>CM042568.1:9399015-9974015 GCA_023630585.1 Cranoglanis bouderius
AACTATACCAGTATAATAGCTTCTATAAAGTTTGATGTCATAACATCTTACATCACATGTTAATTTTTGTGTTAATGTGTGCTCTAATTAGCACGTTTATTACCTGTTTGTTGATAGATCATTTCTCATAAATGGCTATAAGTTCATATTATTATACCAGTAAGCACCTGTCTTAACATGCTAACTACAGCAGCACTAGTGAATTATGGCATTTGATATGTAAGAGAAAACATTCAGAGCTTGACATTAAACTGTCATGACAACCTTCGCTTCAATCCACACCACACAGGTTCTGCACACACTACCACATGACAGTATGCTTGTTTTTTTTTTTTTCAAGAAAATAAATATTAAAAAGTACAACTGAGTCAATCAAACATGGTGGATGAGGACAGCTGTAATTACAACACAGCTCAATAAACACATGATATAAAAACAGTGAGACACAATCTTGACATCTTTGAAGATTTTAAAATAAAAATAAAGCTCCCAGCATATATAGTGTGGTTGAGTAATCTCAATGAATTTCTATGGAGTTTCCACTTCACTTACTCTGGCAAGTTAAAAAAAAAAAAAAAAAGAGATGGTGCATAAAACAAATTCAGCACAAGTACTGTAGTATGAGTCTCAAATACAGCTAGTGTAGAGTGAAATACTGCCACAGAATAAATCTTCAAGAAGCATTCAGTGTGAATTGGCCTTCATGATGCATGGTTGAAGTAAAGTTTTAAAGCCCCTGGCAACACAATTACAAATTACAAAAAAACTTTTGTGATACAAATGATCTCTCATTAAATAGGCATGTACCAATGCTAGATTCAAGAAATATACTGTATATCCCTAACTATGATTTCATTCTAACTAAAAGCTAGTCCTCTTTTTGCCTGATCAGAACTCTATGGCTGTGTCAGATTGTATGATTGACAGCAATGTCTCCCTGGCAACGTAAAAATACCCTGTGACGTTCTAGTACTAGAAGCTGTGAACATATCACGCCTGGTTTAATAAAACAGATTAAAATGAGCTTTATGGTTCACTCGTATATTCTCCAGGAGAAAAAAAATGGAATCCAGAAATCTCTTAATTAAAACTGAAATTATTTCTTTTGCATCACAGTCACTATAGACAACAGTAAGAAGGTAATTATGAAAAAGAGCTGACATGGGCTTTAACTGAAATTGAACAACAACACAAAGCTTTCTGAGCAAATTTTCTGCTTCTAAGGTCTATACTCATGTTGACTCATTTGGACTCCTTCAGGCTTCCAGTGGGTCACTATTGGAAATAATGGAATGGCCCTTAAGATGGCAAAGGCTACAATAGTGTGTTAAATACTGCATTGGAATGCAGGCTGGGTTTTTTTTCCCAGTAGTTACCTTAGTGCACTCTTAAAAAATATCGTTGCCCAAATATTCAGTTTGAGTTAATCTCAGCATAAAAAGAGATAAAAGTGAGCCTAGGAAAAAGAGGTGTGAAATTAGGTTCACAGAAGTGGTGATGGTGTTGAAGTGAGTACACTCCACCTCTCCACACAGCAGTCTCACATAAGCAGTCTCACATAAGCATTTCATGACCACTGCATATTGAGAGATCAGCTGGATATACCTGTAAGTGCTCACAAATGAGCCCGCTTGAAACAGAAGCTCTTTAACTTTCCGCACAATGCCCCGTAAAGGAATAATAACAAAAGGGTCTCGCTATAAAGACGAGCTTAATGATTCATCCTGTAAGAATGAAAGGTACAATTCGGAAAGAGGAAATTGGTCCTACAGCAGCGTATAAAATGGTAAAGTGCATGAGTGCTCAATGCTAACTAAGTCCTAGTGAGGAAGAAGCATTCTATTAAATTGCTTTATTTCCCTTTATTTGCTCCACTGAATCTACTGTTGAACACGGTTGGTGTGAAAAGCAGAAAACTGCAGTCCATGTACAAGAATCTCATGAACCAGCAGACGTCTGCTCATGTACACTGTATCATGAATTCTGCTACAGTGAGAGGTTGCCTCATCAGACTGACTAAGATTAAGCTTTAGCTACAAAATTCATTTCTCAGCACCATGCTCCTGACAGAGATGCATAGCTGGCAAGGCATTATGGGATTTGTAGGTTAATGAGCACTTATCTGAAGTTTAGAGATGTGATAATGGCTTCAACCCCCCCAAATGCAAAAAATAGATAATAGAAGCAACAAACAGAGCCACTGACGTGACATGATGGTTTGTTTTAATAATCTGTGGCCATACATAAATAAAACACATTTTTTAAAATGAATTGGACACCGAGAAATCAACTGAATTGGGCAACTGTGGCCAAGATAACAACAGAGATGTATAATCACTGAGATCTATACTGTATTTAGCTCAGGTTACCCATAGCTAAAAGACTTTTTTCTTTTTTTTTCTTCTTGCCAAATAACTGGAGGGCACATAGTAAGCATGAAGCTCCCACAACATTGTGTTTTGAGTCATTGCCTTGCTGCATGATGAAGTTCCTCCCAATTAGATTGGATACATTTCTATGTAAATCGGAAGACAGATTTCTGAATTCATTCTGCTGCTACCATCATGAGTTACATCATCAATAAAGAATAGTGAGCCCATTCCAGAAACAGTCATGCAAGCTCAAGCTATGACTCTACCTCCACCGTGCTTGACTGATGAGCTTGTATGTTTTGGATCATGAAGAGATCTTTTCTTTCTCCACACTTTGACACTATGGCTCTGATCATTTTCACCTCTTTTCTCAGCTTCAAAATGGATTCTTTTTCTGCCATAGACAGCACACTGATCTTCATGTTGGCTTATCCTTTTTAACAACAAATGCAGTCTTCACAGATGAAACTGAAGGCTAAAACCAAGAGTAGATGTTCAGAACTGTTATTGTTTAAACAATCAATCTAACAGGACACACCTGGGTAATAAGAAACACCTGTCAGTCAAATGTTCCAATATTTTTTTTTGCTCACCTACAAATTGGGTGGTCTGATACAAAATCTGTTATGTTCTATGTCATAACACATCTACATAGAAATACCAGGAAATAAAAGCTGAAATTCTAAACTCTCTTCTCATATTCATCTTTTGATCTCAAACCCAAATGTCTTGAGTGGTCACCAACCTTCTTCTTTGAGATCTACTTTCCTGCAGGTTTCATCTCCAAACAAAATGTAACACCTTTTTAGTTTATAAAAAGCTTCTTAAGGCAGTGATTAGATGGTCAGGTGGGCACGATTATGGTTGGAGCTGAAGTCAGGAAGGTAGATCTCCAGGAACAGGGTTGGTGACCACTGGTCTACAGCAAAAACAAATGAATTGGCCTTGCTGTTCCAATAGTTTCAGAAGGGACTGTAACCAATTTTAACCAGTGTGAAGCATGCATTAAAAAAAAGAAAAAGATAAACATAACATTTATATTTTAATACAAACCCACACCCAGTCTAAAATGAATAGAATGAGTATGGAAAAACTCTTTCCCAGTTTAATTACTGCTGCCTTGGAAGGGATTTCTAATCAGAATTTCTAATTACTTAACAGATGTCTAAACCATGTGTCTGTGCCGGCACGTTTCTGCAATGTGACTGTGTGAGATTGCTTCGTATATACCATGTACTCTCTCTCTCTCTCTCTCTCTCTCTCTCTCTCTCTCTCTCTGTGGGTGTGTGTGTGTGTGTGTGTGTGTGTGTGTGTGTGTGTGTCTTTTGTGCTATTTTGGATTCTGGAGAGCACTGTGATGGTAGATTTGGCCTCGTTTTAGTCCTGAGACCGCTCAGGTGGGAGATTACAGGGCATTCAGTCATTTTAAGGGCTTTGGTGAGAAGTAAGGCCATTGCTCGCTGCTCCATCACTTTTAGCCCTCTGTCTGTCCCTGTCTCACAATCTCTCACAACCTTGGTCATCTGTCAGCTTTACAGCTTTTCTCTCTCGCTCTAGTGCCCTATAGCTGTCCTTTTCTCTTTCAATTCCTCTTTCTCTGCCTGTATACCTCTGCCTGTCTCTTAACACCCAGTGTAATGTACATTCTTTATAGGTATTTGGCTTTTTTATGTTCCTGTAACACTGTCTCTGTCTTCATCTCCTCTTTCTCAGTCTTTTCCAGTGTTTGTGCCAGTCTTCATGGACAGATACCCCCCAGCACTTTCTCTCTTTTACAAACACTTTCCATCTTTCTCTCTCTTTCTTTCACTTAGTAAGGCGGCGCTCTTCACCCCCCACTGGGCACTGCTGTCAGTCATTTCCTCTGTTCCTGTTTTTCTCATTCCATTGCCTTCCCACCTTTTCAATTCTGACAGCTATGACCTCTGACATACACTGCAACCCCCCCCTGCCTCACTCATTCCAAAATGCACACACTGTGTTTTAATTTAACCTCAGACTGTTCCAATGTCACTACTAGCAAGTATGGTTGAAAGCTTTTTAAAGTACCACAGAATGTGTCCAATTAAACAATTTAAACTAATCAGTAATGCTTTAAATTAAGGCTCCCTTAAATTACGTTATTTAACACATTAGTTAACACTTTAGCAAACCATCAACTTTATCTGTAATACACCAAAAGTGATATTAACAAAGTATCTAACACTTGTTTCATAGTATGAATGAGTAAAATTAAGCCCACAAAACTTAATGAACATGTTTGCGGTTCTTAACTGGCAAAATTCAGAACTTCAGATACAGATACAATAAAGTATCAGCATTTAGGAACATACTGTCATTTATTTTTGATATTTCATTAATATGTAAACATCAATTACAAATACATGTGTTAACTTTATAGTTTTGTTAACATTATGGCTTTATGGCTAATTTATGGCTAGGTTTGTTAATGTTTGTAAGCATTACCAAATAATCTGTGTGGATTAATAAAGTGTTCAATATATTTCAATGCCAAAGAAACTAGGAAAACCTTCATAAAAATGCAAGGGTTTATGAATATGTATGAATATGCCATTTGAAAATGTCCCACTTTCAATCCCAAAAGTTAGATGCTAGGCAAAAAGCTCACATTTGTGACAGGTAGACATGAGTGTGATTTTATTATCAGAGTCCTGACTTATATTTTCCCTGGCTTGTTTATCATCATGTACCATCATGTATCAGTAGTATTATATAATAATCAGACATGATTGATTTAAGCAGACTCACAAACTGAGCACATACACAGCAGTGTCTTTTTACAGTAGTACTGAGAAAATGTGTATTTATTGATGTGTTTGACCCACATTTGACCCAAACATCAATCTATATAATCAAAATCATCCATCCAAGTTCACCATTAAAATCACATTTTTGAGATCATGGGGTCTTTTGAAGTATTGATCCCCTTGAGTCCTCATTAGCACCTTCTGCTTCTCTTCATGCCTGATATTCTGATTCTGAAACTTCTTTAGACATTTAGTTTTGTTTATGTTTAATGGCCTTAACAAATTATTTCTGTTCAGACTATTTTGAAACACTAGTCAGACTATATCAGTACATACAGTACGGTGATGGTTCTGCTGATTACTTTCTAGAAGTTCATGACCAATTCAAGTATTTTAACTTTTAATTCCACACCCACATGTGTCACCTTTTCAACAGCAATTGATGGTTGTCCTTTATTTATGCACCACTGATTTAGGATACAACAGGATTTTTTTTTTTTTGATAATTCCATTTGTTTGCACCCTGTCTCAGACATAACAATAGCATAAAAGATCAGTTGCTGATGTGCAAATGGAATTAAAATTTAAGCAGGTACTCGAGTCCCTCTCTCATTCTGTTTCTCTCTCCGTCTGGCTCATTGCCTAAAGAGTGAGTGGCACTATGGTCTGTGTGGCTCTCTTTACACTAATCATGCCGGCCCATCTCCTCACTGCTGATTGAATGACACTTGAACTCCACTGAATTACAATCAGTGGAGCGTTACTAGCTTTAGCGCTGTATACACTGTAGGTCTGTACGTGTATGTGTGTACACACACAGCTTTGTCCTTCCTTCTCCACATGGGGTTCAAGTGACCCTTAGGTAGGGCCGTTACTGATCATAAAGACTTTGAAAACAATTAAAATATAAGTGGAATGGAAAAGAGATGCTGTCCAAACTATTGACTGGAAGCTCTTGGAAGTAAAGTTCTGGATGGGAAGTTTTGAATTCTTCATCTACGGTGGTGGAAAGTTAGGTTCCTGAGTGTCACAACAACAACAAAAAAGCACCGGATAGGAAGTCCTATCTCATCCCTGAGTCTAACAGAGTGTAATAGGCTGTGTTCTCTTGGTGGGAGGTGTCAATCAGTGGAAGAGGGTGGTTTACTCCAAATGTGTTTGGCTGCCTTGCGCATAAGCAGCAGATGAAAAAGATGGGGTAACTGGCTCAATGTGTCTTGGAGGAAGCATGTGCTAACCTTCACACCTGGTTGGTAGCTGTTGTGTGATAGGTAGGGCCAGCTAGTGGATGAGAATTGGCAAATTACCAAACAACCACCTAAAGATATACAATGCGTCAGTTTAAAAACCTGCAATGTGTCCCGTTGATATCAATCAATCAATCAATCAATCAGTCAATCAATTAATTAATTGATCAACCAATCAAGCAATTAATCAAGCAATCAATCAATCTTGTATAAAACAATAGATGGTTGAGGCAAAGAATGTTCAAGTGCATGTTCAGGGCAAGTTCTTAGTGAGAAAGCAAATATCCGCTGGCTAATTTTGGACATGACTCGACCAGTACCGCTACAGCAGTCACACATCAGTCACCTCAGGCACCAGTACATCATCTCACACTCAGTAATTTGTTCAGTCGTGGGTGGATGAACTGGCAATTGATGGAAAGAAAAGGTAGAAGAAAATCAGAATAAAAATAGCAATTTTTACCCAAGACTGCTTCCTGACAGAACCAACCATCATCTCCTCTGTGTAAGAGGATAGCAGACATTTTGGCGCATGTGAATGACCAAAGTGAGGTGACAACTACTTTTTCCGGAAAGACTAACTGGATCAGTTACAATAACAAGAACACCGCAAACTTCATGGTGTCCAGTTTTCCTGAAAGAAATTCAGAAAGTGATCCAGAGCCTGCAGAGAGGTGAGTGATTCGGTCATGCCTGATTGATCTTCCATGAGTCAACGCAGGTGTACGTGTGACAAGCGGTATTGGATTCTTAAAGTGGATATTGAGTGCCCACTGTGTCTGCTGATGGAGAAATGATTTGTACCCAACTGACAAACATTCCCCCGTCATTCCAGCACTCACGGGCGGCTCGCATCAGATGAGCCGGTCCATGGGTGCCTGCTTTAAAACTGATTGTAGGAGATGAACCACTGTTCCGTCGCACTGGGAAAAAGAACTGAGCCTATTGGCTTTACATCAATCAAAGGCCCATTGGAGAAAAAAATGGACAGTATGGAGCAGAGAAATATTTATCTATCATAATGGAGGTCATTTCAAAGAACAAACGGTCATTTGACTAGTCACTTTATGACTGTCGAAGCAGCTGAAAGTCATGGAAGATTAATTTACTACAGATTAGTGTGTGTAATGCAATGCCAGTCCTCCAAATATTCATATCTGTATCAAAACAGTAATAAATGTAATAAATGGGATTATTAATAACAAAATATTTAACAGAATTGTTTTATATATATATATATATATATAGATATATATATATATATATATATATATATATATATATATATATATATATACAATTCTATAACTTTTAATGTACTGGCATTAGCAAGTAATTTAATAAATAGTATTAAATTACCATTAATCAACTTATAATCGTAAGCATGGGCCACAAGGATTTACACAATCCTAACTGATGTTAAAATGTTGGTCAGATAATGACAGATTTCACAGATCTGTCATCAAACACCCACACCAAACACCCACATGACAAGATTTGGCAAGAAAAAAAACAAACACCACACACGATTTTACACTCGTGAATCCCAACCAATAATCCCGACACTCAGAACCTGGGATCTCGCAGAATTTCGAATGAACAAACAAGACTTCAGATGAAAATAAATTCAGCTCAGCTGTCATTGCTTATTGGCAAGACATTAATGTTGCATTTTCACCCGAGACAATTGCCTGTGCTATTTATGTATAATGTCCACACTCGTAAAATGTTAATTTTAAGTTGTTTTTAGAAATATATAATCACCTCCATACAACCCCAATCCAACATGGCTGACAGTGACAGATAAAGCACATCCATCCATTTTCCATACCGCTTATCCTACACAGGGTCACGTGGGAGCCTGGAGCCTGGAGCCTGGGACTTGGGGCACAAGCAGGGGGACACCCTGGACAGGGGTCCCAATGATCCCAACACTCAGAACCAGGCACAGGACACAATCGCACACCCATTCACACACTACGGACAATTTGGAAATGTCATTCAGCCTACAACGCATGTCTTTGGACTGAGGGAGGAAACCGGAGTTTTTGTGGATTATTGTTTGTGTTTTGCCTCCCATGCGTTTGTGTTCCTTTACTTTTGGTTACGTTCCTAATAAACTGACTGTTTCCCCAGCGCATGCATACAGCCCCCGTTTGTCCGCCGTAACAACTACTTATTATATACTATTAAAATAATATGCAAATACAAATTTTCTCAAAAATAAAAAAGTAATGTAATAGTTTTACATTGCAAATTGCAAATATTTTCAGCAGCAATGTTTTAACCCCATTTTACTTTTACCTGATGGCTGCTAGCTTCAGTTATTTTGTAATTATATGTGAATTTTAGAATAGAAATCTTGCAGGCAATTCTGAGTAATGAATCCACCTAAAATCTTAATATGCTTTATAATAACTTGGGCATGAAAGGATTAAAACCATTACCAGACTGTAATAACACAGCATCCTATATAGTATGTTCGATTCTTACTTAACATGCCCCAATATTTTTTATAACTCTTTTAGGTAGCTTACCAAACTTCCTTTGTTTTGTTTTTTTGACAAAACCTCAGGACCTTTAATCCCTGAATATAGCCTCCATTATTTAAACACTCAACTAGTTTAAGTCCTAAGCACTATTCAAGTGAAACACCAAAAAAATAAAAGTCAATCATTAAAACTGATAGCAAGCTTATAGTCTAGTCAAACCGCTGCTTCAGAATCTGACTGATCTGGACTGAAGAATCAATAAGCGGGAGAGACTGACCTTGTGCTTCTTGTGGACAGACAGTAGATTTTCACTTGCACAAATGTTTACTAGAAGTAACCTTGAAGCCCTGAATGCACAAAATTATTGACATCCTTTAAAAAAAAAACAGGCTGACAGAAATCTTTTAGTAAGAGGAAATTATTCAAAGCAAACATTTTTAAAAAAAAGCTAAACATTTGCTACAGTTATTGGCAAGCCTACATGTACAGTAGTGCTCATTTGCCAAGTAAGCAGCACTGAGTTTTCTCTTACAATGCAGGATGAGGCAAAAGAAATCATAAACTGCTCTGAGAGCATTCCTCTGTACAAAAAAAAAAGACTCCAGTTCATTTAGTCCTCATGTATAGTGTCTTCTTTTCAGTACATCCCAAACTATTTTTGTGTTGGTTTGGAAGTATGCTAGATGATCCACAGCTCTGCCTTATAGCATCTTGGCAGAGGCAACTACATGATGTAATTTATGATGCCATGTATTGTAACAAGTTTCCCAGAGTGTTTGGAAGTAAAACAGCGCCATAACATCACAGACCCACCATCGTGCTTCACAGTGGGGAGTCTGTTCCTTTCTGCATTCTGTTTGCCAAAAAGTTCTAGAGAAGTCCAAGTGTTTTTGATGATAACAGTGACTTTGTTCTTTTAAGCCTTCTAGGATATTTTAATTTTGGAGAAATATTTTACTTTAGAGAAATAAATGCCTTCTCCTTAAAGTGTGCAAGGCAATAAAAAACATCTTCCATGCAGCTTAATCAAAGCTACAGCTGTTTTAAACTTCATAATCATTTTTCCCAGAATAAATATCGGTGTGTAGCTGGTGGGGGCGTGTTTAGTCTGGATTTGGAAGATGGTGTTTGGGATGAAGTGGAAGAGAAATATTTAACATGGAACACTTGAGCCCTGTTGTCCCATGTATATGTGATCTCTCACTTGCTCTTAACACCCCAACACCCCTTTACGTATGTCCCTCTGGAGCAGTCATGCAATGATACTTTGAAGACCGCTTTTGACCACATTGCTGTGAAAATGTTTGTGCTGGGGCAATCTTTATCTTTTCCACTTAACCAACTTAACCAACAACCAACTGGGGAGGGTGGAGGCTAGCATATGCTTCCTCCGAGACACATGAAGCTACATCACAAAGCTAACAGCCCTCTGCTGCATACATGAGCTCACAGATGCAAATGATTGGCTAGTATATCTCTGATTGACAGGGGAGAGCATAATGCCATCCCTCTCAACCATAGAGCACAGCCAAATTTACTCTCTTAGCCTCCCGGCCATGGATGGCTGTGGCATCATCAGGAATAGAACTTGCAATCTCCCTATGATAGTTTGAACACATTTCTTTTGTGCCACTCAGGAGCCCACCTTTTTCCATTATTAATGACAAGCTGTACACTGTACACACAATTTATTGGTCACCAAAAGCTACAGAGAAATGCTTTTCCATAGTGGTAGATAAAACACTATACCACTCACTGGCTTGTTTCCAGTGGCTGGGCATTCACAGTGATGTATGTCATGCTGCAAATGTCAGCTGGTGAATCCACTGGCTACCACAAACATGCTGTTGCTTCCTCTTCACATCATTATTGAGATCCCCTTTGTTAGAATTGGTATAGATCTCCTTGTGGACTATGTGATGTGGTATTCCTACTGAGTGTCTCAGATAATCTCCACAAAATGTGTCACTGAAGCACTGTTTTTGTCCCTTTTTTTTCGACCCAGGATTTGACCAAGGGCTATTGGCAGATTCTCTTATCACCAAAGTCTAAATAAAAAAAATACTGTACTTTCTCCACTCTGTCCGTTTTACAGCAATTCGTCACACTTCCATTCAGGCTTTTTGAAGTAGCAACTATATTTCAACTGCTAATGCGGCAGGTGATACAGTTCAACAGTGCATATATGGCTGCTTATTTATATAATATTTAGTAATGATTGGCAGCAGCATATGCAACAGATAAGGGCAGTCCTGTCAGTCTCATAGAGAACCCGGAGAAGTGTGCAATTAGACTGGTTGAGGTATAATATCTGGGCTTCCACCTGGGCAATGGGCAAATTGACCACTGTGACTGTGGCCTGCCTGTGACCCAAGACCAATAACGGGGACAATTCTTGGTTCTGTTGGGATATAGTAGATTTGTGTTTAATTATTCGGATCTCAGCAACACGCTGACTGATCTCACTACAGAAGGAGTTCCAGATCTGCTCCAGTGGTTGGAGCGGTGCCAGTGGGTCTTTGTGAGTGTTAAAGTAGCTTTTTTTCCCTGCAGTGGCGCATGAAGGATGCCAATATGTGGATCGCTTGTTGGTATCTGCTGTTACAGCCTATTAAGTTCACAGTGGTCCACAGGCCTGGGGCGCAGATGGTAGTGGCTGACTTTCTCTCATCTCTCCAAAACAGCTACAACCATTTGTAGAGTTTTTTTTTTTGTTGTTCACGAGGTAGAGGGGTAATGAGTAATGTGGCACACCTGAGCCCTGTTGCCCAACATATATTTATATAATCTATCTTTCTGTTTCTTTCTCTCTCCCTGAGAACTGTTCTGAGCATGTGTGTGTGTGTGTGTGTGTGTGTGTGTGTGTGTGTGTGTGTGTGTGTGTGTGTGTGTGTGTGTGTGTGTGTGTGTGTGTGTGTGGTTGTGAGGAGAGAAAAGCGGAAAGAGACGAGCGAGCTGGAAAAAGTTTTGAAAAAGTTGTTACTGATTGACTCCCATACCAAAGGCACAAGCCTAAATGATAATCTGCCTTGACCTGGGTTTGTGGGTATGTGATTTAGGAAAATTAACAACTTTTGTTTTATTTCACTTGAGTATTCTCTGGAATTTTCAACGTTTCTATACTTTTATAACAAGTCTTTTCTGAAAAATCCCAAAAGAGTTTCTAAAGACTTAGGAGTTCTTAACCTTATAACTGTTTTAACTGCAATGAAATTGTTCTATTAAGCTCTATTAAGCAACAGAGAATAGTATATTAAACCAATAAACAACAAAGCATTTTTTCATAACTTATTTTTGCTCATCATTACCATGGATGCGAATAAATCTCAAAAGTACTTACTGGTTGATGTATCTCCTTTGGACACTCCCTCGAGTATGTATACAAGCTTGCATTCTCAGACTGATGTACTGTATTTGTGCACTTCAAGGTCACCTCAAACATACAGGCACACAAGCTGTGTTGTCTTTCACTTCACTTTGCACATGTTTAGTATCAGGAAATTATACACTATCAACCTATTTATTATTATTATTATTATTATTATTATTATTATTATTATTATTATTATTATTATTATTATTATTTACAGAATGTTTTAGAAAGACATACATGTTTATACAGTGGGGGAAAAAAGTATTTGATCCCCTGCTGATTTTGTACGTTTGCCCACTGACAAAGAAATGATCAGTCTAGAATTTTAATGGTAGTTGTATTTTAACAGTGAGAGACAGAATAACAACAAAAAAATTCAGAAAAACGCATTTCAAAAAAGTTATAAATTGATTTTCATTTTAATGAGGGAAATAAGTATTTGATCCCCTATCAATCAGGATGATTTCTGGCTCCCAGGTGTCTTTTACACAGGTAATGAGCTGAGATTAGGAGCACTCTCTTAAAGGGAGTGCTCCTGATCTCTGTTTGTTATCTGTAAAAAGACACCTGTCCACAGAAGCAATCAATCAATCAGATTCCAAACTCTCCACCATGGCCAAGACCAAAGAGCTGTCCAAGGATGTCAGGGACAAGATTGTAGACCTACACAAGGCTGGAATGGGCTACAAGACCATCGCCAAGCAGCTTGGTGAGAAGGTGACAACAGTTGGTGCGATTATTCGCAAATGGAAGAAACTGTCAGTCTCCCTCGGTCTGGGGCTCCATGCAAGATCTCACCTCGTGGAGTTTCAGTGATCATGAGAACGGTGAGGAATCAGCCCAGAACTACACGGAAGGATCTTGTTAATGATCTCAAGGCAGCTGGGACCATAGTCACCAAGAAAACAATTGATAACACACTACGCCGTGAAGGACTGAAATCCTGCAGCACCCGCAAGGTCCCCCTGCTCAAGAAAGCACATGTACAGGCCCGTCTGAAGTTTGCCTGAATGATTCAGAGGAGAACTGGGTGAAAGTTTTGTGGTCAGGTGTGGTCAGATCTCTTTGGCATCAACTCAACTCGCCGTGTTTGGAGAAGGAGGAATGCTGCCTATGACCCCAAGTCATTACACCATCCCCATCGTCAAACATGGAGGTGGGAACATTATGCTTATGTTGTTCTGCTAAGGGGACAGGACAACTGCACCGCATCAAAGGGATGATGGACAGGGCCATGTACCGTCAAATCTTGGGTGAGAACCTCCTTCCCTCAGCCAGGGCATTGAAAATGACCTTAATGACTTGGAGAGGATCTGCAAAGAGGAGTGGGACAAAATCCCTCCTGAGATGTGTGCAAACCTGGTGACCAACTACATGAAACGTCTGACCTCTGTGATTGCCAACAAGGGTTTTACCACCAAGTACCAAGTCGAAGGGGTCAAATACTTATTTCCCTCATTAAAATGCAAATCAATTTATAACTTTTTTGAACTGCCTTTTTCTGGATTTTTTTTGTTGTTATTCTGTCTCTCACTGTTAAAATACACCTACCATTAAAATTATAGACTGGTCATTTCTTTGTCAGTGGGCAAACGTACAAAATCAGCAGGAGATCAAATACTTTTTTCCCCCACTGTATGTACGGAATGAATGGCATGAATCAAGAAAAGTGTCCTTGGGCCACTTGTACTAACAGACTTATGGTGGTAAGTTAATTTGACTGTAACCTTTTGCCATAAATTTAAGACCAACTGGGCTCAAAATTCATATTCACTAAAACCACACATAATTTATACATTTTATACCTAGTCAGAAGTCAAGACTTTTTCTATGATAACTACTTTAGATATTAGTTGGATGGAAGGTCACTCCATTACAGGGCATTTTGCATCACACACAAACACAGCATATTTAGAGTAGGCAATTTACCTATTGGCATGTTTTTGGGAGGTTGGAGGAAAGTGGAGAACCCTGAGGAATCCCAATTGGACATAGCAAGAATCTGTATAGTCAATTATTTTTTTTCAGGATGACATTTGTTTGACAATACTGATGTGTATAGTTAGTAGCATGCAGACTGTAATCAACTAGATTTCAAATTTTGCTGTTGTAAAAGTCTTTATTCTTTTTAACAATTGCTGGAAGCATGAATTTGCAATTTAGCTATGGACTAACCAGTGGTATTGGTATGTGCAAAGCAACTAACACAGGCTGCATAACAATTTTTATTATTATTACTTATACCACAGTGCTGTTGGATGTTCGATTCTGGTTGTTCAGAAGGTGTTGGAGGACATGCCACATGAACAGATTAAAAAATGTGTATAGTTTTTGATATGATGATGTTTTCTGTGAGAAGATGTTTATTTTGCATTTTTCAAAGGAGTCTCCACTGTCAGGGCTTTGTAAGAGTCAGATGTAAAGCTGTAACTTTACGTTTTCTAAAATGGCCTTGAGGGCTTTGCAGTGTCTCTGAAAATGACAAGCTGCATTTTTTTTCTTATTAACTTCAAGAGAGAAAAAACCTAGCGCAGCTGGTAACAGAATTACCAGAGGGTTTAACGTATAGCTGCTTTAACATTAGTGATAATAGAAACTAGCTTATTTCATGGACATTAAACATAATAGGACATGAAAAACAAACATTAAACATTATAGGATAATAAGTAGCTTCAGGGTATTAACAGTAACTCTGCTTTGTGTTGGGATGTATCTCAGCACTGGCATTGAATATTTTCCTCTAACACAGCCACATGTTTATTCCTTACTTATCAGAGACATCTCAGTTCCACCTATGTGTAATTTTGATTGGCTTAGCTTTAACCTATTTTAGTAAGCAACATTGCCTTAGTGAAGATCTACTGATGCAGCTGTTGAAATGTTGTAAACTACATTAAAGCTGAAACTCATGTCGTAGTAGTTAAGGTTAGCTCTTCATTAGTTCATGATTAGTACATGCCTTAACTCATCATTAGTTCATATTTAAGTAAGTATTAATTCAGTTATTAGTGCATGATTATTCATTTACTGTAAAGTGTTACCAGAACAAGTCACAAACAGCAGGTCTTTAGTTATGAGCTTTTTGTTTTCTTCCATCTCAGATCCGGTGAAATAATGAGAGGGAACGAGAGAATGAGAATCGAACCAAGAACTCCCAAACGAGATGGATGTTATACAGAAAGAATACACAGAATAACAGTGAAGTGAAAGAGATAGAATTACACATCCCTCATCAGGACTGAGATCCATATGCTCTCTCTCTCTCTCCCTTTCTGATTTATTACTGGAGTAATTGAATGATGAAATGAGAGAGAGTTTTATCTAGAGATGGGGGTCATAACTTTACCAGATATAAATATTTAATGAATAACGATGAAGCCCAATTATTTATGATGCATGAATTAGCAAAAGCACCTTCAGAAATTTGCCATATGTCTGTTATATTTTGATATGATAATGTGGTTGTAACTCGTCATTCCTTCTAATCACAAGTATAGTCTGTATGCTCTGTAAATCTCTAGCTCCGATATCAGAGAGCCCCAGCTTTGATTGAATGACAGTTCCATATCAAACAGTTCTACATTTGATGCCAGCAGTGGCATAAAATGAGTCATGTTGATGACTTTCTCCAGTCATCTGCACTAAGTAAAAGAATCAACATTGATCCTGTGTCATGTCAGTTAGATGGCTTCCACCTGATCAATACCTAAAGTTGTTTTTGACTGCAGGGAAGAAAGCCATCACTCTAGCAGTGGTGTCTGCTTGTAAGGACATGCTTTGCATTTACCTGTTGATAAAAGCACATCCAGAGGCTATGCTTGGATTTATTCAGCAGTCGATACCTGCAGTGTCAACGTTCTCTGGAGTTACTTAAGACTTACTTTAGCCTTTAGAGGTGTGCATGCGGATGTTTGTGTTATCCCTTCCCACCCATTCGTGAAGGAATTCTCACTAGTATCACCTTCTTCCAAAGGAATCTCATCTGCTCCTGCATACACAGTCTCCTCTAAAAGTATTGGAACAGTATGGCCAGTTCTATTGTTTTTGCTTTTACTCTTGAGTTTGAGATCAAAAGATGAATATTAGATGATAGATCTGAATTTCAGCTTTCATTTCCTCATATTTACATCTAGATGTGTTAAACAGCTTAGAACATGGCACCTTTTGTCTGAAGCCATCCATTTTTTCAATTGATCAAAAATAATGGAACATGTGACTAGCAGTTATTTGTTGCTGCTCGGGTGTGCCCTGTTAAGTTGATTGTTTTAAAGAATTAATAGCTCTGAATGTCTACTCTTGGTCTGAGCCCTAGGTTTTGCCTGTGACAACTGCATTTGTTGTTAAAAAGGATAAACCAACATGAAGACCAGAGAGTTGTCTATGGGAGAAATGCAAGTATTCTTGATAAATCTCACCTGACCAAGATAAATCAGAAGCTAAAAATGAATGCGTGCAATGCTGCTTAAGCAGCATATACTCTCATAAATGTGATCTTCGTTTGTCCCGCTAGCTTCATTTCTTTTCATGCCTGCTGAAACAACTTTTTTGTATCCCAGTCCTGATGCACACTTCTACTGTATAGCACATCATGAGTAACGATAACTGTAATGTTAACAATAATGAATAATTACATGTGTAACAATATCGAACAAACTGCGACATCTAAAAGTAAATTATGTCTAGTTTTTGCAATACTTTTTCCAGTGCTCCTTTTTTTTTTAAATAAGGCAAAAGTAACCATAACTAGACTTCACACTGAATAACGAAAGAGGCCTTGAAATGTATTCAATCAAAAATGGAGGCTTTGCTTTTGAAACAAAGTGTGTCTGATGCTGAGCAATTGCAATGCACTGACTAATGAATTTACAAAGCCACAGCTAACCTCAGGTCAACATTCAGCACAGGTTCCCAGACTTCAGCATGCTAGAACCAGAGCTAGTCTCTTTCTTTCCGTTCTTAATTTTTCTCTCTTCTTTTCATGTCTGGACAAATTTTTAAAAAGCCAGAATCATTGAAATCTCTCTTTGCAGGTCATCTCAGCGAGGCCACACTGAGAGTTAACTTCCTACGTGGATCCTCCTACATGGAACCGTGACTGCTCATCTCACACCTTCTGTGGTTTTTATTAGTCAGCGTGAAGATCCCCAGCAGCCTACATGGCTTTTCTTAGGTAGAACAATTCGATTAAAATTGAACTCCTGAACTTGAACAGAGCTTGTTTCCCTACCTTATAATTTCTCTCCAGTGACAAAGAAGGACCAGCAGGGAAACTTGTGGAATTAGAATGCAAGGAGAAAAGTTAGAGTGAAAGAACAGAAGGAAGGGAGATTTATGACAAAATCAATATTGACTGCAGTTATTTGTCATAATATTGCTAGCTTCAAACACCCACTCCCTCTAATCTGGACTTTCAGGGTTTCAGATTGCAGTGGGAAGCCACATGAGTCTGTGCTTAATAAGGCAGGGTTGCCATGTCAATGGATTTCCCCACTGTTGAATTATGTCAGATTATTATTATTATTATTTTTTTGTCTGTGGGTTTGTTGTTGGGTATTTTACATACATTATTTCAATTATATAAATGTTTTGCCAGGCAAATATGGCAGATGTTTTGTATGTATGCATACTTGTATATAGTGGATGCAGCAAATTGACACACAGTACACTTTTTTCCAGAGAAACAGGACATTTCAGAAAAAAATCAGCCGTGCAAGCGAAGTGCTTCTGAGGCTGTAGGAGGTAAAAGCCACGTAAGTAGGTATGTGGGCTATATTTATGAATAATATAGTTAATTAACAGATGAAATGGTGGAATAGTGGCAATGTGGTATAATATTACAGATAGACACAGATACATTATGCTAATTTCACTGTATAATTCCACTTTTTCCAAAGACAATACATGTAATAATACAAGACCATTTAGGACCTTGATGTTTAAAAAGTCTGCATGGTTTTAATATTGTTTCCCTAAAAAAATGTATGATGTAGCGTTGCTTTGTAAATAATTCAATGCATTTAACAATGCATGGTAGTCGTAACTTTGGAGAACAATACAAGGTTTGGAAAGTCAAAGTTTTTTTAGTTAAAAAAAAAAAAAAAAAATAGGTTGCCCATTGGTTTTTGGGGGCTAGTTTTGGCTACTGGTATTATGGACTTGTCTTGTGGCTGTACTTTTTTTCCAACATTATTTGCATGAAATCCACTGACATTGTCCTTGCTCATTTGCAAATTCCTCCAAATGTTGCATGATATCAGATTTATCTTGGCTCACAGAGCATCTGATACCATTTTCACACTTAGCTGTCTACAATCTTAAAAAATCTCGAAGGCTTTGATTGGCTTTCTGCACTTCTGTGTATATGCAATTCCATTTGCCAATTTCATTTTCCAACAGAAAAAATCTTTTGAACAGCATGACACAATTAGCTTAGAATCAGTAGTCAGTGAAAAGAATGAATGGCAATACATTTGTAAAAGTATTATTACAGCATTGTATTTGAAGCAGTTAGGTGCAGGTTAAGAAAATATCCTTTATCCTTTCATGTTCAGAGCTGCCAAAATGAAAATAAATAATGGTCAGTCCTGCAGAGTGGGTATAAACGCAGTACATTTACGATATAGTCCTTTCACAAATCACTTGTCTGAGGTATACAAGCTTTTACTTCTGTTTCAGTTAAGATGAAGATGCTAAAAATTTTTATATGCACACTTTCTTCTAGGAGAAAAAATGTTTTATATACAGTATACTTGTCTAATGTACAGTGGGGGGAAAAAGTATTTGATCCCCTGCTGATTTTGTACGTTTGCCCACTGACAAAGAAATGATCAGTCTATAATTTTAATAGTAGGTGTATTTTAACAGTGAGAGACAGAATAACAACAAAAAAATCCAGAAAAAGGCATTTCAAAAAAGTTATAAATTGATTTGCATTTTAATGAGGGAAATAAGTATTTGACCCCTTCGACTTAGTACTTGGTGGCAAAACCCTTGTTGGCAATCAGAGAGGTCAGATGTTTCTTGTAGTTGGCCACCAGGTTTGCACACATCTCAGGAGGGATTTTGTCCCACTCCTCTTTGCAGATTCTCTCCAAGTCATTAAGGTCATTTTCAATGCCCTGGCTGAGGGAAGGAGGTTCTCACCCAAGATTTGATGGTACATGGCCCCGTCCATCGTCCCTTTGATGCGGTGCAGTTGTCCTGTCCCCTTAGCAGAAAAACACCCCCAAAGCATAATGTTCCCACCTCCATGTTTGATGATGGGGATGGTGTTATTACTTGGGGTCATAGGCAGCATTCCTCCTCCTCCAAACACGGCGAGTTGAGTTGAGTCCTAGCTGCCTTGAGATCATTAACAAGATCCTCCCATGTAATTCTAGCTGATTCCTCACCGTTCTCATGATCATTGAAACTCCACGAGGTGAGATCTTGCATGGAGCCCCAGACCGAGGGAGACTGATAGTTTCATCCATTTGCGAATAATCGCACCAACTGTTGTCACCTTCTCACCAAGCTGCTTGGTGATGGTCTTGTAGCCCATTCCAGCCTTGTGTAGGTCTACAATCTTGTCCCTGACATCCTTGGACAGCTCTTTGGTCTTGGCCATGGTGGAGAGTTTGGAATCTGATTGATTGATTGCTTCTGTGGACAGGTGTCTTTTTACAGGTAACAAACAGAGATTAGGAGCACTCCCTTTAAGAGAGTGCTCCTAATCTCAGCTCATTACCTGTGTAAAAGACACCTGGGAGCCAGAAATCTTGCTGATTGATAGGGGATCAAATACTTATTTCCCTCATTAAAATGCAAATCAATTTATAACTTTTTTTAAATGTGTTTTTCTGGATTTTTTTGTTGTTATTCTGTCTCTCACTGTTAAAATACACCTACCATTAAAATTATAGACTGATCATTTCTTTGTCAGTGGGCAAACGTACAAAATCAGCAGGGGATCAAATACTTTTTCCCCCCACTGTATATAGTTTGTAGCTTACAGGGGGTCAGAAAGTTCAAAACATCTACACAACTGTCAATCATTCCAGATTCATATGTCAATTGGCTCGTCTGCATCTTTTGACATATGCAGTATTTGAGTGATAACTTGTACCAGTGTACAACAGTGTTAAAATGTGGAGCTCCTATGCAAAATTTATAAAGATTGGAAAGAAGGTCTGCATGTTTGTTGTACAGTAGGTTGTATTCAATGTCAGTCCAGTGGCCTATTCCTGGATAAGTGGAATGTTCTAGGCTACATTTAGTGACTAGACGTATTAAAAAGACTATCAAAACTAGAAGACATCTCTGTAAGTCTCTGGCCCTCCACAAACTGAGCTTAGCATTCTTGCTTTTTGATTAACTGCTCTAGTTTTCAGGCATCCCCCCAACCACTGCCCTCACTGGGCAGTATAAATGGTTTAATTCTTCATTAGCAGCCATACCCACCCGCCCGTCAGCTTCAATACCAGTGATAAAGAGCTCGGCCGCTTGTTTATTCCTGTGTGCTCAGAGAGCTAAGTGAGCAGGCATGCCCTGGGAGGCGAACAGCTCGTAGAGTAACTGTCAGCTGTCAAACAAAATGCATCTCCGAGCAGCAACGTGACGGCGGCGTACAGCAGGAGACAGGCACTGCCGAGGAAGCTTTTCTCTCATTGCTCATTACGGCTACGCTACGGCATGAGTGCCGAGCAATGACCCCTATCTCAAGCAGAATATTAGCCAGGCATTGTAACGCCATGCAAATTGAGAATTGGGTAATGAAAGACAAGCAATTACAGGCAAACAAAAAAGTTAGCTTGACTTTTTCCCCATAGCTTCTTACACTCGAGGGATTTGCTTAATTGTCTGCCTCATTTTTAATGTGCCATTTTCTGAAATAATCCATTAAGAAAAAGTAAAGAGATGATAATCACCACCAAAACGAGTTTCCCTTTTGATTAGCAGCTATCGTTTCCCTGTTAACAAAGCACAACAAGGTCCTGGAGAGAATGCAACTCTGACACGAAAATAAACACAAATGTCATATGATGTTCTTGTTGCTATTTCTAATTTTCATTTTTATACATAGAACTAGGGCAGAAATTGTTCTGTGTCTCAGACAGTGTGGGTTGCGCACAGATTTGCCTGGAACGAAAGAATTTTCCGATTATTTTTGTTTGGATTACTTAAGAGATAAACACCCAGGCTGTAAGGCTTATCTTACACATTTTTTCTTGCCTGTATGAGCATTAATATTTACGCAACACTGATGATGGGAGACTTCTCTCTTTTTCTCCTTTTATAAATTTCTTTTCCTTTTCTTCGCTCCTAACTCTTTTCCTCATGCCCACTGTCATTTCCAGGAGTGGCTTCTCCTTGTCATTGCATTCTAACAGCACAGATCCATCAGTAATTCCCACTTTCTGTATTTTCCACTGAGACTGAAAGCACAAAACCCATCATTTTACCATCATATTGAAAATATAATAAACTATGCATTGATGTCTGCCACACACACACACACACACACACACACACACACACACACACACACGAAAACCTTCAGCACACATTACACACACACTCCAACAGTTACACAGGTTACGGGTTTCAAATACAAACTACTACCTCTATCATTCTGGACAATTATTGACTGGATCAATGGATGGCAGATATTTACTATAGATGAAAACTGTGGAATGACATCACCCAGGAGCTTTGTGCCTGCACTTCCCAGTCGTTGTTTTTTTGTGATTGTTGCGGCCAAAAATACTTAATTTTGTTGTGGGTTTTTGGTTTTTTTCCCCCAAAATTTGCGATGCTTTTTTTGCGAAATTTGCGATGCTTTCTTTTGTGGACTTGTAGAAAACTACTTGAACAAGCGAAAATTGCAATTGCACAAAATTGGTTTGCACGGCCTTTCGCAGTGATGTTTGTGGTTACATTAGACCTTTTAGCTGTACTCATGTTTGAATCGAAGAGGGCTTTGGCTGAACCTGCATTGTGATGACGTCACATGACACGTCTTGGCTAAAATCTGTGGAAAATCTGCTTTAATTATGAAAAATTGCAAGCTCCTCCGAATATTGCGGAATTTGCTTGATTTTGCGTTAAATTAGTTAGAGGCAGTAATCCAAAAAAGAAACACAGTAATCCACAACGGGTAGTAAATCCAGAAAACACAGGGAAAACTACGCTAGGCTAGGAGGTGGTCTGGAAACCACGAAATACGAGCTACGGAAATAAGCGCACAAGGCTAGGAGGTGGTCTGGAAACCACAGAAAAAAGAGCTAAGCGAAAAACACGCCAGGTTAACCACATCTAAGCTAAACTAATACTCCGCCCCGAAGCGGAAATGGAGCGGCGTATGTAAACACACATACATCACATGTCCAAATCAATGACAGCTGAAACTCGTACTACACAGAATGAATGAGCCGAACATGAACCAATAAGTGTTACGGAGGCGGAGACATGACACAGACCAAAACATAAGCACATGGGAAACACAAGAGGCGGAGACATGACGTGAACGAAAACATGAGAACACATGGCAGAGGTAAACAAAACGTGAGTTCATGAATGAAACGTCCATCGGAGAGTTTTTGAATAGCGCTGGAATGTGCGCAGTGGAATGCGGAAGTATGCCACTCGCTACTCTTTGCAGCGTAGCGAGAGCTGGAGGAGACGAAACCTAACAACTTTTCACTTCTTTCTTCCTAATAGTCTTTTTTATTGTACAGCAACCTTGAGCGCTTGAAAAGCGTTTAATAAAGGGAGAGTAGTATTATTACACACACACACACACACACACACACACACACACACACACACACACACACCTTTCTGACTAAATCATGCTATGCCTGCAAAACCCCCTAACCCCAAACTTAACCTCAGCAACCTAAACTTTTTAAAATAAAATCAGCAGTATTCATAAAAAAAAGCAATTTTCCTCAAACGTCCCCACAAGGTCAAAACAGTTACATATTCCTACCATTATGGGGAAATTTATGACACACACACACACACACACACACACACACACACACACACACACACACACACACACACACACACACACACACACACACACACACACCTTGCAGAGAATCGTTCAACCCCATAAGTAGTTTTTCGTGTTCTCTTATGAGGAACATTGGGTCCTTCACAATTTTTCACTGGCACACATTTCTCAATAACCAAAACTCAGTCGTGTATTTTCTACACAATTGGTGCAAAACTATAAAACAGTTCACTTTTGCTAATCACTTCACACAAATGATATGATAAACGATATGATAAAACACCTCCTTTTGAAAGCAAGGAATTAAGAGATGAGCCTAAATGTCAAAGAAAATGGATTACTGTATATGTTTTATGTAAAATAAATGAATAAAAGCAGTAACTAAAGGGGCATGTGCTAGTAACTGCTGTGTAATGAAAGATGGAGGAAGAAGAGAATATTAAATAAAGTAGAAATAAAGTACAAGGACAATGAAGGGCACAGTCTCAAATGAAAGTCACTTGCACTCACTGACCACTTCAGCAACCAGAATTGCATGAGAAAGATTTTTCCATCATTGTTTGAGAGGACACAAGATCACATGTGATAAAGACATCATTCTCTAAACAAACAGAAACGAAAATGAGGATCCAGTACAGTATAGGATGATAGTATAGTCTGTTCATCTGATTGTTGTTTTTTTGTGTGACTGATCTATGAACGTGTGGTGTGTAATTTGTTGCCACTTGAATAGCACATGAAACAAGAATTCAATAAATAATTCATTACATGTCTATGGATTTTACTTGGTATGCAACAGTGATACCAGCACACATACTGTGACAGCTATGTTCTCAACTGGTCAATGCAGTGTGTGTAAAAATGATTTGTTGTTCTTCAAAAGCATGATGGGTTTGGATTCAATATTCGATTTTACATAATGTGTGTACAAGCTGAAGAAATATATCAGGGAATTTAAGAGCAAAAACACTCTTTGCTAGAATGTGTGAAAACTATTTAGAGAAAGTGTAAAGTAAACAACATACGGATGTTTTGGGATGATTGTTATACAGTTACTAGTCTTAAAGCTTATTACTTAGTAACTTATGTAGGTCCCTGGTCATCTAGTGGCTGAGGATCCCGCGCTCTCACTGCTGTGGCTCGGGTTTGATTCCCGGGAAGGGAACCCAAGCCACTGGGGGTTGCCTCAGCGCCGGTCCCGAGCCCAGATAAAATAGGAGGATTGCGTTAGGAAGGGCATCTGGTGTAAAAAAAAAATAAATCTGTGCAAAATACCTATGTGGACCAATGATCCTCTGTGGCGACCCCTAACGGGAGCAGCTGATAGAACAACAACAACTTAGTAACGTGTCAAGGTCAGTGCAATGCAAATCATTTCCGTTGAGGCCAATATGTCACAGACAAGTCTGACTGTGGAGATTCCCAAACAATGAACCTTGTGGCTGAGGACTGCCTGTTAATGAGGCTGCACAGTGGCTGCAGAATATTGTGTAAAACATACTTCCTACATGCATTCTTTCTACGGAGCAGGACAAGGTGTGGACATTCACACCTTCTCTCACTGGAGGAAGAACATGTTGTTGTGGATGTGTTCATACAGAATAACATCATCAGCATTATTGAAGATACAGACATATTCTATAATATTCATCAGTGTAGCCTGGCTACCACCGATCCTCTGATCAGGTCAACGAGATGCAATTTCACCTCGGTTTTTCCAGTAAGTGCAATAAAACTCCAGTAAAATATATCATTTGTTTTATAATATCATGGAACTGTAACAATGAACTAACCAGAAATAACATTTTAGAAGGGTTCCCTGAACTTGGAAGCAGGTTACATTGGGCATTGTGCTTCTAATTATATTGTGATTCAATCAATCAATCAATCAAAAAAAAGCATCTTCATGTTTAGTCCTGATTCTCCAAGTGTTCTATTTTGGCATTATACCACAGTGTTACTCAATTAATTTTAATTAAATTGATTAATTTTCTATAACAGCAGCTCTGACAGTAGTTCTGCCTGCAAGGCAAAACACAGGTTTACATTACTCCACTCATTCTAATACATTATTATACAGTTTCTCTTGTAGCAATGTACTGTACACAAGGACCACAGTATGGTGGAAAATCCACATAAACATGAAAAAATAGGAAGTGTTTTCAGTGAGGAGACATTTATTTCGCATCTTTGGAAGGAGTCTCCAGTGTCAGCACTTTGTAACAGTCAGAGGTACAACTTAAAAAGTACAATGTTCATTAATTAATAAAAAATATTGACAAATTGTTCGGGATGGCTGAATATCATTGGTCACCAAGCCACAGTGTCCAGGTCAATGTGGAGGTAATACTACTATCTGTGCTGCCATATCAATAAATGGAACAATACACTACAGTACTCTTGAGACCATACACTACAGTTTAATGGCTTGTTTTTCTGAACTCCCTCAACAACAACTTCATTCCTACAAGAGCAAAGTGAAAAACAATGGGAATTTAGCCAATTTGTGGTTTTGGATCAATGTCCAATGCCACTACTATGGTGTTCCTTCCATGATACTGTCCATTTTTAAATCCCATGTAAGAGTTCTTCTTTTAATTTAGACAAAAGGTACACTATATGGCCAAAATTTGTGGACACTTGACTAATCACACCCATATGTGTTGTTGAACATCCCATTATAGATTTAGGCCCCCTTTGCTGTTATAATAATCTCCACTCTTCTGGGAAGGCTTCCCACTACATTTTGGAGTGTGGCCACAAGAGCATTAGTGAGATCAGGCACTGATGTGGTTTGAGGAGGTCTGGTGTGCAGTCCGCATTCCAAATCATCCCAAAGGTGTTCAGTGCAGTTGAGGTCAGGGCTCTATGCAGGCCACTCAAGCTGTTCTACACCAGCCTTGGCACACCGTGTCTTCATGGACCTCGCTTTGTGCACAGGAGCACTGTCATTCTGGAACAGTTTTGTGCCTCTTCGTTCCAGGTAAGGGGAATTCTTATTGCTACATCAAGATAATTGTGTGCTTCAAACTTTGGGGAAGGCCCACTTGACTGTGAGGGTCAGGTGTCCACGTACTTTTGACCATATATGGTATAACTGTTGTCTTGTTAACTCTGATGGAAAAAAGAGAGACTGATGAGGAAATTACTTTTTAGCTGTTTACAGCTGTTAGAATGAAAGTCATAATAAGAACTTGTTTTGAGGATGCTCCACAGCATTAAACTTAACTATAAATGGATTAAACTTATAAACATATAAAGTGTTGTTCATTTTAAAAGTTATTAAATCTAATAAACTAATAAGATGATAAAGGGTTGTTCATTAAGAAATGTAAAAAAAAATTGCTGGCAGGAAAAGCATGCCCTGTTGCGTATGATTCCTTGCGTGACAGAGGATTTTGGAGTTAGATGGTAGGAGAATATATCTACATTGATGAAGCAGGGTTCAACCACAACAAAAGAAGAAGTAGCAATGTCATTGTTTAGCATGCCAAGTCAATGGAAGGTGACATTACTATCTGTGCTACCATATCAGTAAATAGACTGGTACCCCACAGTACTCTCTTGGGACCACTACAGCACAGCCGCCTCAAAGGCAACCTCATTCCCACAATAGCAAAGCCAGAAACAATGGGAATTCAGGCAATTTGTTGTGCTATAGATGTCCAATTCCAATACTGCTGGGTGATTGGTCTGAAATACATCCACGATTCCTTGTGGCTTTCCATGGTTCCTCCATTATAGTGTCCATTTCTAAATCCCACTAAAGAGTGCTTCTATTTATTTAGATAAAAGGTAGATGACTGAAACCCATATGGCAGAGTAACACTTCTCCAAGCTTTCGAGGATCCTTGTGGAGAAATTCAGACAAATGCATGCCAGGCATGGATCCAACACTTTTTTTTCTGTCCCCCAAGGTGTTGTATGTGTGGTGATCAGGGAAAATCCCCTGAGTGTCACTGTGGTTGAACTGTGGCCAAAAAAACAAACAAACAAATGTTTGTGCCAACTAATGTCTAAAATCTCATTAGCTAAGTGTCATTTCATCACAGTGAATGTCATACTTTGATTAGGTTGCTGGATAGATATGTGACACAGTGAAATGGACATAAGCCGGCTATAAAAATGTGTGCAATGCTCCTGTACCACAGTCAGAATGCAAATCTTTCAAAGCAGATTCCTCTCTTTTTACTTTTGGGGTACCCAGCTGCTATAACTTGGGAAACATATTTCAGTTCAGAAAAGTAATCAGTTTTCAGAGCTATATATATAGAATATATATGACTTCTAGATTAAGGAACTCCTTCTACCCCTCAGCTATCAGACTCTTAAACGGACAGCCAGTGGACACAGACTAGTCTCATCCATCTCATAGGACAGTTGGATTAACTGTAGCGTCAATTTGTACATTTAAGTTACTACTGCTGCTATTATCATTGCATATTTTTGCTAATATTATTGCTGCTATTATTAAGGAGCCTCATCTCAGTTTGCACATCTATTAATGTCACTGCTGCTATTATGTAGTTGCATTCAATTCCGCACGTTACTGTATACATTTCTTGCACATAGTCAATGTTGCACATTTGCATATATATATATATATATATATATATATATATATATATATATATATATATATATATATATATATATATATATATATATATATATATATATATATATATGCATACATAGTCTGTACTTTATATTACACAGTTTATTTCTTATATTTTATTTATTATGTTTGTGTGTGTATGTATGTCTGTTTTTATTTTACATAGTTTGTACTTGTCTTGGCATTTATTGTGGACAGCGAAGAAAGAATTTCATTGTACAGGGAACTTGTTTTCCTCACTGTGCTTATGACAATAAACGTTTGACTTGACTTGAAAAAGTCAAATGACGTCTTGATCAGTGAAACCAAAAGCAAACTATGTAAACTATCAATAAATGCTTCTTGTTTCCGTTAGACATTTTCTGTCATTTATTTTTGGTCATATATGTATATCAACAATTACTTTTCAAAAGCTATTTTAGATGCAGTAAAGAAAACCAGACTGATCTTGAGTAAAACTTCACATGATAGGGCTATGGCACTGCCTGATAAATACACTATAGATTTAGGACACCTGCATGATTATAGCGATTGGTGATTGGTCGCTGGGAACAATAGTGATCAATGATTAGTTGTTGGGAACAATGGTGATCAGTGATTAGTCAGAACATTGAGCTGTGCTTCTGCAAGCCATTCACACTTTACACACTGGTGGTGAGTCAACCAAACCTGCTCTCTCAACTCGTATAACCTGCAGCTTTGGTGTGAGCTAGAGAGCCGTAAGGTGACATGCAATGTCCCAGGGGAGGTGTAATGTGTGAAAAGTTTCAAAAAGTACACTTGCAGTTTTGAAAAGCTATAATTAGGTTCTTCAAAAAAAGGTTTTGTATTTGGCTACGACTCAGTGGTGAGCATTAAAAATCTCTTTTTATGAATAAATCAGAATGGGATTAGCAGAATTTAAAACTTTTATCTGTGGTTGTGTACACCACTCTAAATTGCTATGTATATAGTGACCTTTCAAAGGCTGATATTTATTGCTTATACATTGAATCTTCTCTGCTGTGTATTTAGAGTAATTTACACAAATAGCTATGAGATAATTGTGTCAGCTAAAGCCACATTAGGCTGTAAATCCTGAGCCATACATACAGTTGTAATCAAAATTATTCAACCCCCACTGCAAATCAGGTTTACTGTCAAAATTTACAGACTTTCAGCTGTTTGCAGTGAACAAATCAAACAAAAGCAATTGGAATAGTTCAACACAATGAATGCTTCAAGTGGTTTCCCCAAATTCATATGAAAATGCAACTTATAATGATTTCTCCAGTTTCAAAATTATTCAATCCCTTCATGGCAAGCATCTTTAGTACTTAATAGAGCACCCTTTTGCTGTTATGACCTGCTGCAACCGAGATTCATAGCCAGACCCCAGCTTCTGCCAGCATTCCTGAGGAATCTTAGCATTCCTCATGAGCAATGGCCTCCAGTTCAGTAATATTCTTGGGTTTGTGTGCTGCAACCGCCTTCTTCAAATCCCACCAGAGATTTTCTATGGAGTTCAAGTCAGGTGACTGTGATGGCCCTGTAGAATCCAGGACTTCTTCTCCACCCAAGCCTTGGTGGAATTTGAGGTATGCTTGGGATCATTGTCCAGTTGGAAGGTCCAATGACGCCCAAGCTTCAGCTTCCTCACAGACAGCATGACGTTTTCTCCTAGGATTTCCTGATACTTCAATGAATCCATCTTGCCTTCCACACACTGCAGGTTTCCAGTGCCAGAGGATGCAAAGCAGCCCCAGAGCATCACCGAGCCACCAGCATGCTTGTGGACAGAGTGTTCTTTCCATACCGCTGATCCATCATGCCGAAAAGTTCTAGTTTTGTTTCATCACTCCACAGAACAGAATCCCAAAACTTCTGTGGCTTATTTATATGATTTTGAGCAGACTTTTCTTGTGCTTTTGGGTCAGTAGGGGTGTACGTCTTGGAGTTTTGGCATGGAAACCTTCTGCGTTTAGTATGCACCATACTGTGCTCACTGAAACCTCAGTGCCTGTTGCCACCAAGTCTTGCTGCAGATCTTTTGCAGTCACTCGAGGGTTTTTCACAACCTGCCTTCTCGGAAATCTGGTTGCAGCTATTGATAGCTTTCTTTCATGTGTTTTCTGCCCCTAGACAGTTCAGGTATTTCATGTGTTCCAGCTCAAGCACACCTGGTGCAACTAATGAAGCCCTTGATTAGTTGCATCAGGGGTGCTTGAGACAACACCTGTTTTGCATATTTGTGCTGTTGTGAGGGATTCTATTCAGGGGGTTGAATAATTTTGAGAATGGAGAAGTCATTATAAGTTGCATTTTCAGTTGAATTTGCGGAAACCACTTGAAGCATTCGTTGTATTGAACTATTTCAATTGCTTTTGTTTGATTTGTTCATTGTAAACAGCTAAAAGTCTGTAAATTTTGACAATAAACCTGATTTGCGATGGGGGTTTTGATTGCAACTGTACACCCAACCTTGAGAGGCATGTGTGACCAGATTACGTGACTTCATCACCACTTCCTAGACTGTAGTAGCCAGAAAACCGACTTCATTAAAAAAAGAGACAAAAGCTTTACAAAGCTAATCAATGAACTTCTGACAAAAGATTTCTCTATTTTACGAAATGTTAATTTGGAGCAACCTAATGGGTTTAATTAAACAGAAATAAATCTGTGTAATTGGAAACCAGTCTGATTACTCCAAGGGGAGTCATTTATTTTTGTATGTACAGATTTCAGTGGGAATGAGAGCAAAAATTAGTGTGTGTGCTTTGTCTTTGTGTGTATGTGAGAGACCAGAAGGGTTTCTAAGATCCCCACCGTAGCTGTTTGATAAGAGATTAAGCATGTTCATCAGGCAGCAGCGCTGTGCGTATCTCAGAGTAGATCGGGTTTGGGTGTTTTGATTAGCTGAGCTAAAGCTCTAGAGTGTAGAGAGTGAGAGAGTTAGAGGGCTTTCAACAGCACAGCTTTTGGGCATGCAGACATCTCTGTGAGAAATCAACTAAAACTACATACATGATGAAATTCAGCGCAACATAACAGCCATTCAAACGCAACACTAAGTGTCAATAACATGACAAATCAGAGACAGAGAAAGACGGCAGGCAGTCAAATTAATAAATAATAAATAAGAGTCGCATGGCGACAAATAAAAGTTCACATGACTGAATCTCTGTGAAAAGTGACACATCTTCTGTCGCATCTACCACATCTTCTGCGTTCGTTCAATACAAAGTCATATAAATTTCTCTTGAGATTGAAGTGGACATAGACTAACACTGATAAAACAATGATCCTACTATTGAATGAAGATTGTTTTTACCAGTGCCATTAGCTGGACTGTTAATCATCCGGGGCTGAGCCCAGATTCTTCTCCATCAAAAAACCTTTTAAAAACACATTTCTAAATAGACTCTGTCCATGCATTGTGAGGACTAATTTCTTAAAAAATGTGAAAATTGGACAAAAAGTTTTATTTATCACTGTCTGCAGGACTACCAGGCCTTTTTGGTTATCTAGCACTAGACTAGGCTACTTGGTGTCGCTAGCCAAGGAGAGTCACAACTAAGCAATCACTGTATGGGTTTAGCTGCTACAGAGCAATGCAAAGTATGTTAGCTGTCCTTATGCTCTGCTCATAGCATGTTCACGTAACTTGGAACTCATATAGACATTTACACACCTTGTTTTCCTGCTCAGCAAGAGAGGATGTTAGTGTTTCAGTTTCAACCCCTTTACTGGTAAAAAAAAAACAAAAACAAAACAAAAAAAAACAGCTTATATCCATTTTCCCCTCACACTGACTGACTGTGTGAGCTAGCGTTTGGCAGAATTGAGACCTGTCAGCCAATAAGACATGAGTATTTCCACATATTTTCCTATAAACCCTGCCTGATTGGTCTTGCGTCTGTTCAATGAAGATAAAATACAACACTCTGTTCACTGAAGATACAAAATTACAACACTGCCGTCTTCTTTTACTGACGTTCAGTTACGTAGTGACAAACCGCTCCATGTGGAGAATTATTTGGGGCTAAAGAAAAAATCTTCAGGGTTACTGCCCTGAATGCCTAGGCCAGGTTATGCCCCTGGTTCTTACATGTAGGAATGTAGTTATACAGAAAGCAGGGAGAAGGAGAGAGAGAGAGAGAGAGAGAGAGAGAGAGAAGGGGGGAGGGGAGGAGATAGATGGCAGTGTACTTCACATAACTAATTAACTGGAGAGAGAATGACCTTTCCTTCAGACTACACTGATTCCCCTATAGTGATCAACACACACACACACACACACACACACACACACACACACACACACACACACACACACACACACACACACACACACACACACACACACACGTTGGTCTTACGTTCTATTGATGTTCCATTCCAAAATTATTAAATGCGGCTCATTAATGCTGTGCTTACACTTAAATCTAAACCTGACCTTAACCTCTGCAACCAAAAGGAAATCATTAGGCTCATTTAGGTTTTTTTTCTTGAAACATGGACAAATGTCCCACCAAGGTCAAGACTATCAGATATTCCTACACTTGCTGCAACTGTGAAATAATAACTCGCAATTATGAAATTTAAAAAAAGTCATGGTTGATTGTTTAAAAAGTTGCAATTGTGAGAAAAATCTGTGTAATATTTTCTCATACATGGAGGAAATGAGCTTCCATAGTGTATGTAAGGAGATGCGGAATGAGCTTTCCAAAAACATGAGCTTGGTTAAAAACAAACAAACAAACAAACAAACAAATAAATCAGTATTGGGAAAAATCAGTATTGCAATATTTACCATGCATCTGAAATACTAGCAACTCAGAGAACTTCGATCATGACAATAACATGAACAACAAAATAAATAAATAAACAAATAAATAAATAAATGAGACACATCATGGCTTTACCAGTTTGTGTTAATAAACAGCAAGGCATATTATGATCACAAAGTGTATCATTATAATTGCAATATTCTATTTTTACTCATATCCTGCAGCCCTGCTGTATGTTAACAGGCAAATTATTCTTGCTTGAGGAAACTGGTGTTGGTGTTTGTAATAGAATGACTTCACTTTGAGATATGACATATGTCACAGTTATCATTAGCATCACGAATGTTGTAAGTTTAGATGAATTATTTCTCGCTGGTGATTTGAAATTCAGTCACAAGATTCTGAAGTTTAAAGCGATCCCACGTTTGTGTTATTAAATCGTCTTGTTTCACTGTTAACATTAATGTTTGATCAGAAACTATATGTCCAGATGTTTACGAAAAAGGAAACAAGCCGAGTAAATATATTCCCAGGTAAGGTTGTTTTGTATCCAGACCAGGAAACAACAACAAAAACAAAAACAAGGTACATAGGGGTGGTGATAATTTTATGTCAATGAAACAAATCCGAATTAGTTTTGTATGCCTGTCTGGAATATACTATTAACTGTTAAAGTGTTTAAACACTAAAAAGTAAAAACTTTTATATCTCCAAATCTTTTAGACATTTTCAAATATTTTTCAGCAAACTTTTAAAGATGCTACTTTCTTCTTTCTTTTTTGTTTCTTCTGGCTGCTCAGATCAAGTAAAGATTAATATTGAAGTTTGTTCAAGAGGAAACACCTGCAAAACATGTGGAGGCTGATTTACTAACAGGATCAATGGAGGGTTGTCGTTCAAATGAGCAAAATAACACGTGTTGTCTGTTTTTTGCGTATTTGTCTTAATGAATGTGATGTTCGAGGAGTTTTTTTTATACCCAACAGTGAAAAACACCATCAGAGGCCAGTGCAGCTAGATTAATTTAGCACCTGCTATGTGATTTACCAAACCAGTAAGTCCCTTTGGGAACGGCATGACCAAATTAACATGTCTGGTGTGCAGGCGTGTTAATTTGTTCAAAAAAATCAAATCTATTTCCGCCAGATTAAAACAAAATGATCCCATTCACTATGTTTTAATAATGACAAGGTTTATGTCTCAACATTATGCCTCAGTGCCTCAGAAAGTTTCTTAATATCACTGCGGCAAAGATTCATGTTAGATACAGTGCCCTCCACTAATATTGGCACCCTTGGTAAATATGAGCAAAGAAGGCTGTGAAAAATTGTCTTTGTTTTTAACCTTTTGATCTTTTGTTAAAAAAAAATTGCAAAAATACTCTGGTCTCATGGATATCAAACAATTGCTAACAAAACACACGTTTATCAAAAAAAAAAAATTAAATATAGATATGCAACAATTATTGGCACCCTTTTAGTCAATACTTTGTGCTACCTCCCTTTGCCAAAATAACAGCTCTGAGTCTTCTCCTATTTTGTCTTATGAGGTTGGAGAATACATGGCAAGGGATCTGAGACCATTCCTCCATACAGAAGTTCTCCAGATCCTTCGAATTTCGAGGTCCACACTGGTAGACTCTCCTCTTCAGTTCACCCCACAGGTTTTCTATGGGTTTCAAGTCAGGGGACTGCGAGGGCCATGGCAGGACCTTGATTTTGTGGGCATTAAACCATTTTTGTGTTGATTTTGATATATGTTTTGGATCATTGTCCTGCTGGAAGATCCATTTGAAGCTTTCTGGTAGAGGCAGTCAGGTTTTCATTTAATATCTGTTGATATTTGATATTTATTCTGGCATTTGAGTCTATGATGCCTAACAAAATGTTCAGATCCTCTGGCAGAAAAACAGCCCCAAAACATTAAACATTAAAGAGCCACCACCATATTTAACCATGGGCATGAGGTACTTTTCCATATGGCTACGTCTCTGTGTGCACTAAAACCACCTCTGGTGTTTATTGCCAAAAGCTCTATTTTGGTTTCATCTGACCATAGAACCCGATCCCATTTGAAGTTCCAGTAGTGTCTGGCAAACTGAAGAGGCTTGAGTTTGTTTTTGGATGAGAGTAGAGGCTTTTTTCTTGAAACCCTTCCAAACAACTTGTGGTGATGTAGGTGACTTCGGATTGTAGTTTTGGAGACTTTCTGACCCCAAGACGCAACTAACTTCTGCAATTCTCCGGCTGTTATCTTTGGAGATTTTTTGGCCACTCAAACCATCCTCTTCACAGTGCGTTGAAATAATATAGACATGCGTCCAATTCCAGGTTGATTCATAACATTTCCAGTTGACTGGAACTTCTTAATTATTGCCCTGATGGTGGAAATGGGCATTTTCAATCCTTGTGCTATTTTCTTATAGCCACTTCCCATTTTGTGAAGCTCAACAACCTTTTGCTGCACATCACAGCTATATTCCTTGGTCTTACATATTGTTATGAATAACTAAGGGAATTTGGCCTAAGTGTTACCTCATATTTATACCCCTATGAAACAGAAAGTCATGTTTGAACAATTTCCCGTTCCTAGTCACCCAGATGTACTAAAAAAAAAGAAGTAAAATATCAATGGGAATATACCTCAAATATATTTTTCTCATATGAATTTACAGGGGTGCCAATAATTGTGGCACACCTATATTTAACAAAGGGTTTTTTTTTTGTTTTTTTTGATAAACGTGTGTTTTGTTTGCAATTGTTTGATATCCATGAGAGCAGAGTATATTTGTGAATTCTTTGAACAAAAGATCAAAAGGTTAAACAATAAAGACAAATTTTCACAGCCTTCTTTGCTCATATTTACCAAGGGTGCCAATATTAGTGGAGGGCACTGTATTTGTCATGTTTACATGTTTCTGACATTTAACTACAGACACTCATTTTCATACTGTCATGGGTCTCCCCACACGCCGTGCTGCGCAAGCATTCAGCGTGCGTGAACTGTCCAAAGCGCGAGCTTTCAGGGCGCATGAACTGTCCTAAGCGCGAGCAGCGCGCGCTTCATTGACATTGACTTTGTTTACGCTGGCACGTGTGTTTTGTTTTGATTCCTATCCTGTCTCTGTCCTTGTATTGTGATTGGTTGTTTCCTAATGTCCCAGCTGTTCTGTGTTATCCCCGTTGATTATGTTTGTCATTTAAACCCCTTGTGTGTCTTTGTTCGATGCGTAGTATTGTGTGTTCTCTGTGTTTCTGCCAGACCCGTACCAAGCCTTTGATCGCGTTTCGTGCTTCATGGTTTTTGATCCTGTTTTCGTTTCCTTGTTTCTACTGAGTCCTGTTTTGTCTAGTTTAGCCTGTTTGCTGATCCTGACACCTCGCCTGTTTATGACCACGTTTTTGCCTTCCGATTTTGTTCATCTGCCCATCTTTTTATAATAAAGCTCTTAATTGCATTTGCATCCGTCTCTATCCGCATTATATGACACACACACACACAGAGCCTACCTTTCGAACAGAACATACACTCTTATTTTGTGTTCACATTGTATTTTGTGTTTTGACGCAAATGCCAGCCTTTTGTTAGTGTTATATTAGAAGCATAATTGTGTATGTGTGGCTAGGTTTAGTTTCAGTTTGACTCCTCTCAAGATTTTAGCCAGAGCTATCTTGTTAGATTTTTTTTTTTTTTTATTCTTTAAAAAATGTACTGTCCCTCCTGTCTCCAAAAAGTTTTACAGACCTGCCAAACTGACAAGAGCCAGAAGCATGGACACACACACACACACACACCATGCCAGAGTGAAGCATGCATCCTGATTATCTGCTGAAAATCACTGAGCTGCTGTTCTTGGCTGATAAAATCAAGAGAAGACTCCTGCTAGCATGTTCCTTTACACATAGTGCTCATGGCCCTATCATCAGTTTTAATGCTGTTGGATCTTATAAATGTTGTGTTTGTGTTCACGTCTGCTGTTTTCCACTGATTATCAGACAATTCTCAAATGTAAAACCACCCCAGACGTTCAATTTCATTAAAGCTCGACATTTAATGGATCCGGGGCCAACACGCTGACCTCCGATACTAAAGACTTGTTATTTTTTTTATGTTTATGTGTATGTGGAGAGAGGGAGAGAGAGAGAGAGAGAGAGAGAGAGAGAGATGGCATTCTCACCACTGCATGAAATATTTGCAATCATAACGTCGAACACAAACTCTCTCTCTCTCTCTCCAGCCTCTTTTTTCATTACTCTTTTTAAACATATATGCACAAGTGCAATCTAGCTAATACTTATAGCATATACTCATTGTGTCTTCTGGGACTATTTTGCACAGCTGTAATTTAGCAAGAAAGTGTGTTGAGAGATGATGTTATGTTAATTAAACTGATGGCACTGGGTATCATCTACTTTATATACTCCTTTATATATATATATATATATATATATATATATATATATATATATATATGTATATATATGTATATATATATATATATGTATGTATATATATATATATATATATATATATATATATATATATATATATATATATATATATATATATATATATATATATATATATACATATATATATATATATATATATATATATATATATATCTTTGTACACACACACTGTATATGTGTGTGTATGTGTGTATAATATATGTACAGTACTGTGCAAAGGTTTTAGGCACATGCAAAGTAATTCTGTAGAGCAAAGATGCCTTCAAAATGATGAAATTAAACATTTGTACATAAAAAAAAATACAGTGAAGAGCAGTAAACAGTAGTAAATGAAACAAAGTCAATATTTGGTGTGACAAAAAAATAAAAATAAAAATAAAAATAGTAGTCTCCAGTACAATTAGTGCAGTTTTATAAAGAAATTAGCTGGTACGTTTTATTGAGCATCTTCCAGAACCAGACACAGTTCTTCTGGATACTTTAACCTTCGCACTTGCTTCTTTTTTTTGCAGCAAAACCCAGCAGCCTTCATTGTGTTTTTTTGTCTGAAAAGTGCCTCTTACATAATCTACTGCTTTCTTTAATGACATACAAACATTTTTCTGTAACATGTAATTTTGTGCTAGAAAACTAATGTTTGGGAATCTAAAATGTTTTTTGTACTGACTTGATAATGTAGAAGTCATAAAATAAAAAAAATCTAAAATCTAAAAAATCTTTTGCGCAGTACTGTATATAATTTATATACACAATTTGGCTATTCCAGTCACACTGTGGTAACAGATTGATAAAATCAAGCACTCATGCAGTCTCTATAGGGAAACACAGACAGTAGAATGGGGCATACTGAAGAGCTCAGTGACTTTTCTTTGGAGCACTGTCATAGAATACCAGCTTTCCAACAAGTCAGTTTGTTATAGACTTCAGCCCAGTTAGAGCTTGTCCAGTGAACTGTAGGTGTGGAAGTGGAAACATTCAGGAGCAGAAATATCAAAGAACAGGAGCATTGAGTGATGATAGGTGTAGCATGTAAATAATCGTCTGTGGTCAGTTGCAACACTCACTACAGAGTTCCAATCTGCCACTGGAAGCGAATGCCAGGACACAAACAGTTCATAAGAAGCTTCATACATTGGTAACTTCATAGATTTGGCGTTTCATGTATTGGGAAATTCATGGATTGGGAGTTTCATGTATTGAGAGCTTCATGGATTGGGATTCTTTGACCATGAAGCCACAAACAAGCCAATGATCACCATGTACAATGTCTAGTATCAACTCTAGTTGTGTAATGGCCATCTTTATAACTCTGGAGCAGTTAAGACATGTTCTCTGGAGTGATGAATCAGGCAGGAGAAAGTTACCTGCCTGACTACATAGTGCCAACTGAAAAGTTTGGTGGAGGAGGAACAATGGTCTGGGGCTATATTTCATGGTTTGGTCATAACCCCTTTCCTGTTTCAGCATGACAGATCCATAAAGAAATGGTATGCTGAGTAAGGTGTGGAAGAACTTCACCAGGCTGCACAGAACCCTAACCTCAACTCAATCCAATACCTTTGGGATTAACAGGAATGTGGCCTGTGAGGTAGGTACTTCCCAATATCACTGACCCCACTAATGTTCTTGTGGCCAAATGGAAATTATTCCATGATTCCAAAATATTTTGGAAAGCCTCCCCAAAAGAATGGGTGTAACTGCAGCAAAGACCACCTTCATATTAATGTTCACAGTTTTGGAATGAGATGTTCAACACATAAATCTAATCATTTGAGTATTCCTTTGCTTTCGGGCTATATAGTGTATATTTATTTACTTATTACTTCATTTACTAACTTGTCTACTTACAGAGCTTAGGCAGTAAGCAGTGCTTCATCTTCTTCCCAAAACAAAATGTCAGTCTTTTGCAACTTTCACATCATATTGGAGAAGGGGGAGATCCTTCCCAATATTCAAAATCAAAATTGTTCATGCACAGCCATTTCATTTGCAAATTAAAAATGGTGGTTGTAGTTTTTATCCAACATGGCATTATCATAGCATTGCAAGATGTTTTATCTAACAGTAATGAAGGAGGTAGTACAATTACAATATTTCTAAGCAGAATGTTATTCTTTCACAATTTTATCACCTTGGATGGACAGCAGCCGTTAATGCAGCATTTAGCCAAAACTCTTTAAACCTTTGAAATTTGGCCCTGATTTGCCTGAAATACCAAGGAATTCTACCAAGGTGATCACTTTGAGTATCAGGAATGAAGATGCAAGAAAAAATACAACCACTAACCCTGCCCTTTGGTCTAACCATTTCATACAAAATGTTGGCTTTCATACAAATTCTAATGAATTTTCCACATTATTCTGAATTACTCTGTGAAGTACTCCACGGCTGTGTTAAATACTACACTTTGTCACCTCCTTCACACTTATCAGTAAACAGTGCATCCTTATCTGCTCACCGCATTGCTCGCTTCATTAAAAAGATTTTTCCTTAAACCTTTGGCAAAATTTTCTTTCATTTACAATATTTCATATTACTTTCTTCGAACTGCCATGCATAGATGTAATAATGTACAAGTGTGGAGGAAAAGGAAAACCTGTCTCATATAAGAGAAAGCCTTGAGGAAGCTCTGCCTCACGCTACAGAAAGGCAAAGCTACAAATCCGGTCTGAATTCAGTGGAAAAAAAACAACACCTGGTGCCTTTTATGTTATCAATTTGAAGGCTGATAAAAGGCTGAGTTGAAACATGATTTCATGTTAAAAAACAAAAAACAAACGAGAAGAGATCTTACCATTATTATATTATTATGAAAGTCAATTGTTTTAATTAAACAAACTAAGCATTCTCTTCAGGGAAAAATATTATTGGTACAGTAGTTAATAATAAAATGTCTTCTTCTATAGTGTCTACCCCCATATACTGTACAACGCAAAGTTATGGCTATCTCATTCCTATGATTATTCCCTTAATGATCTCATTCCCACTCTTTACTAAGTTGTGACCATGAATTAGAATCATGTTAATAAGTCATGGCTACGCATTATTTTTATCAAGTAGTGAAGTCACAGGGGGGACTCCGTACATAACCCATGAAATGCTTTTTATGAAGTGTATGAATTGTCTTTACGTAAAAAAAAAAAAAAAATGAAAAGAGAGAAGAAGCCTCAGTTATTATTATTATTATTAGGGGTTGTTTAATTGAGACTGATCATTTTTATTTTTTTTTATTACCTTACAAATTATTATTTAGTTTTTTCTAACAGCACATTCATGAAGTAAATCTATAAAGCATCAATCTTTCATCTTACCTTTTGGGATGTGTGTCAATTGTATTTACATCTTATTGGAGCATAGAAATGAATGCGTTTTGACTGAAGTGTTTTGGCAGTCCCTCTGCATTCAAACCTATTACACAGAATCAGTCTAATATGACTGCACTTGTTGATGCTAAACAAATTATTTGAATGCCCTAAAACTAAAGTGGTAATCAAATTTGCCTTTATAACACTCTTAGCAAGCACTATGTGCTGATAGAAAAAAACAAACAAACAAAAAACCCCAAATGAGTTACAGTAGGCCCTTTAAGTTTGATCAGATGGCTAATGATAATCATCACTGCTTTCTAAAAGACTTCTGCAATACTCATGAACGTGCTCTAAAGTCCATATGAAATTTCACATGCTTTCTCGCTCACTTGCACGCTCTTTGTCCTCCTCACACCTTGCCTCTTACTTGAGGGTCAGTCAAGTGCTGTTCATTCTCATCCCTTGATCGCTGAAGACCTCTTTTCATCCCCTGGTGATCTCTTCATCTTGCTGTCCTAACATCCCTGGAGTCATGCTATCTGTCTAATCTCCCATGCTTTGTCTTCTCTCCTTCCTTTGGTCTGTCTCTAAGCTCCTGCGATAGATCTGTGTGTGAGTGGGAGAAAGAGAGTGTGGGCCATATGTACTAAGCTGTATTGCACCTGTATAAGTGTAATTAGGCTGCAAAAATGTGTGAGTGCCGTTATAGACATGAATGTGAAACACAGTGACAGGCTACAGTGCCCTCCACTAATATTGGCACCCTTGGTAAATATGAGCAAAAAAGGCTGTGAAAATTGTCTTTATTGTTTAACTCTTTTGATCTTTTGTTAAAATAAATCACAAAAATTCTCTGCTCTCATGGATATCAAACAATTGCAAACAAAACACAGGTTTATCAAAAAATATCTTTGTTAAATATAGGTGTGCCACAATTATTGACACCCCTATGAATTCATATGAGAAAAATATATTTCCATTGATATTTTACATTTTTTAGTAAACCTAGGTGACTAGGAACAGGAAATTGTTCAACCTTTTTCACAGGGGTATAAATATGAGGTAACATATAGGCCAAATTCCCTTAGTCATTCATAACAATGGGTAAGACCAAGGAATATAGCTGTGATGTGCGGCAAAAGGTTGATGAGCTTCACAAAATTGGAAGTGGCTATAAGGAAAGTGGCTATAAGCAAAAGCACTGAAAATGCCCATTTCCACCATCAGGGCAATAATTAAGAACATTTCCAGTCAACTGGAAATGTTATGAATCAACCTGGAAGAGGACGTGTGTCTATATTGTCTCAATGAACTGTGAAGAGGATGGTTTGAGTGGCCAAAAAATCTCCAAGGATCACAGCCGGAGAATCGCAGAAATTAGTTGCATCTTGGGGTCAGAAAGTCTCCAAAACTACGATCCGAAGTCACCTACAGCACCACAAGTTCTTTGGAAGGGTTTCAAGAAAACAGCCTCTACTCTCATCCAAAAACAAACTCAAGCCTCTTCAGTTTGCCAGACACTACTGGAACTTCAAATGGGATCAGGTTCTATGGTCAGATGAAAACAAAATAGAGCTTTTTGGCAATAAACATCAGAGGTGGTTTTGGCACACACAGAGAGGTAGCCATATGGAAAAGTACCTCATGCCCATGGTTAAATATGGTGGTGACTCTTTAATGTTTTGAGGCTGTTTTTCTGCCAGAGGACCTGGACATTTTGTTAGGATACATGGCATCATGTATCAGCAGATATTAAATGAAAACCTGGTTGGATCTTCCAGCAGGACAATGATCCAAAACATACATCAAAATCAACACAAAAATGGTTTACTGACCACAAAATCAAGGTCCTGCCCTGGCCATCCCAGTCCCCTGACTTGAAACCCCTAGAAAACCTGTGGGGTGAACTGAAGAGGAGAGTCTACCAGCGTGGACTTCGAAATTTGAAGGACCTGGAGAGATTCTGTATGGAGGAATGGTCTCAGATCCCTTGCCATGTATTCTCCAACCTCATCAGGCATTATAGGAGAAGACTCAGAGCTGTTATCTTTGCAAAGGGAGGTAGCACAAAGTATTGACTAAACGGGTACCAATAATTGTTGCACAACTATATTTAACAAAGATATATATATACAGTATATCACAATAAAGACAATTTTTCACAGCCTGCTTTGCTTATATTTACCAAGGGTGCCAATATTAATGGAGGGCACTGTAAGTGCACTACTCTCTGTCATCTATATGTATTTGAGGGAGGATCACGCAAAAAGTGGGAAGTCTAAACAAAAAAACAAAGCTACACAAATGGAAAGTGCGACTGATTACACATTCCGTTTCATGTACTAAACTTTGGGCAATTAGCAGCATCCAGTTTTGCATGTGATGTTGATTAATTTTGTAAATTTGTGCCATGTGTGGTGGCCAGAGCTGTACAGGCAGCGTTGACAGGTGCGTGCTTTCCTGTAGAATTGGCCTACGCTGCAGAACTGCCAGCGTGTCTATAATTTGAGACTATTTTAAGCCCTTGGTCAAAGTATCATTAAGGGAAATTATGTCTTTTAATAATGGTTGTCAACTGGGTTTCTTTTGTCATGTAGATCTGGGAAACCTTGTCATACATCAGGTACAATTAATATTACTTCTCCTTTGCATCTAGTAAAGAAATTCAACACGTTAAACAGCACTTTTGTGATATTAACAATTTTTCAAAAGCCATAGTTGACCACAAGTAAATAGAATACATTTCACCTGCACACCTTGGCATAAAGTAGCTACTTCAGTCTGTCCACAGCAGCCTTTTTTATTTTTCATTAAAACCAATTAGCAATCAAAAGGTATATTAACCATATTAATGCCCTTCACACTGTTTACTTGCTAACAGAAGAGTCTTTATTTAATAAGAACTTCATTTATTAACACGTTTTCTTAGTTATTGCACTTTATTCCCGAACATGATGAGCTACAGGCTTTGTAAATTGAATGCTAATATCATACACACTCTGAGTGCATCCCCTGATGTAGTTATGTGTGCACTTGTGTGTGTGTTTGTGTCATTCAGGCAGGTGTAGCCCCGAGAGTAAAAGCGAGATGGAGAGAGTCATACGTGCCAAGAGTGAAAGGCAGGTGTTTTATCGCCTGTCCATCACTACTTTCCCATTTCATCTGTATTTCTGCAAATCACTCTTTGCTCAACCCACTGGTTCCTGAACAGTCATAATCATGATCCCAACATCATCATCATCAGTATTAGTTGTAGTATTTTCATCATAAACAGTGCAAAGACTGAAATCCTCATCACTGGAACAAAGGCTGCTCTAAGTAAGGTTAATGACCTCTGTCTGACCATTGATGGCACTGACATCTTTCCATCTGACACTGTTCGCAACCTTGGCATTATCATGGACTCATCACCGAACTTTAGTTCTCATATTCCATCTGTAACCAAAACTGCCTTCTTTCACCTCCATAATATTGCTCGCCTCCGTTCTTCCCTTAGCTTTTGTGCTGCTGAAACCCTGGTTCATGCTTTTATTACCTCACGTTTAGATTACTGCAATTCTCTGTTCATTGGTCTTTCATCACATTCCCTAAATAAGCTACAGTACGTGCAAAACTCAGCAGCCTGGTTACTGACTCACACTAAACAATCTGACCACATAATCCCGGTTCTGTACCATTTGCATTGGCTTCCCATACCTGACTGCATTCAGTTTAAACTTCTCATTTTAACATATAAATCACTGCATGGTCTTGCTTCTGTCTATCTTTCTGAACTTCTCCATCTCTACCTCCCATCTTTCTCTCTCTGTTCCTCTGATACTGGTCTTCTCTCTATTCCTCGCACTTCCATGTTTTCTATGGGTGACTGTTCTTTTAGTGCTGCTGCTCCCAAGCTCTGGAACGCCTTGCCTCAATACCTCCGTGAATGTTCAACTATATGTTATGTATGTATGTTTATGTGTATATATACTGTGTAAAGTGACCATGGGTCTGAGAAAGGCACTATATAAAATAAAATTATTATTATTATTATTATTATTATTATTATTATTATTATTATTATTATTATTATTATTATGCCCTTTATCACTGTATCTTCTAAGCCTCATTATCCTGTTCTGTATGGTTTATAAGGGTTATTTTTGTGCTTCATCAAATCCAGTCTGTTCGATTGCTTTTCACCACCAATTTTTCCCATTTAAGAGGTTATGTTGAGAGCAGTGTTGCTAGGCAACTGGGAAAAAATGGACGCTAAGCATGAGCTAGCTGATGACTGAGGCTTAGATACCTAGGATGCAGCTCTTAAGACACTTAAGTTGACACAACTGTTAGGGATAGCAATATTTCCCTCAGACTTGTGTTGGTATATTACTAAGGAAAGACTTCATATGACTAAAATTACAGTGAGCACCAACCGCGAATGGAACATTGATTCTGCTATATTAGGAAACGCCAAGATTACGTCAGGAAAAGTTTGACTTCCAAAGTAGTGAAACAAGATTAGGCCATTTGAAAACTGAACTGAATGGATGGCTGATTCAGGCAATGACACACAGCATTCAGTAACAAAACCCAGACAAAGCAATTGTTTTCATGAACATGATTGATCACGACAACTACAAACCTGAGAAAAAGGCTCCATATTGCTGACCTGAGCTAAAGTTAGCTAATATGCTACTGTTAGATATGTTTTTCTACTTCCTTTACTTTGATGCTTTACGTGACAAGCTATGCTTTCACATGGTTTATCTGACTGTTTAATTGCATATTGTGTTTGCATATTACAGTTTTTTTCAAATTGCTTCCACACAATTTCTAAAACTATGGCTCCATTTCTCAAAACTCTACACACAAAACCACAAAACATGCACAGAAGATACAAAACGTCACACGTAGCTTGCAAAAGCAAACACTTCATTCAAAACTACATTAACTCTTATAAAAATGGTGTTTTTGTATAGTAACTCTACACACAAACATCAAATGATTAGCCACATACACGCCAAACTACACACAGATGTGAAAAATGTAAAACACTACTGTCTTGTGCCTATTGCTTGTTCAATGTGCAGTGGAGTGCACAGAAGTTTATCATAGCACTCACACATATGTACACAAATACACTGTATATACAGTATATATGCGAATTCAGTATGTTCAATATAAACAGAAATGCAAGGGGTGGGGGGGACTATTTTATTCTCAAAACATTGTATTTTCATTGTATTTGACTAAGGGATCAACTTTGGTTGACCACATGGTCAACCAAAGTGGCCCGGATCTCATTCGTAATTGTTCTCCTCTGTCCTCTTCCTTGTCGTCGTCCTCCTCCTCCTCTTTGTCCTCTTCCTCGTCCCCCTCTTACTCTCACTCCTCTTCCTCTAACTCTCTCTCCAAAATTGGCCTCCATTGTTGTCCAAACCAAGAGAGTTTCCTAAAGCCTATATATAGTGCTCAAGCTCTGATTTCTAAGTGAACACACATAAGCACTTGGTGAAGGTAATCAGTACCATTTTGAATGGCAGTGTTTTCTAAATGAAACACAAGAGCAGTTAGTTTTGATTGATGTGTCTAATGTAGAGAACTGTGTTTAGAGTTTTGCAAAAAGTTTATTTTTCATTTGAAAACTGAGTGTAAAGTGTATAATGTACTTGCAGTTTTGCAGACTTGGTCTGAAAGGTATCTATCTGATTAGATACATGAGTGAATGGTTTCACTGAGTTGGCCTCAAGTTCCACTTTTAGTGTCTAAGCAATTTGAAAAAACTGTAATTCAGTTATATCCAAGTATACATAGCACTCAATTAATGGGTTTAAGATCATATTCTGATTCAAAACTTTTAAGGCAAAAGAGGCTTATAATGTACATAATGTACAAGAACAGTAGCTGGTTTCCTTATTATATAAAACGATAAAATGATGAGTGATGAGAATTTAATGTTGAAATCAAAAGAACCATGTTTATTATGTCAAATGTGTCCTTTCCTTTAATTTCTGGCAAAATATCAAATGTTTATATCATTGAGGCAGTCAGTGTTTTTTTTTTTTTTGTGTGTGTGTGTGTGTGTGTGTGTGTGTGTGTGTGTGTGTAAGGATTACGGCTGATGAATAAGGGCAGTGTGATTTGTGCTAAAGGACACTTTCTGCATTTTTACATTTATCTTTGCAGATACAACAGAGAAAAAAAAAATCATGTATGTTTGTTTTTAAATGTGTTCTGTGTGTGTATGTGTGTGTGTGTGTGTGTGTGTTGAGCTTTAACTAAAGGCCTCCCTTGAGCTTTGCAAACACACACCTTGCTGTGCTCTGCTATGAATTTAACTGACAGGTGGCTTAAAGACTGACACTTAATACTAAACAAGATCGCTGTATAAAAAAATCAAACCTAAAATGCTGAGCAAAGAAAAACTCACAAATGTACACTCATACACACCCATGCATACTTTTGTTTGTTGTCTTTCTTATTGCCTGATCTATCCAAGGAATCAATTTCAAAACAGACATACCATGGAAGCTGCGTGCATCACAGATATCACACTGTCAGAATTAAATGAATGAACAAAACTTCAATAAACAAAGAAAAATACAAAACAAAAGCTAGCAATGTCTCTCCATGCAGAAAACAGAAGATGAAATAAATCAACAGGAAACAGTGCAGTCACTCAATATGAGGTGCTTGCTATTGATTTCTCGTATGGCTTCAGTTCACTTAGCAAGAGCGACTGAAAACAGGAAGTCTGGGGACTGTATACGGTAGTGTAGCGCATAGGGAACGTTTAAGAGGCAGGACATTTCTGACACCATCCATAATTCATGCCTTTTTCCATCCCTAATACAAGAGGAATTCAATTACACATCATCTAGCTTTTTTCCTGATATCTTCTATACAGTTTATTTCCTCTGAAGATGGCTGTATGGATTTCAGGTGCACTGTAAGTAAAAGCTGACCACAAAAGCCCATCAGTACATACACAGAGAGAAAAAGAGAGCCAAATGAATGTCCACCAGAGTCAGACTTGCACAAACTACACTGTTGTGGCAAAAGGGCAGTATTAGCTCTGCGGTTAATATGTTGGATTACTGATCGGAAGGTCATGAGTTCATGACCGCCAAGCTGCCACTGCTAGGCCCATGAGCAAAGCCCTTAACCCTCAACTGTACAGTTGTATAAATGAGATAAATGTCAGTCGCTCTGGATAAGGGTGTCTGCCAAATGCCATAAATGTAAACTCCAGCTTCAGTAACACCAATCGTCTATCATTTTTCTGTTAATTAAAACTGCATTTGGCTGGGAAACTTGTTTACCGTTGTTCACTGTAGCACAGTTGAGAACCAATGAGACATTATGCAGCTATGACACGACCCCATCCTGACCCACACTACAGCATCTGCTGTATCAGGGATCATTTTCACACTTTCTGACATTGTGCTGGTGTAACAGGTGTTACTCCTGGTGGATATGAAATTCATAAAATAATTAGACATTTTGAGTTGGAGATGCTAAAATTTTAAGCAGTTCTGGTAGCTTGTAGTGGCTCAGCACCTTACCAATGCAATTTATGTTGTTTTCCTTCAATTTATCAATTATAGCTTGCTCAAAGTAATGGAAGATGAAGAGATACTTATAGCTGTAGACATAGTATAGAGCAAATATATCATGTTACAACAGACAAACATCTGTTCCTCATTATCCACACAGAGGACGATGTCAGGATTTAATATACAAACATATCTATTATCTTCAAGCCCAGGTTCACAGTCACATATTGGTACAGCTTAAAAGAAGTTGAAAGGACCTTGATATAACATAATTCCTTAATATAACATAATTGGAAGTAGTTGCTCCAAGTATATTGCTGTCAGGCAGCAGGGAAGGATGCAAGTGCAGGTAAACAAAAGCTTTATTTAAAAGCTTGCAGATGATTCCAATTTATCAGACAATATCAGGAACAAAACACTGGCAATGGTCAGGATATTGTCAAACAGCACAGACAGGGCAAAACAAGAAAACCAGGTTAACCAGAAAAAGTCAGCACAACAAAACACATTTACTGAGTAAATTCCTCAATGCGCATCAAACGTCATGTGACTTTGGCTCAACAAATCATGGGATTGGATAACTGGCTGATGTGAATGGATATTCAGCGCATGTGGCCAACTTGTACAGCGCAATGGCAATGTGTTTTTCTGTGGGAACTAGGGCATACAGTTAACTGGATATACCAAAACTCAAAGTCTTTCACAGTAACAGTAATTGACAGCAAATACCAAATCAGCCATTATCTTTCATCCTCCTCTCTAGGAGAGGTACTATACAGATCCCATATTGGAAAAATTGCCTTGTCACAGCAGCAGCCAAACATCTGTCCCTCATTAGTCGCAAGTAAGAGGATTTTAGGATTTATTCTAAAAAACAAACAAACAAACAAACAAAACAAAACAAAACAAAAAATCCTCTACCAAGTTGTTCCTGTCCCCATCTGCAGGGCACAAGGGCTCAGTGAATGCTATGGCCTTCATAGTCACCACAATCCAACCCTAATGGAAACCCCATGGGAGCTTCTGGAGGGCTGTCCTAGATAGTGCTCTCCACCTCCATCATCATCAGAACACTAACTGACAGAAGAATGGCAGAATGCTCTACAGTCAGACATTTGTAGAATATGTGCCATTGAGCACTGAAGCAGTTCTGATAATTTGTGGTATTTCAGCACCTTACCTTAACTTTTTTATTTTTATTTTAAATTTGTCATCTGTAATTATAGCTTGTTCAAATTACAGGTAGAGGAAGAGGTACTTATAGTTATAGACCAAAGTATAGAGCAAATATACCATGTTACAAAAGGCAAACATCTGTTCCTCATTATCCACACAGAGGAGCATGTCAGGATTTAATATACAAACATATCTATTATCTTAAAGCCCAGGTTCACAGTCAAATATTGGTATAGCTTAAAAGAAGTTGAAATGACATTGGGGTGTTCCTTAATATAACATAATTGGAAGTAGTTGCACCAAGTATATGGCTAACTGGTTGGAAGAATATCTACTAATGGTTTATTCATTAGTGTTCATTTTTGTTCTCCGTTCAGGCTCATTTAATTTGATCAATTGAGGAATATTATGTGAAGTGGCATACAATTAACTGGATATACCCAAACATTCAAAATAACAATAATTGACACCAAATAGCAAATCAGCCATTATCTTGTACCCTTAGTCTGTCCTCTGTACTAGACTTCTAGGAGAGATACTATACAGATCCCATATTGGAGAAATTGCCTTGTCACAGCAGCAGCCAAACATCTGTCCTTCATTCAGCGATCAACAGTTCTGTCTGTAATGAGCCAGGGTGGCTGCAGGTCTTCATTCCGGTGAAACTGGAGCCGCACCTAATAGTCTTTTCAAAACCATGAACAACTGATTAGATAAGTGGAATCAAATGTGGCTCCTGCTTGGTTAGAATAAAAATCTCTATCCACACCGATCCTTTGAGCATAACTGAACACATTTACTAATTTGGCTGGTGCATCTATTGCAATAAGGTCCTGACAACAGCATTGCTGATATTTGTTCTCCGGAGTATCCCAAAGCATTAACCACTGAGCCACCACTCCTCCCTCAGACCCTGCAGCTAGCATATCTACAACAAAAGGCTAACATACTAATTACAAAAGGATAGCACATTTAGAAAAAAAAAAAAAAAATGATTTTGGTGATTTGGATAGTTGGAGGCATTCTAAAGAATCTTCTAACTGAAACCTTTTTCTGAACGGGAAACACTTGTAGGGTTGTACATACAGTACTTTGGATTTTTAAGTTTCCCTCAAAGGCACAGCTAAAGAATGCTTAAGGGTTTTTTCCCAAAATGGTCACTTGCCAAATCCCAGCCACTAGTTTTCTACTATCACATGGCAGCTGTCAACAAGGGAAGAGGGAAAGCTAGCATATGCTCACTCAGACACATGAAGCTAGCAACCTAATCTTTTTGTACTGCTGCGCATGCTACATATCAGGGCAGCTGAACTAACTGCCCCTTTCGCATATATGAGCTCACCGGCACCCACAATTGGCTAGTGTTTCTCTAATTGACACAGGGCAGATTAATACCACCACATCACCTAAACAGCATGGCCAAGTTTCCACTTGTTGGATAATGGTGAGGGTAGAATTTTTATTCTGAGCAGCACTGTGCTTTGGCTGAAAACGAGGCTGAAAAAGATTGACAGCTCTACTCTATTGTCATGAACCAACACTCAGCCCAAATTGCAGCAGCTGTGGTAGTAGGGTTTCCTTTTTATTTTGCCGTTCCAGAGGCAGCACAGAGCCTCAAACTGTGACGCTGTTTCAAAAAGCCCCTTGGAACAAATGACACAGCTGAAACAATATAATACAATCATGAAGAGTGATCCACAGAGTGTGGGCTACGTCTGAGGAAAACACTTTTGTGTGTCTGTAGGTGTGTGTCAGTGTGAGTGTGCATGCCTTCTGCTAGTTGCTAATAATGACTAAGAGATTTACCCTAGGTCATTCTACTCAACTTCCCCATCCTCTCTCAGTCTCTCTCCATCCAGGCCAATTCTGCTTTGGTTAGTCAGGGACATTAAGGTCCCAAAACTGTGCTATGTTTTATTCATGTTACTGGTGTGTTCGTGTGTGTTAGTATGCTAGGGACACTCCAGGTAGCAAGCACCAGGCTGCTGCTGAACAGGAAGGACCTGAAGCTGTCATCATAAAGACTAGCAAACAACAGCTCTCACTTTCTCTGTGTGCTACAATAAAAGACAGAGGCAGCATATGAAATGAAAATGATTATAATATCTACCTGCCAAATGAGCACAGTCATAAAAGCAATAAAGACACAAGTCTCTGAACTCCAGCATATCATCTCTGCCAATCTCAGGGCTATGGACTACAAATTTGCAAAAACTTGTAAGGCTCTATAGATTCAGAATCACTTCTATCTGACCTCAGAGCCAACAACGGAAGGAGTCTGAGGCTGCATAGATGCAGGGCGAAGTTGAAGAAGAGGGACCCAGCTGGAAGCATCTCATCAGGGACAGCTGAGCCCACTCACCTCCCAATCAACTCTGCTGAAAAAAAAAAAAGTAGAAGGAAGGCATACAAAGTACAATTGTCATGCTACAATTTCAAGGATACTATCTATATAGCCTTCTTAGAAATGCAGATTCTGATTAAACCACTTGTATATGTTTATCTTTGTTAAACCCTGTCCTCTCACTTACTTAGACATCAAGCTTACATTTGTGGAATTTGGCAGACACCCTTATCCAGAGCAACTTATATTTATTTCATTTATACATCTGAGCAATTGAGGGTTAAGGGCCTTTTGAACTCATGACCTTCCAATCAGTAGCCCAACATCTTAACCACTGAGCTACCGCTGCCCTACCAGACCATGTGGCAAACATACAGGTAAGCCTTAAACAATCATGTTTGTAATGCATGTGTGTAATGCATTAACAGTTACCGCTTGACATGCTAATTCACACTTTTAAATCTGAACATATGCACTGCAACTCAACTTATAACCTCCATTTATTCATTTAATATATTATGTGAGTGACTTTCATAATCACTTAACTGCTGAACCCAACTGAATGTTAAGATTACTAGTCACGCATCAGAGAGGCAGGCTTAGTGGTTTGCATGTATGCCTCACGCCCCCAGGGTTGGGGGTTCGATTCCTGTCTTTGCCTTGTATGTGTATAGCTTGCATGTTCTCACCATGCTTTAGGGGTTTCCTCTGGGTACTCTGGTTTCCTCCCCAAGTCCAAAGACGTGTTTTAGGCCGATAATCATTTCCAAATTGTCCGTTTAGTGTGAAGCAGTGTGTGAATATATGTGCGATTGTGCCCTGTGATTGGCTGCCCCCCCTCCAGGGTGTCCCCCACCTCGTGCCCTGAGTCCCTTGGTATAGGCTCCAGGCTCAATTGTAATCCTGTGTAGGATAAGTGGTACAAAAAATGGATGGATGGATAGTCATGCATCCATACTGATAATGGTTTTGCTACTGGTCTGATACTGTGCTCATTTACACTCAGATACAAATGCCCAATACCATGTGATATGTGGCGTAAGCCTAGTGTACAACAGATGACACAAAATACTAGCAATCTAAACTTATTTCATGAATAATGATGGCAATCAAAGCAAAGCAGACTGTGTGCTGCAAAATATATAGTAGCTGCTGTACTACAGCAGCTTCCTACAATACAAATAACCTGAGAAAACATCTAAAGTGCATAGAACTCAGTACAAGGAATTCAGTGCTAAAAGCAAACTCTGGCTGAGGGAGGAAAAAAGTCTACAGGTGAGTGAAAATAACAGCCCTTACCCACTATGTTGTTTTTTGAAGCCACTATCAGGATTCTGATGCAGTGAAGACAATGAAATATACTTTACTTACAGCTGTACAGAAGTGCTTTTCCAAAGTGAAAAAAGAAAAAAAAAACACTCTCCATTACAACCCTACTCGAACCAAGGTAACTAAGGTAGCTAGCTAATTCACTTAATTTGTCAACTTGCTAACATAATAAAAGATGAAGTAGTGTAGTGTAGGTGTAGTGGTCTAAGGGCATGAACACACCTGTAAACAGAGCTAAATTAAATGTTCTGTGATGTCCATGATTGAATAATACTATTGATTAATAATCAGTATTGGCTATTGATTAGTACCAAATGACATGTAATCTCACTCCACTCAGTCTGAAAAAAAAAAAAAATGGTATCAGTGAATCCCTGATACGATGCAGAATACCAATACTTAGGAATAAATTATAGCCATTAATATCCATTTATTCTTTCTAGTCAAGCTTATTTATTTGATATCCATCCATAATGGTAGCATCTGCCTACTGGAAATATTATATATATATATATATATATATATATATATATATATATATATATATATATATATATATATATATATATATATATATATATATATATATATATATATATATATATAAAATAAAACATTATATGTTACTGCATCCTCATTAATTTCCAGTTCATACAATATAATCAAGAGATATATTTGAATGACTTGGGTCATAACAGTAACTTAAGATCCATTAAATAATAACATGTACTGCCAAGGATTTAGTCAGATATAACAAAATACAAAGTCTTTCCCAATGAGAAATGAGCATGCTGAAGCCTCCTACTCATGCCTACCAAACCACTCATTACCTTGTTGCCTCCATCCTTCCCTCACCAGACCTCCTGCATGAATGAGAGAACAACAATCCACCTATAACCCAAAGTGACGGGTTTGAATTCTAACCTCCAAAAATCACTATATCTGCTGTCATCTTCAAAATCATGACCCTCTCATGTTCTACCCATGCCCAGTACAAAATACCAATTGCTATTCTGTGCAATGTTACGGATGAAAGTTTCGCCTCTTAAGCTCTTCTTGGGCTTTCTCATTCATTAGAGAAAGAGACAGAGCGAGAGAAAGCATAATTGCCTTTTCCATCTAGAGAGGCACATTTCAAGTCCCTCGTGGCAAGCTGGAAATGCTTAGTAGATGTGACGCCGGGGCCTGACACTCTTCACACAACCAACCGCTCTCCGCGGTACTGAACCAAACGCCTCCGGCTCAGTTCAGCACCACACGGCGCACACGAACACGGGACGAGGCTGCAGAAAGAAACATGACTGGAGGCGGCTTATTAGGGACAGCTGAGGCCAGTCACCTCCTCATCAATTCACTGAAAAGACATCACCTAAAGGAGGAAGGTGTGTGGTGTGCGATTGTCAAGGTAGGATCACTTCGTCTGTGCAGCTGTCCAATATATAACAACCCTCTTCCTTGTTTAAACATTAAACAGTTTTGTCCTTCTATGATATCAAACACCTACCAAATAACCCTACCTAATATTATTAGGGATGCACTGATCTGATTCTGAGCATAGGTATCAGGGCAGACACTGGCCTTAAATTAATTTTCTGGTCCAATCCAGTGATTTATAATTTATGTATGTTTATACAGATAATGCGCATACGCATAGGACACAAATTTCCTTAAAGCATGTTGCCATCATGTTTGTGATCTGTGATCTGGCGTATGACAAGCTTAGAGCAGGTTTGGTTACTAAGATATGAGAATGTTCACATCAGATCAATATTGTTTATCAGACAGTGGGTGGCTGGTATAAATGGGCTAAGCTACATTGTCTTTCAAGGATAAAAAGACATTAATATAAGGTTTCATTTTTGGCATCCATATCAGATTATTTGCTCTTAATAAATGCCTTAAGGCTGATTATTTGGGATTTTTGTGGATCCAAAATGCAACCCCATCACTAATGGGGAAAATACACAGAATGGTATGAATAAGCAATGCTGGGGCTGCTTTCTTTCCATCCCAGACTGTAGATTTTTCAGCAGTGATTGAAAAAGTGCATGTGAAATACAGTGAAAGCTGTAATAATGGATTATTTACTCGATCATCCCTTTTTTTCTTTCAAAATGCTTTTGGAGGAGGGATTAAAGTAGATGGATTAAGCATACACTGTCAAGTGACAGTACAACAAATAAGAAATCACAAATGCAGCTGCCTATCAGTCTTTAATTCCCTCTCAGGCACTTTTGGAATGTGTGCACATATGACATGCACAAAATAAAACTGCTGTTGTTTTATTGCTGAACCATTTTGCCTGCATGGACAATTCTGTCCATGTTTCTCTTCTGAAGGGTAGCACGTGGTATAACCCCAATTCCAAAAAAGTTGGGATGCTGTGTAAAATGTAAATAAAAACAGAATGCAGTAATTTACAAATAATACCATATGTTATTCACAATAGAACATAGAAAATATATCAAATGTTTAAACTGAGGAAATGTACCATTTTATGAAAAAAATTAGTTAATTTTGAATTTGATGGCTGCAGCATGTCTCAAAAAATTTGGGATGGGGCAACAAAAGGCTGGAAAAGTAAGTGTTACTAAAAAGAAACAGCTGGAGGAACATTTTGCACCTAATAAGGTTAATTGGCAACAGGTCAGTAACATGATTGGAAATAAAAAGAGTATCTTAGAGTCTCTCAGAAGTAAAGGTGGGCAGAGGTTCACCAATCTGCGACAAACTGCGTCTACAAATTGTGGAACAATTTCAGAATAATGTTCCTTAACATAAAATTGTGAAGACTTTGAATATCTCATCACCTAAAATACATAATATCGTCAAAAGATTCTGAGAACCTGGAGAAATCTCTGTGCGCAAGGGACAAGGGCGAAAATCAATATTGTATGCCCGTGACCTTAGGGCCCTCAGGCGGCACTGCATTAAAAACAGGCATGATTCTATAATGGAAATCACTGCATGGGCTCAGAAACACCTCCAGAACTCATTGTCTGTGAACACAGTTCACCGAGCCATCCACAAATGCTGGATTAAAGCTCTATCATGCAAAGAAGAAGCCATATGTGAACATGATCCAGAAACGCAGCTGTCTTCTCTGGGCCAAAGCTCATTTAAAATGGACTGAGGCAAAGTGGAAAACTGTTCTGTGGTCAGACGAATCGAAATTTGAAATTCTTTTTGGAAACCATGAATGCCGCACCCTCTGGACTAAAGAGGAGAGGGACCATCCGGCTTGTTATCATCCAGCTTGTAAACAACATACTGCAGCTATTACAACAGCATGGCTTTTTAGTAGAAGAGTCCGGGTGCTGAACTGGCCTGCCTACAGTCCAGACCTTTCACCAATTGAAAACATTTGGCGTGTCATGAAACGAAAATTACGACAAAGGACTGTTGAGCAGCTAGAATCCTGTATCAGAAATGAATGGGACAACATTCCCATCCCAAAATTCCAGCAACTGGTCTCCTCAGTTCCCAGATGTATACAGAGGGGATGCTACACAGTGGTAAACATGGCCCTGTCCAAACTTTTTTGAGACGTGTTGTTGCCATCAAATTCAAAATTACCTTATTTTTTCCCATAAAATGATATATTTCCTCAGTTTAAACATTTGAAATGCTTTCTATGTTCTATTGTGAATAACATATGGGTTTATGAAATTTGCAAATCATTGCATTCTGTTTTTATTTATATTTTACACAGCATCCCAACTTTTTTGGAATTGGGGTTATAGTTTAATATCCATTTATCAGAATCAATCTAAGTATTAATGCAAAGTGTAACAAAAGATAAAACACAGTACTACTGTAGTATCTTACAGAGGCAGAGTCTCTCAGCATGTAAAACACGTGTGGCAGCGGGGGTGTGGTCGAGTGTCGGCTGTGGATGGAGAGAAGGCGGGTCGAACTACAGGTAACGCATAATGATTCTCACCTGTGTCTTATCAGCCTGAGTTTACTTATAGAGTATGTGTCTTTTTGTGCCTTCAGTAACTCCTGTCACAAGCCAGAAAGAGAGAGAAAGAAACAACCAGCAGAGAGCCGTGCGCGTGTGTGTGTCTATGATTGACTTTGCTGAAAAGCGAAAGTCAAAAAGAATAAAGCTCCTTTTGAGTTGTTCCAAGCCTGCCTCCAGCTTTCTCATTTCTCACCCACCCAGGAGAAGCGTTACAACATGTTTACAGATACCTGAGGTTGTACCTGTTCAACCAAAAACCGGAAGGGCTCAACAGCCACAATGCTGTAACTTCTAAAAAAAAAAATATATATATACCACTCAATTTTTTTAAAGATGATTTCCAGGGGTTTTCAAAAGAATACTTTTGAAGGATACTCAAAATAAAACGGGTGAAGTCATTTGGCTTTTGACTCTTTAAAATCAGTCATGTTACAAAGGTAATATTTAATTGTTTGCTATCCATTTGTCAGAATGAAGTTGCTCTTCATTGCAGAACAAAAGATTCTTCACACACAATCTACATATCTCCATCAGGTGACTTTTACGGTTCCTGAAATGTCAAAATGCCACTGAAAAAATAATGACCTATCAAAACCTGTTCAAAAAAGAAATCAACTAGCACAGTGGAGCTGATAACAGAAAGTCTATTTCTCTTGTGCCGTGCAGTGTAGAGTTCCAGGAGATATCTCCCCATGCATGACTGGCTCACCCACAGAGGACTGGCTCCAAATTGGCTGCCGATGTCATTAAATTACTCTGGCAAAAAGGCCGCAGTCTACCTACTTGATGGACCTGTAATATGGCATCTCATTTCTCTCTCTCTCTCTCTCTCTCTCTCTCTCTCTCTCTCTCCCCCTGTCTTTAGTCCTGCTGGAATACAAGAGGACGCATGCTTATACTCTAAGAAGTGATGACAGCTCCCGAACTGACATTAGTGTTATCTAATCAGTCGCCAAAATAGGGGTGAGAGAAGGACATACTTCAGCTTTACACCCTGAAGGAGATATGAGGTGTGGATTTGTGGACTGTTTGGAAACAGTCAAGTCTCACATGTCCTCTTGTCACCTCTCCTCTTCTCTTTCTTACCTTCTCTGCTCTGATGAACGTGAATTATCTGTGTAAGCATTAAGAAGCGTGCTATGATTCATAATGATAGAAGCTAGGCTTATCTACTCTCTCTTCTGCTGACATAGTTCTATGTAATAGAAAGTAAAGCTCCACCCTAAAGCACATTAAATGTGCTTTAGGGTGGAGTATTTGTGATGTGTTATACTTTGTTAGCTGGTGTTGTACTTTCATTATTCACACTGACATCACACGGGAACATTGCAACCACAGTTACAATTAAATAAAATAAAAAAAGAAAACTAAAAAAAAGCTTCTTCTCTCCATTTTCCTGACGTTCAATAGCAAATCCAACATAAATAGCATAGTGGAGAAAGTTCCAGAATGCAATGCAGCTATACGATGCAGTTATACTGAGTTACAGCAGAGATTTTTGATTTTTGGTGACAAACATTATGGTGTTGAGCACAGATAGAGTACAGATGAGGAGGTGAGAGACCTGAACAGATTAAAAGACTAAAGCATTGCTGCATTATTCTATTAATATGTAAGTCATTCTCTGTGGATTTTTCCTTTAAGCAAAGCAAATTGTCCTGAGCGAGGAGCTAAAAGTCTGTGAACCATTACTAAGAACACAAAGCAGTCCATTCAATACCACTGTGCATTAGGCTAATGCATTAGGACTATGTGCTTAATTAAAGTTGTTAAGAGGTTAAAGGTTCTTAACACATTTAATGCATTAAATCAGACATTCAATTCCTGGCATTTGTGCTCATTGTTTAAGTTTTGCAGGGAATGTTATGAATAGAATTAAGAATACAAAATCAATAGTCACCAAGAGGGCTTAAGTGAAACCTTTAGCACATTACACAACAGATCTGTAAATAAAACCGATATTAGACTGTCTATATATAAAGTGCACATGTTTAAATATTGGCTGAATGTTACTTCTACACAGTTTCTGTACTCAGCATATGTTTCACCTACATGGACATCTGCTAACTACAGTAGCGATCTGGTGCGTCTTCTGTCCTTTGGCTCTATTACTAAGCATGTGCAGGCTATGCTTGGAGGTTTTGTGCTCATCAAATAATAACATCTTGCACTAATTTTCTGCTAAATGCGATTTGTTTTGCTTGTGATAATTTGAACAGAGCAAGGCATATTTTCACAGATGATTTGCCTTGCCAGAAAGTAGGACTTTTCCTCTGCCTTTTGTAGCTCTCATGGTTAAACTTTGTTTCTTTGTTTTAACACCAAACTGGACTAGTTTCAGAACATAAATAATAGCCCATAGAGAAAAAACAACAACAGCAAGCCCATAAAACCTCCACCCACTGACTTGCTTTTTTTAAATGCAGTCAGTGGGTGGAGGTTTGATGGGCTCATTTAAAAACAGTCCACAATCACCAACATCTTGTTTTAAAGCAAATATTCTGAATTAAAACTAATCAAGCATAGGCTATGGTAAACAAAATGAAAGTGCAACATTCATTCATTCATTCATTCATTCATTCATTCATTCTATGTGTTTCTTCTAATATACTATCAGAATGCCAAGTAAATGGTCTAAATATGGAAGAAAATATTGCAGAGATTGAGAGAGGCAAAGTGGAATTATGGAGGGGATAATGGCTGTAACAGGGGATGATAAATATCCATATTGGATAATACAACAAATCAGAAATGCGTGTGCTCCATGATGACCTGTGCAAAGAAAGACATTTCCGACGTGGCCAAACTTTTTGGGTTAGTTTCAGGTCTTTGTGTGCAGATGTAATTGGGCTGGAAATTTTGCTGAGACCTGGATCACAAACTCTATGGCAAAACTAACTGACTAAACTCACTGGCAAAAATCCTAATCCTAGTCTTAAAATATTGTTCCACTTAAAAAAGACTTGTTGTTTGTCAATACACCTTTCTAACTGTTTAGCACGCCGATGCTTCGACTGTGGAAGTCTTTAATTAGAATTTCATTTGACCTGAAGGTTTGATTAATCATGATGAATCACAGCAGCCTCGGTGAGTAACCTGTTAAGTCTTTAATTATTTGATGGTCCATGATTTGTTTTAAAGATTAATCGCATTGCCTTTCTGTGGCATTTCCCAGCTTAGTTTTCTTCCATATTTCACCACCCTGCAGTGACATTTTCCTACCTCTTTTATTCATCTTCTTTGGCTGTTTGTTTTGCCTTATTTAGTATAAGAGTAAATGTTGACAGGATTTATGCTAAAGAGCCTGTCAAAATGATAATCTGTGCAAATCTGTCTGGCTTGCTTTGACGGATATTTTCCAATCAGAAGCTGATTTAAAAAATCGACAAGAAGTGTTCTAATAAAAAATTTTTTTTAAAAAGAATTGTTTCTTCTCCACTCTCCTGCATACGGGATTTAATTCTGTTTTTATATACCCTAAGCCGATCAAGTCATTTATTCTCCAAACTGAGTTTAAATAAGGAGATGCCAGTGCATTGAGATTGAGACGAGAGGTGTTAAATTGAAGCCCACCTCTAAAGATAGAGGTTTATGCACAGACTGAGCTCGAGAGGCGGCAGGGAGATATCTGTGGCTGCCAGGTGGAGCACTTTAGGGAAGCTTATATCCGCCTGCGCAAGAGAAACAACGCCATGCTACCGTTATCAATACTAGGAACCCAAACTGCATGAATGTTGTCTAAATAAAGACTACTTTCTAAATCCTCATTCAGTGTGGGACCTGACATGTACAGTACACAACAGCAGACACAAGGTTAATAGAGATAATAAATTTGAAAACCGCAACGTTAGATGCTTCCACTCCATACTAGATTTTGATTTTGTACACCGCTAAATGTTAGTTGCAGAAAGCTCCATGGTGCACAAAAGGTGTGATGTGATCTGTATACCTGGTGTGTACATACACTTATTTTAGTGATGGTATCAAATGAGGTGCCAGATCTAAAAAAAAAAAAAAAAAAAAAAAAAAAAAAAAAAAAAAAAAAAAAAAAAAAAATGTAGTACAATATTGCGAAGAATAAGCCTAGTTGAGATTTATATTCAAACAAAATACATTTAAAACATTTACACCACCAAAATAGCTAAGAGCCGTGTTGTGTGTGATGGATTTAATCAGCCTGTATGTAGCATAGAGCTCAATTTTGATTGGCCATCACTGGGTCAAAGATCAGCGTCCGCAAAACACCTAATTTTCAATGAACAAGTTAACACAGTTTAAAGAAAAGAACCTCTAAGCTGCATTTATTTGGGGAAAAAAATTGTGTATATATATATATATATATATATATATATATATATATATATATATATATATATATATATATATATATATATATATATTAAAGAAAGCAGCATATTATGTAAGAGACACTTCAGACAAAAACACAATGAAGGCTGTTGGGTTTTGCTGCAAAAATAAGAAGCGAGTGTGAAAGTCAAAGTCTCCAGAAGAACTGTGTCTGGTTCTGCAAGATGCTCAATAAAACTTACCAGCTCATTTCCTTATAAAACTGCACTAATTGTACCAGAGACTACTATTTTTATTTTTATTTTTTTGTCACACCAAATATTGACTTTGTTTTATTTACTACTGTTTACTGCTCTTTACTGTATTTTTTATGTAGAAACATTTAATTTCATTATTTTGAAGGCATCTTTACTCTACAGCATTCCTTTGCACATGCTTAAAACCTTTGCACAGTACTGTGTATGTTCTCCGACAAATTATCTTAGTGTGCTGTAATATCACTGGTTTAAATAAAAACTCATTAAAAATAAAAACAATAGGGTTCAGGGTTTCCTAACACGAACTTTATGCATTTTTCCAGCACAATCAGAGCAGATAATCACCCACCCTTTTTTTAATTTTTATTTTTTGCATACAAATCTACATTTAACATTTAAGAAAAGAAAAAGTTGTAGCTGTTGTAAATGTCTAACTGAAATGTGCTAATTAACACAAACTGCTAGCTAAACAACTTTCTATTTGTGATTTGCATTTTTTTATTGCATTATCAACACGCAATACACATAAAAAAAAAAACTTACTAAGTGAAAATTATGAAACTATTACACGCTTATGTTAGGTTCCCTCTCCCTCTCTCTTGCTGCGAAGCTAGCGAGTGGCATACTTCCGCATTCCACTGAGCGCATTCCAGCGCTATTCATAAAAACCCTCTGGACTGTCATTCATGAACTCTCGTTTTGTTTACCTCTGCCATGTGCATATGTTTTGGTTTGTGTCATGTCTCCGCCTCCTTAGTTCTTATTGGTTCATGTTCTTCTCATTCATGCTGTGTAATCATTGGTTTCATGTGGCAATGATTTGTATATGTTTAAATATGCCGCTCTGTTTCCGCTTCTGTACGGAGTATTAGTTTAGTTTAAACCTAACTTGGATATGTTCCGTAGCCTCTTGTTTGTGGTTTCCAAACCACCTCCTTGCCTGAGCTTTATCCCGTAGCTCGTTATTCGTGGTTCCCAGACCACCTCCTAGCCTCGTGTGTTTATCCTGTAGCTCGTTATTCGTGGTTCCCAGACCACCTCCTAGCCACGCGTGTTTTTTCCCTGTGTTTTTGGATTTACTGCCTTTTTGGATTGCTGTGGTTTTTTTGGATGACTGCCTTTTTGGATTACTGCCTCTTCGGCTAAGTACACTATCATTTTGGATTATTGTTACCTTTTTTTGTTCATGGATTATGTTTGATGGTGTTTTGTATGTTCCTTTATTTTTGAACTTCCTATTCCTAATAAAGTGACGTTTCCCCTGCGCATGCATCCTGACTCCCTCGTCCTACTACACACCACGTGTCGTAACAGCTTATATTTTTCTGCTCACTGTTATTGTCAACGTGTGGGCAGGGAGTCCCAGGAGTTCTGTGATTTTTAATTTAGTTACAGTGCTGGAAATTACACATTATTATGAAAGTTACTATGTTTATTATTGAGGTCTTGGAGTTCTTAGCCTGTTTGCCTGGTCACTTTGAATGAATGAGTTCAATCCAAACCTCAAGAACTCTAAAACAAGTCAGCCGATAAATGTCGACTTGAATCTAATGAGTTCTAATGTGTTCAGTCTGTGGAAAGTTTGGGAATAGAAATCTCTACGGCTCCAATAAATAGACAAAATGTGTATTTTTTATTTTTTTTTTTTTTTAAACCAGTATCTAGTTAAAAAAAAGAAAAGATAACCCCTAATTAAGCCTTTTCCAGCATAATCATATTTCAAACCTTGAAAAGATTAATAATCAAGCATTTGTAAACCTTTCTGAGCCCTGTAAAAAATGTTCTTGACCCCTGTGTATGAGAATCATAACTGATTCACTGAAACGTCTACAAAAATCCATCGCACAAAAGAGGAGACAATCTGCCCCACTCTAATCAATTACAGCAGAAGCACAGCATGCTGCAGAACCACATTTGATGCTAGCTCCTAGACTAATTAAACGTCTTGCACATAGCTTATGAGCCCAAATGAGTTTAGAGAACTGAAAGTCTTTTTATTGCCCATGGTCTCAAGACTAAAACATAAACAAGGCAAAATCCACAAAAGCAATTTATGGACTGTTATAAAAGCCTGACTTGAACTGTACTAATTTACAGAAGCACTGAACCCTAAGTTGTGAAAAAAGTGCTATGTCATTATTTTTTATAATAATATCTCATTGTGTCGTTATGTTATTATCTCATTATTGTGACATATTATTTTGACTCCCAACTTAAATTGACAGAATTCCATAATGGTCATAGCAGTCATTTTGACTGTTTATGCATCATTACACACACACACACACACACACACACACACACACACACACACACACACACACACACACACACACACACACACACACACATATATATATATATATATATATATATATATATATAGATATAGATATATGTCAAATTAATTCCACTAAAGCTTATTTACTATCTGGGAACCAGCATACGCTAATATAATAAGAATAATGAGTAAATGTTCAATAAATTAGTCCTACTGATAGATTGTGAGGTGTTGAATATTCAGTAATAATGAGATAATACAGTATGTCAAAATAACAAGATAACTCAAAATAAGAAGTCAAAATGAGATATAAGGTTGAAACAAGTTAAAATATCGAGTTAAGTCAAAATAAAATATAAAGTCAAAATAACAAGATATAAATTTGAAATAGTGAGATATAAATTTGAACTACAGAGACATAAAGTCAAAATAATGAGATATAAAGTTGAAATAATGAGATATAAATTGAACTAATGGGATAACTCAAAATAATGAGTCATTAAGTCAAAATATCAAAGATATTAAGTCACCATAATGAGATATTAAGGCAAAATAATGAGTTAAGTCAAAATAACAAGATATTAATTTAAAATAATAACATAACACTTCAGTATTCTTTTCACAGCTTGTGGCTCAAGGCTTCTGTAATTCTTAAAACACATGAGTTTGTTTTGTAAAAATTTTATTTTTGATTTCTTTTCAGGACCTCAATTCTAACTGCAGCTAAGTGCAATATCTCATGGCTTTTATCTCACACACAGCCACAGAAGCCATTCTATTGATTTTTATAATGGAGTTTACTATAGATCTTCTGAAACTTTCAGCGTCACTGCTTCACCTATAGGAACCGATTTTCTATCCATCCTTAAGATGTTTGTGAGTCTTGGAGAAAAAAAAGCAGAAACAACAAAAGCACCTGATCCTTACTCATCTGACAGCCTCGTCAATAACATCTCTTTTTTTGCTCTCGAACATGTTTAGGTCGGGTGTATAATGCAGAAAAAAATCAACAGCAACCTCCAGTCACAGTGAGGACTGGCACCTCCACAACCAACTGCACTGCCTTTAACACACACTGGGGCTGCGCAGATTACTGCAGTAAAACACCAATACATAAAACACCCACAGACATGAAATCTCAGTGCTGTGCAGCGCAACACACTCTCACTGTGTGTGGAAATGCCACTTTCTGTTAAAGAACACACACACACACACTCACAAAATGTATTTTTCTCTCTCTTTCACACACACCAACACACACCAACACACACACACACACACACACACACACACACACACACTGACACACAAACACACTACAGATACAACAAGTTTCCCCACCAGTCTAGTGTGTGGACAGAGACCCTGGGAGCTTGTCATGCAACAGCAGCCCCTGTCATCTTCACTGGCCCGTGACACACACACACACACACACACACACACACACACACACACACACACACACACACACACACACACACACACACACACACACACACATCTTCAGTGTGGCTCACAGAGTTTCTTCTATTCGTTCTTTCATTCTTTCTCTTTCATCATGTGACATGTTTTCTTTTGTTCTTTCTTTCTTTTTCTTTCTCTTTCCGCACACGACTTTTTTTCTATCTTTCTTTCATTCTTTCTTTCTCTTTCATCATGTGACTTTTTCTTTTATTCATTCTTTTTCTTTCATCATGCGGCTTTCTTTCTTTCTTTCTCTTTCATCATATGACTTTTTCTTCTTTCATTCTTTCTTTCTCTTTTATGATGTGACTTTCGTTCTTTCTATCTTTCTTTCTCTTTCACCGTGTGACTTTCGTTCTTTCTTTCTTTCATTCTTTCTTTCTCTTTCATCGTGTGACTTTCTTTCTTTCTCTTTCCGCACATGATTTTTTTTCTATCTTTCTTACTTTCATTCTTTCTTTCTCTTTCATCATGTGACTTTCTTTCATTCTTTCTGTCTTTCTTTCCACACATGACTTTCTTTCATTCTTTCTTTCTTTCTCTTTCATCTTGCGACTTTCTTTTGTTCTTTCTTTCTCTTTCATCATGTGACTTTCTCTCTTTCTTTCTCTTTCCGCACATGACTTTTTTCTATCTTTCTTTCATTCTTTCTTTCTCTTTCATCATGTGACTTTCTTTCATTCTTTCTTTCTTTCCACACATGACTTTTTTTCTGTCTTTCTTTCATTCATTCTTTCTGTTTCATGTGACTTTCTTTCTTTCTTTCTTTCTTTCTTTCTTTCTTTCTTTCTTTCTTTCTTTCTTTCCTTCCTTCCTGATGCAGTGCTCGACAGTAGACTATATTGCAAGTTTAAGGGCTGCTTCTGAGAGTTGAACACTGGTAAAAGGACATGACCCTGACTACAACAGCAGAGGGAGAGAAAATAAAGTGTACGTTTGTTCTTTATGTCACTTCATGCCGCCATTTTTTTTTCATATTTAGGTACAAAAATTAAAACCTGAAGTAGCTGAATAAGTCATTTTTGAACAAAGGGATACAATAAATCAGTTCTTGGATGAACAGTGGTTGAAAGTAAAATAAAAAATAAAAAAGCAAAGCATTAAGCACAGCCTCCACAGTAGCTTTGTCTAATGAATGCCATATTAAGCTGAGTGCAGTCTTTAGATTTGTGTATACAAAAGAGAAATTAAAGGACGATCATGTAAACAGCTTCTTCTAACATGTTCCTCTTTCTCAATTGGGCTGAATTTGAATTTAATTAAAGAAGAATAGTGTTGCAGAACACACTTCAGTGTTTGAAATCAAGGCTCCTTTTTATTGGTTACAGTAATAATTATCTGCTTCCTTTGTGGAGGACTGGCACTTCTTCCCTTCTAAAGAAAGCTTACTGCATGGCATAATTACATTAAATGAAGGAGCCTCGATCAAAACTTTATTTAAACTCCCAGTTTTACTTACTCGCAGCTGTAAATCTTCTTTAATGCTTGAGCAAAGCTTTTTCATTTCACAAATGAAGTACAAAGGTATTATGAAAATGGCTGATGATGTATTGGCGGTGCAGTTCTATTGGCACAGCGCTCCATCAGTAGTCTGATGTAGTTATTATTAACTTGTTGTTTTTGAGTCTCCTGGCCTCCACATTGCAGGCGCTGTGAGAACTACAGTGAAGACACACAGCATGCACAATGAGGAGGCTGGAAAACCCAAACACTGGCTACATCATTCATTATGATGACATAAAGAAGAGATTATTGAAAGAAAAAAAAAAGACAAAATTGAATGTCAGGATAGTTTGTTATCTGTTGGTAGATGTCTGCTGGTTATTGTACTGTTTATTGGTATGTTATAGAAAAGATATAGTTTAAATAAAGGCAAGGTAGACACAAGTAATACACCACTGCCTCAATATTATAGTAGTACAATGACTCCTGATATCCTTAATGATAAACACAGGTCATCATACCTGTGCATGCATACTCTTTACAAAATGTACACAAATCTTGCTTCATATTAGAAAGTTCATTTTATATTTCTTTTCTACATCATCTCCTCCTTAAACAGGCTCATGGAAACTTTCCATCAGCTATAACATGTTGGTTTGATTAATTACTGATACACCAAACCACATCGTGTGTAAATCTCATAAAATTAAAATATGATCATATTTAATGTCACATCTTATGGTTTCCAAGAGGATGATTTACAAGGGTTTTATAAGGAACATTTTGTTCAGTTCAGTAAGATTCAGCGTTACAGCACTCCTAGATTAACTATATTTTTAGTAGCGAGGGATACATCCTGAGGAATGTGTTCTTCTAATGGAGAAAACGAGACTATCAAACATCCATGGCCGTGGACAGATTCACATGGCAATGAATGCATGCTTGTTTATAACCCATGCAACATGGAAATGAAAATACTGTCAATATCCAAAACTTTGTGTAAGTGGGCATTATCTGTTTTTTGTTATTGTTGTTTATTAACTAGCTGGTTAAGTTAAAAGAGTGATCATTAGTGATATCATTAGGTGTTAAGTATTTTCTGTTGATGAATTACCAAACTATCCGATTCTTATAGCTAACGACAGAGCATGACAGCTGAGCTCTGGTATTTAACCTAATAGCTAGAGCCAGCCAATATAAAGTATGCAGCAAACATCCAAATTGCCATTTAAATACAATGTTATATGGAGAAACGAACTGAGCCAAAATAGTCCAGTGAGCCCTCTCTGTGTCTGTTTTTTTCCCTGATGATTTATTTTTAAAACTTAAGTAATAAAAACTGCTTCTTATCAAGATAGTTTCACAAACAGAAATGCAAAACCTCTATAATGGCTTACTGTGTACAAAGCAAGTACATTGTACTTTGTGCAATGAATGCAGCCTGGCAAAAATGTCACTGTTGCATTTCCTCAGTTTGACAAAGTAGCTTCAGTAAATAAAATAAAAAAAATAAATAAATAAAGTAGCTTTAGTGGGAAAATAAACCCAAAGTAGCTTTAATGAGTCAAAGCTACAGAGAAGTACAAGAATGAGTCAAATAAAACCTTTTTTTTTTTTTTTTTTTTTTTTTAAATATTTTGCATTGTTTTTGAAATGAGGTGTCACAAAAGTGTATAAGTTAGTAGTAGAAGGGGCTGCTGAGAACAATAATTTAATGTAGTCTTTCTCTAATTTATGGCACACTTTTCAAGGTTGTCATTTGACCCATCCTTGTAGCTTTAGTGGAAAAAGAAACCAAAGTAACTTCAGTGTAGCTTAGCTATTTCAAACCACAAGTAGCTTGTAGCTTGACAAGTTACAATGTCCCAACCACCGGTAAGACCCGTGCTAAAGTAGCTAGTAAACTAACCAAGCTGCCCACCAGCACCAAATTTTATCCATATTTTGTGGGTAGACAGAGTGAACTTCAAGCCGCAGGCTTATTTGTGGGAGTCTGTTACAACACACCATTCCAGTTCATCCAAGGACAATAATCAATATAAAAAGTTCTTCAAACTCTTAAGAAACTATTTAAAGAGAATGAACCACATTCTGACTAAAGCTTTACATGCACATGCAAGCATATACACTTCATCTCAGATAATGAAATGGTTATTTAATGAGTAAGGCTCTTGTGTTGCATTAAATTACTGCAATGGCTTATGTAATGGTGACAAGAAACTCAAACTGAGAGTGAGTTACTGCTGGCTATGTGAGTTAAAACTGTCCTTCATGTGTAACAAGAGTAGGCAGAGTCTGAACACTGAAATTACTGGAATTATTGTGTCAGAAGTCGCTGCTTCTGATAAAGGACCTTAAATATAAACTGAATGGCAAATTAAATGTACAATTTTGCTGTCAAAGCTGTATAAAAAAGAGTGGAGAAGAGTATTCTGAATCAGAATGCTCTGTATTTCTCTTTATACCCTATGACAGATATTTCTTGAAAGAAAATGAACTTAATATGGAAATACATGGATTTGAACTGGAAGTGAGTGTTTCTCTCTTTCTTTCTCTGAGTATGCATGACTGTTGCTGTTAAAGGTAAGTGGCAGTTTTTATACAGAAAGAAATAATAGACTTTTCCCCTTAGATCTGCCAGACTGTGAAAATATGTAATAGTATGAGAGGAAACTGACTCATTTGGGAGGAAGCTGTCCATACATGGTACCTCCAGGTAGTGAAGAGGCGTCTCGGAGTGGAACCGTTCCCTCGTACATTTGGCTGGCTTGCAGTGGAGGTGGTGCGTTCCGGTTTGTCATGGAAGAGGAGTGAAGCAGAAACCAATTACTCACCAAATTCCAAACCTGTAGAAAGAGAGATATAATACTTACACTGGGGAGATCAGTAAACAGACCAGATGCTCTCTCGGTCACTGCCTAGACTTGTGCTTCAAATGAAGGGTATAGGTGGAAAAACAGTGCGTGCCCTGTGCTCGCTTGTCACAGTGAGGCGACCTGAAGGCAAGGATGACATACAGTGTGCAGAGAAACACACAGGCAAATTGTGTCAAACCAGTGCCTTAGCTTCCTCAGAAAATATGAATACTGGTGATTATCAGGCTTTGATCTCTTCCAAAACAGCTCACCAGTGCTAGCAATCAACGCTTGAGCCAAGAATCAATCAAGAATCAAACAAGTTGAACTGGGATGCCTCCGCCACCAACAAGTCTGCTCTATTTTGTTACTAATATGTATGCCAGAAATAGCCTTTTAATATGCTTCAAACATAACGGAAGCTACTGAAGAAAAAACTATTTCAGATATTTGACTTTGAAGTGACCATGACCATTTGGATCAATTCCAACATCTAACTAGTTGTAAACAGGACGGACAACCTAAAAACATAAAGCCTCCCCTACTCAGTGGTGGAGGCATAACAAATGAGAAAGAAGAGAAGAGAAAGACAAGGAGAGATTTCATATCCACATGTTGTCTATAGAAGAGAAGAGAAGAGAAGAGAAGAGAAGAGAAGAGAAGAGAAGAGAAGAGAAGAGAAGAGAAGAGAGATTGCATCTAAGCCTGCAATCTATTAAATCAGGTGGGAAAACGAGAATGTTGTAATTAAAATCATACTGTGCAACGTGCAACTAACACAATGTCATTTATACAATGCATCTGCAGCATCACATCATCAGGGCATGACCACCTCCAAAAAAGAACGAACACAAAGACACGCACACACACACACACACACACACACACACACACACACACACACACACACACACACACACACCATATGACACTGGGATATTAATTAGGTTTCCGTTGCACACGTGTTGGAGCTCTGGCACTGTTCCTCTTTATTGCTCATCAGGCTGAATTTGCTTTTCTTGAACTTTAATCAATCTCGCTACCAGGCAACTTCAGCAGAATGTCCCTGAAAACTATCAACAACATTAAAGTCTGAATTTTAAAAAGCAGATGGACTAGTACTACCTGACTCATATAATCATTATTATAGGAAGCTGCCTGTTGAGATGTTTTGATAGATTTCTCAATTTCATTGAATAGCTTACATTTCATCTTTTTATGTACCAAATTCAAAATAATGAGAATATCTTCAAACATCTGTTCTTGTCAAGCTGTGCTTGCTGAACACTGGTCACATCCAGACAATATGAGAAAATGCAGAGGAAAGTTAAGCTATGCTGTAAAAGCTGATAGATAAGGAGCAAAATAAGCAAGCATTACAGTGCTCAAATAAAATGGTTCATGTAGACCTATTTACATTCACATTTAATCATTTTGCAAGACAAAACATGTTTAATGTGCATTTTCTAAAACTGGTGTTCTTAAAAGATGAAAAAAAAAATAAAGCATATTATTAAAGTTCAACAAACAAAGCTCAGAATTATGTAAAGTTAATAATCCTGTATAAACATAATGTTAACCGCTGACCTATTGTTTGAACATTGCTAGATTGTCTACATTGGCTGGACAGATAAAACAGGAAGGCTTACATCTTTGACTCAACTTCCTTCTTCTCACCCAGTCCTACACTTCCTAAGAAGTGTTGCAGTGATCATAAAGACTGTCCTGTGCTTAATCCCAAGCCTTTTATCCACAATATGACACACATCTTTAGTGCTCTTTGCCTTTTCTCCTTATGACTGTCCTTAGTAATGATCAAAATCACATTTTTGGGTATCAAAACAAAAAATCATCTTAAGCACTCATCCTTAAGCTTTCTTCCTCATGTCCTCTCAGGGAGTTTTTCCTTGCCACTGTAACAAGCTTGCTAATTACAGGGAAAGTTGTCTATTCTTAAAAGCGTTATACAAGTAATACTTTAATTGAACATTCTTCGTGATTAAGATCTCTGCTCTTTCACTTTCTTTCAGACTTTTTACAAGTCTGTTTATTTTTGTGTTAACAAACTGAGAAGCTCTGCTGAACAAGTGTACATTGTGCTAAGACAGTGGCTAAACCTCTAAGCCACAGAGGTCAAAGAAGGACCAAGAAAGCATTGTTTCTTTGTATTACATTCCAAAAATCTGACACGATTCACAGTACACTCTTAGCACCTGCAGGGTTGGGGGTTCAAGTCCCGCCTCTGCCTTGCGTGTGCGGAGTTTGCATGTGCTCCCTGTGCTTCAGGGGTTTCCTCCGGGTACTCCAGTTTCCTTCCCCAGTCCAAAGACATGGCAAGAGAGACGGGCAGAGGATAACTCTATGATGCCTGGGATGAAATGTTTGATTGGATCAGGGAGAAACAATGACAGAAACAACATTAAGGGTGATGAATGGGGGAAAAAAGACTTTAAAAGGGAATTTTTTTTTTTAATGACAGAGAAAATAAACCCCAAAACATTTAATAATTTCTTAGCCCTGGCATCTTTTCAAGGCACCCTAGGATGGAAACAAGCGGTCCTACTCATGTACACAGACCCAAAAATCATTAATTGTGGAATCTGTCCTACTCATTTAAGTGAAACGTTTAATTATAGAGTGGAACTGGAGGCAGGCGGAATTAATGACTTGATGTGAAACTGACTGATCTCAGCCTCAGAGGCCTGTATGTGCAAGAAATTGTGCCCTCTTGAAAAAGAATGAAAGTATTTCTAGCAGTCTGATAAACTGCTTTATGCAAAAAGAACTGCACACTTAGAGAGTGAGAGAGGGCCAGTGAAAGAGATACGGGCAGAGGATAGCGCAAACAAGACGAGATGGGAGGGGAGAAGTGTTGCTTCGTTCTGGGTTTATCCTACTCACTTCGTTTTTCCCTTTTCATCCACCTCCAGGTCATGAGAATATGATGCTGCTTGTTAATCCCCATTTCAGAGTAATGAATAATCAGGATCTTTTGCACACCATGCAATTTGGGCCGTATTCAGGAGTTGGAGATTTAAACTATTTAGGTTCAAAAGATACGTCAATAAAGGAAAGGAATCTTTTTAGACTAGTGCTGATTTTCTGAGCAGCTCATTCAGATTACTGAAATTACCTGGATGCAGCTCAAGCCTTCGAGGCTGCCAAGTCTGGAGTAGACGTTTTAAGTATAGTACTTTTGCCTTTGCCTTAAAAAAAAAAAAACCCTAGGTCACTGTCAGACCACACAGGGTTTGGATGCAGAGGCAGTTAATCAGGAAAAAGTGAAAAGCAGGCAGGGTCAGCTGATCAGCATGGGGAAATCAGGTCATGTGACATAATCATACACTAATGTGTGATAAAGAGTAAATTTAAGCTAGATTGTAAAAGCACTCTATGTATTTATTAGGCTGTTTTTGCTTATTAGCATAGAAATTACACAAGTAATATAATTAGAGCTGTAAACCCAATTTTCAAAGATCAACACAAGTTCCAAGTTCCTACACTGCAAGAAATTATATTTAGCAAGTATCTTGAATTTCTCATTATAGTATTACCACATGCCAAATATAAGATTATTAAACCAATATTCTAAACCAATTTCTAGAAGAAAATGCTTAACATTTACAAAATTATCTGCAAATGGAACAAGACAAGGTAGAAACTGATTAAAAATGTCTAGAATAATTTTAATTATTATAATAAAATTCCATCAATTTTCCATACTGAAACGTAGAAATTGATTAAAAATGTCCAACCGGGAAGCCTGGAGCCTATTCCAGGAGACTCGGGGCACAAGTCGGGGTACACACTGGACAGGGTTCCAACCAATCACAGGGCACAATTGCACACTATGGACAATTTGGAAATGCCAATCAGCCTATAATGCATGTCTTTAGACAGGGGAAGGAAACTGGAGTACCCAGAGGAAGCCACTGAGGCTCAGGGAAATGCAAGCCCTGCTCACACAGGCAGAGGCGGGATTTGAATCTCCAACCTCGGAAGTGCGAGGCAAACATGCTAACCACTAAGCCACCGTGCCCCCCATTATAATAAAATTAATAATTTTATTTTTGGTTTATTGTGATCTTATTTTAGGACTGAATATAGTAGAGATATTTTCACTTGGTACATACTGTTACAAGTACTTTTTGGCGAGTGATGTGGCAAGAGTAAAAGAAGCAAACATTGTAGTTTAAAAAAATGTTCAACATGACAGTGCCAACCAGCTCAAAAGTAAACAATATCTGGCAGGCATGTAGGCAAATATTTGGCTATGTAGGCCACAACAGTTGCTCAGCTTTAACAAACATTTAGACCTATTCACATTAAAGGCTCAGCCTCGTCACTGGCGGAAATCAGGTGCGAGACTTCACACTGAACAACAGATTATGTGTCTAATTCAGAGGGATTAGTGTGATTGTAAAGAGGTGCATGATTAGTAATCAGTGGATGGTGAAAGGGAATACGTCAGGAAGCAGGTAACATGGTCTGTTAAATCATAAGCTGGCTGAGGATCCTGGGAAATTGAGTTTTTCGAGTGAGGCTTGCAGTGACGTGACAGAAAGAAAATGCAGACAGACATTTTAATTGTAGCATAAGTTTTTTAAAAATTAAGTTGAATAATGCAATGCCCAAATAGAAAGAATGCCAGGATTAAAACAAAAGACTACTAAAGTCTTTTAGACTACTATGTCTACTAAAGGATGTATACAGTATATTAATAACAACTACTGTATATACAGTAGGGGTTGATTGTCATATTTGATCATACTTATGATTGAATCTTGTTGTCTCTACAAATTTGTCTTTTACCACTCTGGGATCCACTCAATACTCAAAATACTCAAAAAAAAAAACAAACAAACAAACAAACAAAAAAAAAAACTTGTAGTGTACAGCAGATCCTAATAATATTGAAGAAGCAGGTCAAACAAGGAAAGCCCAGCACACGATTGTCTGGAACAGGTCACATGGTCATTATGCCCAGCACACAGATAATAATAATAATAAAAAATGTTTTAGTTGGAGACAGGAAGCGGGAAAAAGGAAGAAGTGAAGCAGAACAAACATTTCATCATCCTAGCTGGGTTTTGCTGACCCAATGACACCCAATCCATTAATAGACAAAGCAGGATAGTGCACTTGCTAAATAGGTCTGTGTTTGCTTGTGCTCAAAAGCCACAGGCACACAGACACACACACACACACACACACACACACACACACACACACACACACACACACACACACACACACACACCTAAAAACAGCTCTCAGGTCGGCTGCTGGTTGTGTCATCCAGGTGTTGTAATGTTCCACTTCCTATGACGCCACTGGAGCAGAAAGCTGTCTTCAGCAGCAGCTGCTGAGCTTAACGCAGCGTAAAATAAACTCACAGCCAGCTTTTTAAAAAGTCTTTTAGAAGCACATGAGCTAGCAAACTCAGAAAAGACCATAATCAAAAATACACCATAATTGCAGGAAAACACCCTGGGAAAGAAAAGCTCAGGCGGTGAAAGTGATGTTTTTTTTGATGCAATGATTTGCATCTTTAATTACCAGCTGTGCTGGCCTTCTCAGCAGAATGGACTTAAACTTTTGCTATTTTTGTAATACTTGTGTAATACAACTTAGAGTAACCAGTCCACCTACCAGCATGTTTTTGGGAGGTGTGAGGAAACCGGAGAACCTGGAGGAAGCCCAAGCGAACATGGAAAGAACATGCAAAACTCCAGACAGACAGTAATCTGATCTCAGGATGGTATAGCAGACCCTATAGCTTTCATCTGTACTGCCTTGCTGCCTTAAACCTAAATATTAAGGTAAAAATGTCTTCTTCTATTGTGATATTTTTTGCCATGCCGCCCACTCGACTTTTTTATGGATCACTTGAAATTGTCACAGGCTCACTGTGACTGTGCTGGTGGAGGGCCTGGGGAGGATGAGCAATGCATGCTGGGAGCACACACACACACACACACACACACACACACACACACACACACACACACACACACACACACCCAGTCAAGAGTCATGAGTAAAGCCCCTGTTGGGTTACCTGTCTGTCTGCAGTACAAAGAGAACATGGCTGTGTGTGTGTGTGTGTGTGTGTGTGTGTGTGTGTGTGTGTGTGAGGAAGGCAGTCAGAGGTAGAGGTTGGTTTGGAACCAAGCAGAGAAACGAAGAAAGAGAGAGAATAACCTGAGGTATTTTTATCTCCTGGTGCATTTTCTTCCATTTTATACGAAACAGCACCCTACTCCGACCCCCCACTCTCTCACTTTTCATTTTTCCCTCTTCCCTTTCCTCACTCTTGGGAGTGTTTTCACTGACCGAGGGAGAGCAGGCATTGAAAATCGTTTGATGTGTGTTTGTGTTTTACAGGGTAATAGTCTTCCAGAATCTTGATCCATCAAACTTACCTGGGCAGCAAATACTATATATTCACTCACTCATTCACTCACTCACGCACACACACACACACACACACACACACACACACACACACACACACACACACACACACACACACACACACACAGACTCATGACTTGTCACAGAAGCCATCTATCTCCTGTCAGACAGGGGTCAAAGTGTGTATATGCCTGAGTTTATGTTTGTGTTTGTGTGAGAAAGAAAGAAAGGGCAGAAAGGATCAAACTGTACACCAGCTTGAATAAAACTAACTGAATTTTACATGTTCCTCTGCACTGTGCCTTCAGAACAAAGCTGGACTTATACACTTGTCTATTACCAAATTAAAGATACAGGTTTGTATCTTTAATATTTGTACAGGTGCTCTCCAGATTCCACATTCCACACACACACACACACACTCAACCAAAAAAAAAAAAAACCAAAACCAAAAACAAAAAAAAACACTGAAGGGCTATCCGGAAGCAAACACACCTGTTTAAATATTCATATCCCATTTAGCGCTCCTTTACTGAACAATTTCCATTTGCAGCAGTGGGGCAGACAGACAGAGCGAGAGAGAGAGCGAGTGAGAGAGCGAGAGAGAGAGAGAAAGAGAAGCCTCACAGCCATACAAACACATATGCACGCACACACACACACTAGCACACAGATTTCCATCCACAATACTGCACAGGCACACACTCACAGAGCAAAACCAACGCATTTCCACAGTAGTACAAGTATTTCACACTTGGTACAACCATAGAAAAAAAGATTGGAAGATTTTCTGTGACTCAGCATCACCTTACAAATCAGTGTTAAAATGAATGCACAGTGCCTTCCAGAAGTATTTACCCCTCCTTGAATTTCTGTAGTGTTACAAATAGGGTGAACAGGCAAGCAATAGGCACAGACATGAGGATTCAGATGTGGAAAGCTGATATACACATCCCAGAAGACTTGCAGACTCTGGGAGCTACTGCAGCTAAAGGTGTCTCTACCAAGTATTGAGCCAGGGAGTAAATACTTATGCAACCAACAGATGTCTGCTTTTTTGTCTAATTAACCTTTGTGTCACCTATTGTGTGAATCAAGTGGTAAAAATGGCAATTAAATCTGTTTCAGTTCCAAGCTGTGGGGAATACTTATGCAAGCCACTGTGTTTTGCCACCGTGGCTTAGTGGTTTGTCTCACATCTCCAGGGTTTGGGGTTCGATTCCCACTTCCACCCTTCGTGCACAGAGTTTACTTCAGAGGTTTCTCTGGGTACTCTAGATCAAAGCTGGATATAAAACTTCATTAGCTGGTCTTATTTCTCAAAAACACAGACGTGCTACCAGTGTGACGTGCTTATGAATGCGGTTGAATTGAATGCATTCTAGATTGAATTGAATTTGGGGTAAGCTGATGATAGACTGGAGTCAGATTTGAGCTTTACATACTTATTTTGATCTTCCATACGTAACTAGGAAGCCGTTACCAAGACCCTACTCTAACACATATGATTTACTTCATGAAAACTTTGGTCATTAGCACAACCGTGCATGTTAGAGTCATGTGCAACACGGTGGCACGCCAGGACTAAGACTGGAAAACAGCTGTATCATAATTAGGATCCTGAGACTTGAAATTGCTTCAGGCTAATATTAAATATTACAAGAGCTCATATTTCTCATGCTCTGAGATTATAGTATGAGACCTGTCAGATTTGGATCTTGAAAGGAAAGAAGAAAAGGAGGCTGGCAGTTAAATAGATGTTAACTGACAGGTGGATTAACAATTCCCGTGATCTTATTAGAGCAGATTTAACTTGGCTTCAAAGAGCTGAGACAGAATTACATCAAGAGCCAAGCAATACAAGCTGCTCATTTCATAATTTATGGCATAGTTTGATTTTTGATTCTGATTGGTCAGATGGTGTTGATAAAATTTCTGTAACAGCACCTCTGACAGTAGTTTCAGCTGTATGGTAAATTGATTAATTTTTTATTAATTAGCTCGGTCCAATACATAATCAGTTTCTATAGTAACTTATACAGGGACTTGTATGGCAGAGTTTCTACATAAACAGTTTACAAAACGTATGTGATTGTTGATATGGTCTAGTTTTTTGTGACTAGATGTTGATTTATCAATTTTGTCAGGGGCAAACCTGTAACTTTAAGTTTTCCAACACATGAAAGTCAGAATGGAGGGCTTTGCACTTGGTGATTTCTGAGTTAGCTCATCAGTGCTGTGATTCAGCAACCTTCCCTCTATCAATGCAAGTACTATCAATGTTAAAAAAACATAAATTATTTAATTAATTAAAAATCCAAAGTGGCCAGTTGGTTACTGAATAGCCAAAATCTTAAAATGGGAACATTTATCAATACCATTTTCCAAAAACAGTTCTGATAAACTCTTTTATTCTGCCACACTCTTTCAACTCAGCCTCATAATAAATTCATGAATATTATTTAATACCATAAGCATTCAATAGTCACACATTAAGAAACCAACGACTCCCGTAAAACACGTGCTTCAGGATTTAACTATGCAGAGAACGTGTTCCTTTAGTCATGAAAGCTGGGGCACATTTATCATGCTGACAGGTTTAATCCCTACAGGTCTCATTCCACCTAAATCTGGGGGATGAAGATTTACTGCATGAATGTACGTTCCCAGACTCACACTAAATTAAATCTAATCATGGCCTAAACTGGTGATTTTCCATCTATGGTTCCTTTTTGGACTATGACTAGGTATAATTTGTGCTAGAGCAAATATAACTTCTCATCCAGGAGCTGAAATAAATCATAATAATGATCTGATATATACCACATCTGGAGGTGTGATTCACATTTCACTGTCAAGGAATTTTTTTGAAAATAAGTGCTTGAATTAAACTTCGCAATGTCAGTACATCTCTTCCATGTACAGCCGGCTACCCATACATACCCTTCCCCAACACACACACACAAAACAGAGCCGTCAATGAACCGTCAAGGTATGTGATACAAAAACAAGTCTATTAAAGTAAGAAACCATCAGGAGATTTTCCACTAGTTGATTCTGTTTACAGGCCAGACATCATTCACATTTACAGTGCTCCAATGCAGTCTGTCCTAAAACCAATAGCCTGAAATGCTTGCTCTGTGCCGATTGAGACACGGATCTAAATTATGGGCAGGAAAAATATAAACAGAAGTCTTAAAAAAAGAAACTAATACTATACCCTGTGTGGCATATTGCAAGTCACAGTTTGGTGAGATAACCAATTGAAAATGCGATGATTACTACAGCATGGCATGGTGGTGCAATAGGTAGCTATGCTGCCTCACAGCTCCAGGGCCGCCGGTTTGATCCTAAACTCAGCTTACTGTCTGTGTTGAGTTTTGCATTTTACATTTACAACATTTGGCAGACACCCTTAACCAGAGCAACTGATTTGATGTCTCTATCAGTAATAAGTAATAAGTAATACTACTACTACTAATAATAAGTCTATGAGCAAAGACGGCTGTGAAAAATTGTCTTTATTATTTAACCTTTTGACCTTTTGTTAAATAAATTCACAAAAATACTCTGTTCTCATGGATCTCATTTTAGATTCCCAAACATTAGTTTTCTAGCACAAAATTAAATGTTACAGAAAAATGTTTGTCATTAAATGTCATTAAAAAAAAGCAGCATATTATGTAAGAGACACTTTTCAGACAAAAAACACAATGAAGGCTGCTGGGTTTTCCTGCAAAAATAAGAAGCAAGTGCGAAAGTCAAAGTCTCCAGAAGAACTGTGACTGGTTCTGCAAGATGCTCAATCAAACTTACCAGCTAATTTCCTTATAAAACTGCACAAATTGTACTGGAGACTACTTTTATTTTTATTTTTTTGTCACACCAAATATTGACTTTGTTTCACTTACTACTGTTTACTGCTCTTTACGGTATTAAAAAAAAAAAAAATAATTATGTAGAAACATTTAATTTCATTATTTTGAAGGCATCTTTGCTCTACAGAATTTCTTTGCATGTGCCTAAAACTTTTGCACAGTCCTGTATATTTGAAGTATATTCCCATTGATATTTTAAAAAAAATTTTAGTACACCTGGGTGACTAGGAACAGGAAAGGGTTCAACCATGACTTCCTGTTTCACAGGGGTATAAATATGAGGTAACACATAGGCCAAATTCCCTTAGCCATTCATAACAATGGGTAAGACCAAGGAATATAGGAAGTGGGAAAATGGGAAGTGGCTATAAGAAAATAGCACAAGCATTGAAAATGGACATTTCCACCATCAGGACAATAATTAAGAAGTTCCAGTCAACTGGAAATGTTATGAATCAACCTATATTGTCTATATTGTCTCAACCAACTATGAACTGGTTAGAGTGGCCAAAAAATCTCCAAGGATCACAGCTGGAGAATTGCAGAAGTTAGTTGCATTTTGGGGTCAGAAAATCTCCAAAACTACAATCCGAAGTCACCTACATCACCACAAGTTGTTTGGAGGGGTTTCAAGAAAAAAGCCTCTACTCTCATCCAAAAACAAACTCAAGCATCTTCAGTTTGCCAGACACTACTGGAACTTCAAATGGGATCAGGTTCTATGGTCACATGAAACCAAAATAGAGCTTTTTGGCAATAAACACCAGAGGTGGTTTGGCGCACACAGAGAGGTAGCCATATGGAAAAGCACCTCATGCCCATGGTTAAATATGGTGGTGGCTCTTTAATGTTTTTGGGCTGTTTTTCTGCCAGAGGACCTGGACATTTTGTTAGGATACATGGCATCATGGACTCTATCAAATATCAACAGATATTAAATGAAAACCTGACTGCCTCTGCCAGAAAGCTTAAAATGGGCCATGTTTAGATCTTCCAGCAGGACAATGACCCAAAACATACATCAAAATCAACACAAAAATGGTTTACTGACCACAAAATCAAGGTTCTGCCATGGCCATCCAGTCCCCTGACTTGAAACTCATAGAAAACCTGTGGGGTGAACTGAAGAGGAGAGTCCACCGGCATGGACATCAAAATTTGAAGGATCTGGAGAGAATCTGTATGGAGGAATGGTCTCAGATCCCTTGTCATGTATGCTCCAACCTCATCAGGCATTATAGGAGAAGACTCAGAGCTGTTATCTTGGCAAAGGGAGTTAGTCAAAGACAAAGTATTGACTAAAAGGGTGCAACCTATACTTGCACACCTATACTTAACAAAGATTTTTTTTTTTTGATAAACCTGTGTTTTGTTTGCAATTGTTTGATATCCATGAGAGCAGAGAATTTTTGTGAATTGTTTTAACAAAAGATCAAAATGTTAAACAATAAAGACAATTTTTCACAGCCTTCTTTACTCAAATTTACCAAGGGTTCCAATATTAGTGGAGGGCACTGTATCTATCTATCTATCCTAAACACCATAATGAATATACAATTATGAAAATGAGTGTCAGCCACTTATCAACATCATATATTCAACTTTATATGAAACTGAATGCTTGGGTAATGTTCAACAGCAGGTTTATGTTCAACACAGTTTCGATTGTTTACACCTTTTTCAGTTCACACTTCACACAGTTTCTCACACTGTAAAACAGGATACTGAAGTGGTGTATGACTACCGGATACATCTCCCAAGACACAAATGTTCTGGGACCAGCGTGCCTCACAAAGCAGCAGAACAAGCTGCTCATATCTCCCTCCTTTTCTCCTCTCTCTCGCACAGCTCCTGAGCTTCGTAGTTAGAGTCGGTAATGCTCATCTGCAAACTTGACAAGAAAATGGTGGATCGTTACTGAACTGTGTGTCCTGAAATTCTCAGTGGACAAGGTGTGCAGAATGTGATCATTACTCAGGAATGGTGGCCAGGCAGGTGTGTGTGTGTGTGTGTGTGTGTGTGTGTGTGTGTGTGTGTGTGTGTGTGTGTGTGTGTGTGTGTGTGTGTGTGTGAATGAATGGATTAAGATGGGTTGAGTATACCATACTCACATAGTACAGTGTGACACAGTGCTCAGTTAACAGAAGACTCTATGAGTCATGCTGATCTAGACTTTAGGGGACTCCATTATACAGCAGCTTCACCCATCCACTGAGTGCTATAGAGACAGGGGCTATTTCTCTTTTTCTCACTGCAGATTTCAACTAAAGTCCCTCACAACACAACCTCTGCAGGGGACAGACAGACAGAGAGAGACGGGAATAGAGAGCGAGAGAGGCGAAAAGAGCAGAATGGAGGAGGTGCAAGGTAACGAGAGACTGCAACCCACTGAGATAGGGACAGCAGAAGGAAGACAACCAAGGAGAGAAAAGGCAGGACAGAATGTGAATGAGTATCTGAGTGGGACAATGTGCTGGAATGAGCATCAGTTGTGTGTGGGGGTGTTTGTTTGTGTGAGCATGGGTGTCTGTGTGGTTGCAGTATAACAGATACACCCTTTCTCACACTTATCTACAGCGAGATCACACTCCACAAGTCAGAATGCACACACACACACACACACACACACACACACACACAAATCTACATTTGTTTACAAAATTATGCGTCTAAATATTAGGGAAGTAGCACAAAGTGTGGAGTAGATGGAAAGCAGGCAGATAAGCCAAGATCTCATTTCAGACACACACAGACTGGAATAACAATAAGTTCAGGAGAAGGAAGCAGCAACGATACACTCAAATGTTTGTGTGTGCTTGGGATGTAAATGCAAAAAAAAAAAAAAAACTGGCTGACAGGCTTAAGAGCCATTCTAACTGAATAGTGGCAGTTTGGGAAGAACTCGTATGTGACAAAACACCATAATGATCAGGTTCAAATTCTCACACACATCTTCATATCTTCATAGTGTGTTTCCAGTGGACAGTCCCACATTTTGTTATTTCCATTGCTAACTTAGCCATGTAACTACATAGCTGTGCTGGATGTGGTTACTCTTTTTGCCAGACTACTAAATATACCAAACACAGACCACGGACATCCAGGTGGAGCTAGAAATAGTGTAGGACAGTGACTGGCCAAAAGCACATGTCACAGTATCATCATAAGTCATCACTCAAGTCAGATACCAGACATCCCACCTCTCCCGCAAGATCTGGGAGTCTCTCGCATATTGATAGCGGCTCCCTGATGCCCAAAATTATATACAATATCCCGAAAATCTTTTTTTTTGAGCAGGAGCGAGCGAGGGAGAAAGCAGAAGATTTCTAATAGTAGAAGAGCGAGAGCAAGAGAGTGACAGAAAGTGTATCTTGATTTTCTGCCTTTCTGCTACCTAGACCTATCAGTTTTCTCTGAGGGTGGGCTTTACAGTCTACCTCTCTCAGTTCAGTGTACCACTGTAATTCAGTAACACTGTGGTGTCCAAAAAAAAAAAAGAAAGAAAATACAAAACGCACTAATAAGAGTCAAAAATAATGACAGTTTTGCTCACTGCACTGTTTGCAACAGCAACTTTTCGATTGCCTGTGGTGGGTTAAATGATTAAAAGACATGTTGACTGTTGACCTGAGTTTAACAGGTGTCATTCGTTCATTAGCATAGCTAGCATTATTTAAACTAGCTGACTAGCTGCTAAGGAGCTACTCTATTGATGTCCTACGTGATGAAGCAAAACTCCCTGTAGACTTGCTTAAAGTTGTAACAGAATTTTAAAAAAGTGACTCCATAAATTGAATAATCTAATCTAATATAATATAATATAATATAATATATTTTAATATAATATAAAAATGTTACATACAGTACTGTGCAAAAGTTTTAGGCACATGCAAAGAAATGCTGTAGAGCAAAGATGCCTTCAAAATAATTAAATGAAGTATTTCTATATTTAAAAAAAATACTGTAAAGAGCAGTAAACAGTAGTAAATGAATCAAAGTCAATATTTGGAGTGACAAAAAATAAAAATAAAAATAAAAATAGTAGTCTCCGGTACATTTTGTGAAGTTTTATAAGGAAATGAGCTGGTAAGTTTTATTGAGCATCTTGCAGAACCAGCCACAGTTCTTCTGGAGACTTTGTGTTAGGTCGCACCGCGAGTGCGACTCCAGTTCCCAGAATGCACAGCGGCCTACACACATGGCCGCCTCCAACTCGCACCCACACTCACACCACTACACTTCCCAACATGCACGGTGGCCTACAAATATGGCCACCACGGACTACACGGACTTCCACGCTCACAGTCACCCTCCTTCTAATCACTCACCTGTTTCCAATTTTCTAGCACACTCACAAGCATTGTATTTAAGGACTTTAGTTTGTTGCGCTCGTCGCGAAGTATTAGTTCGTTTCTGTGTTCTGACAATACCAAGCAATCTTTCAGTGGACTGTTTATCTTGGCTTTGAACCTCGTGACGTTTTTTGGATTTCGGATTACTGCTCTTTCCCTGGGATTTATCTTTGAATGGACTTTGAACTGTGATTATGTTTTTGACCTTGAACTTTGCCTAGCCTGTGATATTCCTGTTTACACGTGATACTGAACTCTGCCTGCTCTAGACCACTCTTTGCCTAACGTTTTGGATCTGTTTCCTGACTTTAATAACCCTGTTCCTAATAAAGTGATGAATTGCTCTGCACTTGCATCCAGCCCTCCGTGTATTCCCTAACACTTTGACTTTCGCACTTGCTTCTTATTTTTGCAGCAAAACCCAGCAGTCATTATATTTTTTGTCTGAAAAGTGTCTCTTACATAATATGCTGCTTTCTTTAATGACATACAAACATTTTTTTGCTAGAAAACTATGTTTGGGAATCTAAAACGTTTTTGTACTGATTAATAATGTAGAAGTCATAAAATAAAAAATCAACAAAGTTAAAGTTTGCACTAAAAAAAATAGGGTGCCTAAAGCTTTTGCACAGTACTGTAAATGTCTCCTTACATGTCAACAATTAAACACATCCACAAAAATATGGAGGCTTCGATGTTCAAGTCCCTGTGTTTATAAAGTATTTGCAATATGTGATCAATTAAATTATTGTGTTCTTTCATAATCCAATGTCCTGTATTCACACATCCTTGGAGGTCCCTTTGGTGACGGGGGGTGGGGGGTTGGGCTGTTGGTGGGTGCTGTTAGGTGGGCAATGGTGGGTGGGTGAGATGGGGTTTTCGTAGGAGAGGAGGGGAACAGCTTGGTGGGTGCTGGTGGTTGGTTGAGATGGGATTTAGCTGGGGGGCGTTGTGAGATGGGGTTGCGGGGGTGGTGGAGCTACCTCCCCGAATTGAGTTTTTGCAGGGTGGGATGTCCGAGATACCCGCCATTTAGAAAAACAAACAAACAACAAACAAAAACACACACACACAAGGGCTACATCCTAAATGCATAATATATCTCTAATAAATAGTATGTCAAAATAGTACACTGCAATCTTTTACTCTATATGGAGGAATACCACTTGGGAAGTGGCTTTCTATTGGCGCAGTGAATTTCAGCAGTAGTGTCTGACAACATTCTCACCGAGTACAATGAAAAATCCGGAAAGATCTGTTTATTTAAAGCAGCCGACCAAATGGAACTTTCCGGATTTTCCAAATGGCACCTAAAAGGTAAATCAGACCTCAAAGCTCTGCCATTTTTACTGCTGTTGTTAGTGTTTACTGTAAAGTGTCGAAATTATGGCATTGTTTTTTTTTTAATTGTAATATTTAATGTCTATAAGCCCTAAACAATGAGAGCTTAACAACTGATTCAGCAACAAATTCCTTGCATTCTTTAGGGTTGTTGGCCAATAAAGCATGATTCGATTTGATTTGAAAGCATGATTCAATTTGTATATCCAACTGAGAACTTCTCCTCTTTCACAGATGCTGTTACATGATAGAAAACAGACACTCGACTACAGTATTAATAGTTTTGGACACGTATTAGTAGCTATACCGTTCTGTACTGTAGGCCTACTGACTAGTGAAAAATGAGTAGAAGCATTAGAGGACTGCTAATTTTAATGTTTCTGTTCCCAACCTGTACAATGTGTATAAGCTCTTTAATAAATCTCTAATGTCTGTGTCTGAGAAAATCCATTTGTGCCTTTATATTACTGTATAACCAGTTACAGTTTAGGTTATATTCATTTCAATATGTGTGGCAGCCTGGGAAAACTCTCCACATGGTGAACGTTTGACATTTTCTACTGCATAGTTCTGCAAGTTTTCCTGAACTTAATATGTTTCCCTTTTTCAGGTATCACAACCAAATTTTCTAGCAGTTTAAAGTTTGTTTACCCCTAAAAGTGAAAAGGGAGAAAACTGAATTTAAGGATTTTACTCTGACTGCAGCGCCACGGCATCACTGACATTTTGACAGCCGGTATCTGATTACAAACTGAACTGTTTTGGCTTATGTCCATTTCACTATGATACGCAGCTATGCAATTTGATCAAAGTGTGACATTCACTGTGTGAGAAAATGACACTTAGCAAGGTTTTAGACATCTTTAGGCTGACTGTTTTTACCACTGCACTTGTTAAACGGGCTGCTTATCGAATGTGACCGCTGCTGAAAGATAGCCTACGCAAGATTAAAAAGTAAATAAATACAAATGTCACTGTAATTTATGGTAAAATACTTTTAAATAGCAACAGTATTAAAAAACAAAACAAAAAAAAAAAAACAACAACTGTGAATGAAAAAATGTGGGGGGAAACACCACAAATAGTAATGCAAACCAATCCTGTTATTTACTGTTATTTACTATTTACTGTAAAAAAAAAAATAATAATAATAATTTTGTTGTACAAAATACTTTTAAATGCCCAGACTGTTACATGTACATTCTTTACTTGTAAATCAGTGGACTTTTCATGAATAAATACTGTACAATAAAGAAACTACATACCACTAAAAATTTGTCCAAAAAGAGACACAATCCAGTCCTCAATGGAGCGGTGTGGGTGCAGGTTTTCATTCCAACCCAGCAGGAGTCACACCTGATTCCACCTGTTTAAGCAGCTGATCTTGTATTTTAAGGGACTATCACATGTGACTCCTGCACGCCAGCCATCCATTCGACATGGGGGGGCACAGGGAGTCTGGAGCCTCTCCCAGGGGATTCAGGGCACATGGCAGGGTATACCCTGGACAGGGTGCCAACCCATCACAGGGCACAATCTCACACACACTCACAGACCCACACACTACGGGCAATTTGGCCTACAAAGCATGTCTTTGGACTGGACCGGACTACCTGGAGGAAGCCCCTGAAGCACGGGGAGAACACAGGGTGGAGGCGCGAGGCAAATGTGTTAACCACTATGCCCTCCACTCCTGCAGGCCACTTTGAGTATTTTTGTTTGGAGGGTTTTGTTGCTGTTGTTGTTGTTGTTGTTGTTTTTCGGGTTTTTTTTGCATCAAATTTAGCTTTGTTTCTCTTTGTTCTCCATTGCTGTGATGCAGTAATGATCAATTCCTGGTGACAGAAAGTAATCTACCTGCTTTGGGAAATAATGTTGTAAGCACTTGAGGCCATCCACCCTCTCTATCTGCACTCATGGAGCACTTTATTAACACAAAGGTGTTCTGTTGGATTCAGATAGAGTTACTGGGAAGGCCACTGAAGAACACTGAACTCATTGTCATGTTCATGAAATCAGTTTGAGATGACTTTTGCTTTGTGACATGGTGCATTATCATGCTGGAAGTAGCCATTAGAAGATGGGTAAATTGTGACCATGAAGGGCTGTACATGGTCAGCAACAATACTCAAATAGGCTGTGGCATTCAAGTGGTGATTGATTGGTATTAACGGGGCCAAAGTGTGCCTATAAAACATTCCCCATACCATTACACCACCTCCACCAGCCTGGACTGTTGACACAAGGCAGGTTGGGTCCATGGATTCATGCTGTTGGCACCAAATTCTGACCCTACCATCTGTGTGCCTCAGCAGAAATCAAGATGCATCAGAATGTTCTGCATTCTGAAATGCTTTTCTGCTCACCACAACTGTACAGAGTGGTTATCTGAGTTACTGTAACCTTTCTGTCAGCTCAAACCAGTCTGGCCATTCATTACCTGAAGCTGGTGGACCATAAAATATATTATTTTAGCATATGCCATGGATTTTAAAGAAATGAAAACCTTCATTCTTATTTCTGCTGAATGAGTTTCTTTTTCATTGATGTGTGTGAGTTAAATTTGTAAAATAGTTTACAGTAGGTCTATGTAATTTGTTTTGATTAGATTTAATACCACTTAAATGGCAGTATTTCAGGGTACAGTGGCTGTAGTTATAAAATAATGCTGATGTATAGGCATGTAGGGCAATACCATTTCTTATACAGTACATCTCTGGCAAACACAGCTGTCAGCATTTTACCACAAAATTATGCAAAATGTACATATTTAATGGTAATACTATAAAAGCAAAGACAAGGTTTGGCTGTTAATTTTACAGCAAAAATCTGACCTCCAATTTACATTAATGCTGTTTTTTAATTGCATATTACTGTAAATAAAAACAGTCTTTCACTATAAAATATACAGGCAGGAAACTATTTAACCATATCACAATAAACGGCGCTACCATATTTTTTACAGTAAAGTTCTGGCAACCATAGCTGTGTTTTTTTGTTTTTTGTTTTTACAGTGTTTTCTTATAAATTTGTGGTTGGTGTGACAAAGGATGTTATAATCATCACAGCCACAGAAACATCTGACAGGTTTTCCCAGACTACCACACATAGAAATGCATAATTATATGGCAGTTCCAACAAATTTATCAAATCTGCAATTAAACTTCTGAATATTTACACAATTTCAGACCCACTCACAACAATGGACTTCACATAAAGAAAGAACTAACTGGAACATAAAAATGAAAAAGAAGTGGCTTCGGGGTGTTGACCCAGAGCAAGGACAAAAGTAAAATATTATTCAAATTATGTCCAGAGTGAAACTGCAGGATTCAGGTTTTGAGTGCATGATAAAGAGCCATGAACTGCTTCTACCTGGAGTTTAGAAACAAAAGGTGTCCATTGGGAGAGATGGCAATCAGCATGCCGACTTATGTACAGAACAGATGGAAAGAAATGAAAAGCATGACCTTTTCTATGATTTCTCTGACTTTTGGAGCCTTCATTCTCCCTCTCTCTTTCATTCTCCCTCCATTTTCTATGATCATGAATTAAGCTTGACTCACATCCTTGTGTCTCATTCACAAGCCCAATGGAAAACACACAATACTGCCCTTGACAATGCTAATTTCACATTCGGCAATGTTTACTTCTCAGTGTCATGTTTCACGATGCCAAAGCACGTAATTCTGGCCACTTAGCTCCAGCCCAGGCTGTTAGTGATGTCAGCAAGAGCCTTTAGTGGCTGTAAGGCATCACTCTGCTCGTCTCCTGCTGAGATCGCCCGGGAGAAAGCGGCACAGACCTGACACCATAATGCCTGCTGTATTGTGAGGGAGGGAGAGAGAGAGAGAGAGAGAGAGAGAGAGAGAGAGAGAGAGAGAGAATGATGGAAAGAGGGACAGAGAGAGAGTTAAACAGGGATGGAAAGAGAGAGAAAGATAAAAAGAGAAGCACAGGGATTTACAGGAGGGTCGATACTGAGAGGGAGAACGACGGAGAGAAAAGAGGAAAGAATGGGATGGTAATAACAATGCAAGTCCTTTGGGTAATGTATGTCCCTATATCTTACATCTCTCCACATCAGCATGTGTTACAGCAGCAAGAAAATCCCAGAGTGGAGCAGAATTTTTTGAAACACGCTGTCTGCCGCTGTCACTAGGGGGCTTTTTTTTATTATTTAAAAAATTATTTTATTTTCATGTAAAAAGCCAAGAGCTATGGATGTATTTGGGCTGCCTCACTGTCAACATTACCAACTCTCAGCAAATACAAACACACTTTAAGATCTACACATATTTACATAGACAGAAGTGCTTATTCACCACCACCTCTTCTAAACACACACTACACTATATCTAAATTTACCACTATATAGACTGTTCTTATTGAGCTTACTTCAGAGTTCCACAAAAACACATCATGACCTGCCATTGCATCAGCATCCATAAGCATCAGAATAACAAATATGTAAACTGAAGCTATGAAAATGCACAATGGTCAAATTTTTGTTAGACTGCCTGTTCAAAACAAACTTGGATACTGTAGATTTCTGCCTAAGAATGAACTGCTGCTGTAATCATAAAGACTTATCCCAGGATTCTAACTTCTAACCTGAATTCTAACCTTATGCTCACATTGAACATCCTTTACTCTTCTACACCAGTATACTGTAATGATTTTTAATCTCACTCTCCGGTCTCACCCAGAAGAGAATAAGTTCCTTTTTGAGTCTGCTTCCTCTCCCTTTCAGGGAGTTTTTCCTTGCCACTGTCTCCTCTGGCTTTCATTAGGGATCTAAATCTAGTTTCTGTAGAGCTGCTTTGTGACAATGTCAAATGTTAAAACCGCTATACAAATGAAACTGAATTGAAAATAGAATTGAACTTGCATTTATGGCTGCTCCGATGTCCAGGGCTGGCAGGTCTTTTTAACAAAGGCACTCTAACGGCCAATAACAACAGGTAATGCAATAACTCAAAATCTGCTCCTTCAAATTGGTATACACAACTTTTACGTCATACAATACATTTGTAATGAAGCGGTATCCTTTATAGTTCTTTCTCCGAGGTCTTAAAATGACCTTGTTATTATACAGTTGCAATCAAAATTATTCAACCCCCATTGCAAATCAGGTTTATTGTCAAAATTTACAGACTTTCAGCTGTATGCAATGAACAAATCAAACAAAAGCAATTGAAATAGTTCAACACACTTTTAGTTGCATCAGGTGTGCTTGAGACAACTCCTGTTCCCTTTCCAAGGGAACTCTATGTTCCTCACCAGTGGTAAAAAAAAATCCTCCCCCCGCAAGAAGCTCCCCTTTTTTCCCGAGCTCCGCCGACCCACATATTTGTCTCTCAGTGCCACGATACAGATGGCCGGTGCCATCAGCCGTTCTATGGCTGCTCTGGTGGTCACGGAGAGGCATCTGTGGCTTACCTTTGTCGGGAATAAAAGAGAGAGACAAAGTGTTTTTATTGAATGCCCCTGTTTCTCCTGCTGGCTTGTTTGGCAACTCAGTAAATACTGTTGTGAACAGGTTTCAGGAAGTGAAGAAACAGTCAGAGGCATTCAATGAATTCTTCCCTCGCCACTTTGAGCTCCTGAGGGCTTCAAGTAGTCCTCGGCCTGGGACTAGCACTGATAGGGAGGAACAGAAAGCTAGTGTGGCTGCCCGCCTCCACCCCACAGAGGCAGGGGCTCCGGCAGATCCCAGTTCTCCAGAAGCGTGAGAATGGATCTGAGGACTGTTCTAAGCGCTAGAAGGAGGAAGTAGTCTCAAGGGGCTGATAAAGTGGGGTATCAGGAACTTTGAGGTTGTGCTTGCCCCCAGTATTTCTGTAGAGCACCATCTATTCAATGTTCTCCCATGTTCTTATGTTCAGCGAGCCGTTGATACTTTCACTTTTGCTTTAAAAAAAAAGTCTCTCTCTCCCTTGAGTCTGCCGGGGTGCGGGAATGCAGCTGAGTTTGGGTCTGCGTTACCTGAAACTTTGCTCATTATACGCGCAGTTTCAGTGTGTTACGCTCAGTTTATCATTTGTACACTCAGTTCGCATATTGATTTGTCACAATAAGATCTAAAAATCGCACATTCTCGCATCCATATTCCCCTCCCTTCCGTCGAATCTGTTGGGCTGTTATAAACGCAGAATATTTCTGAGGAAATATTTCTTCTCATATTTAAAAGGGGGTATTTATTATCACGGGGAAGTTGTAAGCTCTATTACGCGTCTCTTTCATGTTGTGATTGCAGTAGTGTAGTGGGACCCAGTGACTACCAGGAGAGTGCTGTGGATTCTACAAACGCTTCCAATTCACCCACGGGGAAGTGTATGCTCTAAATAAATGTCGCTTCGCTTCGTGGTGTGGATAGCGTCAGTTAGACCCTGTCACTGAGGTGCGGGGCTATGAGACATTTCACTGGCAGACTGGGGGTGTGGCTACTTATCGGCGGACTGTGTAGTTGCTGTTTAGGTGGTCACATGCTCATTAAAGGCCAAAATGATGAGGAAATGTAGCTGGCTTAGATTGTGTTATTTAAATCGTGCTCTCTTACATGCGGTTTCTGTATGTTTTATCCAGTTTGGACACTGTTATCTAAAGTCGCTTTTTTCAAATCGACATTTCTCCCCCCGCTCCTCATTCGAGGCTGTTGGGGCGGTTATAAGTCTATAATATTTCTGAGGAAATATTTTTCTCATATTTGGGGGGAAAGTCCCTACCACAGGAAGCCGTATTTTAGGTCGCCTGAGGGGTCCTAAAAGTAAAGGGTGGGGTTGATCTTGAGGGGTCATCCAGCCCAAGGCCTCTGTAGTGGGCCTTTTGGAGTGTAGCTGAGCTTAGATTGCGTTACCTGAAACCGGGCTTATCATACGTGCGTTTTCAGTGTGTTACGCACATTCTGTTGTATTGTACATTCAGTTCGAGTACTGATTTGTCACGATAAGATCTAAATGTCACACACTCCCGCATACACCCCCCCTCCCCCCTTTCAGTCGAGTCTGTTAGGGCTGGTATGAATGCAGGGTATTTCTGAGGAAATATCTCTTCTCTGCTCTTCTCATATCAAAAAGGGGAATATTGTTTAAGACGGGGGATGGAGTGGTTGAGGCCACGCCTCTTTCCCGATAGCTCTGTTTTCAGAACAGGGAGTTTTATCCACAGGGAAGTGTACACTCTAATACGTGTCTATTCTTTTATGGTATAAAGATTGCCAGTAGAACCAGTACTGAGGTGCTAGGGTTCTACAGGGGCACATTCAAGCAGACTTAGGTGGTTACATTCGAGGGTGTGGCTTCCTCTAAGGCATTACTTGAGGGTATGCTGTAAAATGGGACATTCTTTGTTTGTTCAAGAAGTGTTTATGCGCGTATATACTTCACAGACATTTTATCAGCATCATTCTCATCAGTCTCTGTCTCATCAGTCACAATTCTCTGTTTCTCCTCCTGCTCTGTCACATTTTTCTACCCTAGCAACACAGGAGATTCAAGAAGTCATCCTGTCCTGCAACCCTACCACCTGCCCACTGGATCCAATTCCCTCTACATTGCTCCAGACCATCCTGCCTGACCTTCTGCCCTTCATCTCTACAATCATCAACAGTTCCCTGTCATCTGGCCAAGTTCCGGCTTCCTTCAAGAAAGCACGGGTTACTCCCATCCTGAAGAAGCCTACACTGGATCCCTCAGACATCAGCAACTACAGACCGGTCTCACTTCTCTCTTTCCTTTCTAAAATACTTGAATGCTCTGTATATAGTTAACTGTCTCTTTATCTCTTGCAAAACCACCTTCAAGATCCATACCAGTCTGGCTTTAAAGCAGCACACTCCACAGAGACTGCCCTCTTGGCCGTCACTGAAAAGCTTCATGCTGCCAGATCAGCCAAACTGTCCTCTGTCCTCATCCTGCTTGACCTGTCTGCTGCATTTGACACAGTCAACCACAAGATTCTCCTGACTACCCTCAAGAGTCTTGGAAGCAGCAGGGCAATGGTTTGCTTCATACTTGGAAGGTCGTTCGTATCAGGTATCATGGGGGGATCAACATCTGCACCTCGCAGACTCTCTACTGGTGTCCCACAAGGCTCAGTACTTGGTCCTCTCCTCTTTTCCCTCTATACCCACTCTCTTGGCAAAGTCATCTCCTCACATGGGTTCTCTTACCACTGCTATGCTGATGATACTCAACTTATCTTTTCCTTTCCTTCTTCAGACACCACTGCTTCTGCCCGGATCACAGCATGTCTGACTGACATTTCATCATGGATAGCAGCTCATCAGCTGAAACCCCAGCAAAACTGAACTGCTTTTCATCTGAGGAGATTCGTCCCCATGCCAGGAACTCATGATCTCCGTAGACAACTCCATGATCTCTCCTTCAACTATTACTAATACTATACTAATACTAATACATATTACTAATCTAACATGGTCCTGTCAGTTTATCTTTTAAAACATTAGAAGGATTCGTCCATTTCTAACAACACAGGCCACTCAGTTGCTTGTGCAGTCTCTTGTCTTTTCCAGACTAGACTACTGCAACTCACTCCTGGCAGGTCTACCTTTGAGTGCCACCCATCCTCTACAGATGATCCAGAATGCAGGTGCACGACTTGTTTTCAACCTCCCTCACACCACCCCGTTGCTGCGCTCCCTTCACTGGCTTCCAGTAGATGCACGCATCAGATTCAAAACATTGATGCTTGCCTACAAAGCCAAAAGTGGAACAGCACCCTCTTATCTTAGAGCGCTCATCACCCCACGCACCGCACCACACTCCCTCAGGTCAACAAGCACTGCTCGACTGGTCCCACCCTCTCTCAGGATACAAGGTAGATCTGCCTCACGACTTTTCTCTGTTGTGGCACCAAGGTGGTGGAATGAACTTCCCATCAATGTCAGAACAGCTGAGCTTCTGGCTATCTTCAAGAAATGCCTAAAGACATACCTCTTTCTTAAATACTTACCCCTTGATAGTTAGTGTTTTCTTCTTCAAAAAAAACAAAAAAACAAAAAAAAAAAACGTCCTAACAGTTGCTCTCTTTTCAACAGGTTTGTGTTCAGTGCACTTCGTTGTAATCGTATGAACCAGAAATGAAATATTCATTGATGGAGAATTTAAAGCACTCTTGTACGTCGCTCTGGATAAGGGTGTCTGCTAAATGCTATAAATGTAAATGCAAATGTAAATGTCATCACCTGAGGTAAACGTGACTCGGAATTTAAACATGAGCCTCATTGTCGTCTCTTCACTTGACTGATCTCTGTTCACACGTTATTAAAGAAAATATTGCTGATTCATTTAGTTAGTTCTGTTGGCTAAATGTCTTGTCTTTTTATTGGGTCATTTAAATATTTTTAACATTTTATCCACTGTAAGTGCTCTTCTCTATTTTGATTGCAGATATTTTGACAGTCAGTGTCTGATTACAGAGGATATCATACTTAGCTAGAAAGGTTTTAGACTTGTTTAGACATGATGACTGCCTAACCCAACATGGTTTTCACAGGCAGACAGCCAAAGCAAGGTTAGAATCTTGTCAAATGTCCACATACTTAAGAAAAAATCTATTTATTTTTTCTTAAAGTAGAGATATCAAAGCACATTGTTAGCAGAACTCAATTATGGTCAAACCAGATTTTTCATCAGTTTTGGCTGTTTTCTAGAATTCATCAGCCACCGCGATACACAACAGGTTTTCCCGCACATTATACTATATGAAATAACCATCACTTAAAGATTTTGAAGTCAGTCTAGCATTTTGGTTTAAATAAATTATTTTATTTGAATTGAAAATACACAGACATGGCAACATTCCTCAAGCAAAATGCTTTTTACAAATCTTTTTGCAATTTACAGAGAAATGCATCAAAATTAATCAGGAGAATCATGCAGCAAGGCAATGATCCAAAACACACTGCCAACTCAACAAAGAACTTTATCAGGGGGGAAAAATGAAAGGTTTTAGACTGGCCAAGCCAATCACCAGATCTTAATCCAGCATTTCACCTCCCAAAACAAACAACAACTGAAAGAGGCTGTGGTAAAAGCCAGGAAAAGCATCACAACAGAAGAAACCAACAATTTGGTGATGTCAGTGAGTTGTAGGACTGATGCAGTTATTGCAAGCAAGGGATATCCAACCATGCAATATTAAGTGTTATTTACTTTCATTTACTTCAAGACTTATCTTTTCCTAGACTGTACATTGTCCTGCCCAAAGACTGGGTGGTCTGGTACAAAAGGTTCTATGTTTTATATTGTTTAACACATCTAGATGTAAATACCAGGGAATAAAAGCTGAAATCCAAACTCTTGTCTCATATCCATCTTTTGATCTCAAACCCAAATGTCTTTGGTGTATAGCACAAACAAATGAATTGGCCTTGCCGTTCCAATAGTTTCAGAGGGGACTGTGTATCTCAATGAGAAGATCAAGCAATTTAAAATCTGATAACCCCCAAAAGTGAAAACAAAGAAAATTACATTTAAAGTTTTCATTTCAATTACACTGAAAGTCACCACAAGTACATATACTTTATAATCTAATCGACTGATGGAAAAACAACATTACTGCTAAATTGTAAAGATGGTTACAATGGGGAAATGTGTTCTCACTTTATCAGCATCATTCTCATCAGTCTCTGTCTTATCACCTGAGGTAAAAGTGACTCGGAATTTAAACATGAGCCTCATTGTCGTCTCTTCACTCGACTGATCTCTGTTCACACGTTATTAAAGAAAATACATGGTTTTCACAGGCAGACAGCCAAAGCAAGGTTAGAATCTAGCCAAACGTCCACATACTTCTTGTAAAAATCTATTTATTTTTTCTTAAAGTAGAGATATCAAAGCACATTGTTAGCAGAACTCAATTATGGTCAAACCAGATTTTTCATCAGTTTTGGCTGTTTTCTAGAATTCATCAGCCACAGCGATATACAACAGGTTTTCCCACACATTATACTATATGAAATAACCATCACTTAAAGATTTTGAGGTCAGTCTAGCATTTTGTTTTAATTAAATTATTTTATTTGAATTGAAAATACAGAGACATGGCAACATTCCTCAAGCAAAATTCTAACAGAAAGAAATCATTAAGTGGTACCCAGTGTTCATCAACTGTATCTGATTTATAGTGCATTATGGATAAATGGTTCGTTGAGAGTTTGGACAACACCACTAAATTGCTGTCACTTGAAATACTGCACTGTATGACAACGAGGGAAAGAATTTAACCATGGCTACACATCCTAAAATACGCAGCCAGTTACATGCTTGAAATGCGTTTTAAAAATTTCATTACAGCCACATGTATTTTATGGTTTGACCTGGAAAATTATGCTTCATCAATCATAAGAAAACACGTCAGAGAAGGTTATGCACTTGGACTAAAGTTTTAATTTAAACAGCGTTTAATTGACCCTCTCCTGGTGAGTCGACCTAAAGAATCTCTAGTATGTTCATCAATGACCCACATCTAATGACGATGCTTGGTATTCATTTAGCAAATCATAAATTATACCTGTGTGGTTACTGCTAACACAAACCACTCACAGGTGGAGCACACACAGACACACATCATCATCATCATAATCATCATCATCCACCCCTTGAGTCAATATTCTACCCTTTTCTACTACACTTAAATCCCCTGTCACACATGGTAAGCCAAGAAAATCCCACCAGCCCCTTTGTGTATTGATGAAACATGCGCTCAGTTTGTTCAATACATTCACCACTGACCTATAAATCCATTAAGTCTTAAACATACACACAAAAGTAGCAGTGATTAAACACTGTTGTATCACAGTGCAGCGGCAGCTCAGGACCATAGATTTTGGCGGGGAAGGACAACATTAATAATGACAATGACAATGACAAAATTACATCAAGAGGCTATCACACTTGACTTATGCTACAGGCTACGATCTAATAAATTTTTAGAGTAACCCCGTAATAGGCAGCTGACATTTAACAACATACAGTCATCCAGCATAGAGTCTAGCGGCTCTTTTTGAGTGTTTTTTGACGTCACTTTGTTCAACTTTAATACAGCAGGTGTGTTTCCCATCATGCACACAGTAGAGGTAATATCATTAACCAGGGTTGACAAGATTTAGCAAAATTCCCATCCCCACTATATCTCAAAATCCACCCAAAAGACCAGAAACTAGCCCAAAAAAGTCAACTTTTTCTCAGCTTTTGTTTGTGTTGGAAACAAGGTCACCGTGGTGCACATGCTTTTCTGATGTAAGAATACGATTCACTCCAAAACTCCTCTTCCCTCTCCCAATCTTTGCAATATAGTGTATCTGACAATAAAAATGGTTCTGTACATCAGACACACTGTCTGCACTTTCACATTGCCTTTGTTTGTAGAAACGTATTTCATTCATATTATTTGCTATAAAACAAGATCTTGGTAGCTCCCTAATTTGGCAACACTGTCATTAACTGTCCTGTACACTAAAAAGGTTCACAGAGTGAGCATGGGGCAGTGTAGTGAGTGCCTCAATTGGTCTCTATTAAAACATGTTGTGGTTCCCATTTTTCACCACTAGGTGCAATAATAAATCTATGGAGCCAAGTGGGGCAATGAGAACACTGCCACAAGATTGCACAACATCTAGAAATCTTATATCAAAGAGTAACAATATTTAAATCATTAGCCACTCAAAAGAGGTAATTAGTATTTCAATAAAATTTTAAATATATAGGGTTGAGAATACGGACTTAGCAGAATGGCTAATATATACGGTGGGATTGTTCCCATGGATGAGCCACCACTGCCATAGCGCTGTTGAATACTCAATTCTGATTAGCCAGAAAGTGTTGATTAATTTTCTATAACAGCAGCTCTGACAATAGTGCCATCTGTAAGACAAATCCCAGGTTTATTCTATTGCGCTCAGATTCAATCAACTTCAGGGTGGTAACAGTAACTCCTATAACAGCATGCCCTGTCATGTTTTATTCCTTAGTTATACTGCATAACAGCTTATTGGTAGCTCAGACAGTGCATATGTTTTACAGGTGATTAAATGGTTACTGGGATGCAAGCACATAATGTATTTATATACCGTACAGTCAGCTCAAGGTTGCCACTCTTTTCCCAGTTTCCCGTCGGAACATGTGTGATGGATAAACAGAAAGCGGGCGTGAGTCATGACGGGTCAGCGACCTGCGATTCCATGTAATGTATTTCCAGGCCGCTGTATGGAAATGTTTTTTATGGAACATTGCAAAACGCGAAGCTGGAATGTTCGAGGTTTGTTGCGGTGGTCCAAAGAAACAGTAACTCATGCACTAACCACAGAACAAGACAATTCCAAATGCTGTTCCATTACATTTTTACAAGCTATAAAATCAGTATAATATCGATGTATTATGTTGCTGTTTACATTCTCCTCTAACACAGGTGGAAAGCAAGAACTAAAACACTGTGGTAATGTTTATATAAATTTAATGGGCAATGAATTACGACAGAACAGCAGTAAAACGTGGCAAAGTGAGAAAAGGGACGGGGGCCAGCAGTGCAGTATGCCGTCAGCTTAAACAACAATTAAACACTGCATGCTAGTTAGCACATGCTGTTATTTAATTTCCTAATGGACTAAATCCCTTATGCAGAGCTATAAACACAACCCAGGGGGGTCGAATAATCTCAGCACGTTTCACAGCTCTGGAAACATGATGGCTACAGATTTTACACACACCTGCAAAGCCTGCCATAGGTAATCTCTAACATGGACACAGACATGCTTCCTCTTGTTTTGCAGAGCAATTTCTGGCACCGTTCCATTATTTGTCCTGGCCCACATTAGCTGTCATGTCTTAAACTGAAACAGTATTGACGTGGGCGAGGATCGGGCATAAAGGATAGTGTGTGTGTTCCTTCACCTGCAGGTTGGGAGTCAAAGACCAAAGAGACTTCCCTGAGTGCTCGCACATAAGACAAACTGCAGCTCTGCTCCCCGGAGATGGGCCACCATGACAGGTTGGCTGTTTTCCGCAGCTTACCTCTGCAGCTATGTTAAAGGGAGGAGCTGCCAGGTCGCAGCCACACAACCAGACAGAAACTGATGGGAGAGAAAGAGAAAGAGCTCCCTGGTGCATGCAAAGCAAATATTTACTTACACATTCAGAGGCAGTGCATGCATCAATATTCGTGCTGGTGTGTTTTTGAACAAGAATGGTAGCTGGATTGAGATATTTAGGCGAGCCGGCACAGACGTCAGAGTAACTGGCAGTCTTAACCATGCAGATGAGCAGTTGTTAGACTAAAAACAAGCTTACAATTCAAATGAGCCTGATCATGAGCGGTTTACTGACATTTGTATCCAACTGCAGACTCATCCTGTCTGCAATTCTGGGGCTGTGTATTGATTAATCTATGTGCACATGCTGCAAATCCCGATGTGCTATCTTAAACAAATCAGGCACTTAATATCCAATTTGAAAGTGTGTTTCATATCAAACAATCCACTTTTATATATATATATATATATATATATATATATATATATATATATATATATATATATATATATATATATATATATATATATACAGTATCTCACAAAAGTGAGTACACCCCTCACATTTTTGTAAATATTTTATTATATCTTTTCATGGGACAACACTGAAGAAATGACACTTTGCTACAATGTAAAGTAGTGAGTGTACAGCTTGTATAACAGTGTAAATTTGCTGTCCCCTCAAAATGACTCAACACACAGCCATTAATGTCTAAACTGCTGGCAACAAGTGAGTACACCCCTAAGTGAAAATATCCAAATTACTTATCCACTGCCTTAACCCTGTTGGGCATGGAGTTCACCAGAGCTTCACAGGTTGCCACTGGAGTCCTCTTCCACTCCTCCATGAAGACATCACAGAGCTAGTGGATTTTAGAGACCTTGCGCTCCTCCACCTTCCATTTGAGGATGCCCCACAAATGCTCAATAGGGTTTAGGTCTGGAAACATGCTTGGCCAGTCCATCACCTTTACCCTCAGCTTCTTTAGCAAGGCAGTGGTCGTCTGGGAGGTGTGTTTGGGGTCATCATGTTGGAATACTGCCCTGCGGCCCAGTTTCCGAAGGGAGGGGATCATGCTCTGCTTCAGTATGTTACAGTACATGTCACAGTACACTCCCCAGTGCCGGCAGCACTCATGCACTCATGCAGCCCCAGACCATGACACTCCCACCACCATGCTTGACTGTAGGCAAGACACACTTGTCTTTGTACTCCTCACCTGGTTGCCGCCACACACGCTTGACACCATCTGAACCAAATAAGTTTATCTTGGTCTCATCAGACCACAGGACGTGGTTCCAGTAATCCATGTCCTTAGTCTGTTTGTCTTCAGCAAACTGTTTGTGGGCTTTCTTATGCATCATCTTTAGAAGTGGCTTCCTTCTGGGACGACAGCCATGTAGACCAATTTGATGCAGTGTGCGGCATATGGTCTGAGCACTGACAGGCTGACCCCCCACCCCTTCAACCTCTGCAGCAATGCTGACAGCACTCATACGTCTATTCTGCAAAGCCAACCTCTGGATATGATGCTGAGCATGTGCACTCAACTTCTTTGGTCGACCATGGAGAGGCCTGTTCTGAGTGGAACCTGTCCTGTTAAACCGCTGTATGGTCTTGGCCACCGTGCTGCAGCTCAGTTTCAGGGTGTTGGCAATCTTCTTATAGCCTAGGCTATCTTTACGTAGAGCAACAATTCTTTTTTCAGATCCTCAGAGAGTTCTTGGTCATGAGGTGCCATGTTGAACTTCCAGTGACCAGTATGAGAGAGTGTGAGAGCGATAACACCAAACTTAACACACCTGCTCCCCATTCACACCTGAGACCTTGTAACACTAACAAGTCACATGACACCGGGGAGGGAAAATGGCTAATTGGGCCCAATTTGGACATTTTCACTTAGGGGTGTACTCACTTTTGTTGCCAGCGGTTTAGACATTAATGGCTGTGTGTTGAGTTATTTTGAGGGGACAGCAAATTTACACTGTTATACAAGCTATACACTCACTACTTTACATTGTAGCAAAGTGTCATTTTGTCAGTGTTGTCCCATGAAAAGATATAATAAAATATTTACAAAAATGTGAGGGGTGTACTCACTTTTGTGAGATACTGTATATATACAGCCGTGGCCAAAAGTTTTGACAATGACACAAATATTAATTTTTACAAAGTCTGCTGCCTCAGTTTTTATGATGGCAATTTGCATATCCTCCAGAATGTTATGAAGAGTGATCAGATGAATTGCAATTAATTTCAAAGTCCCTCTTTGCCATGAAAATGAACTTAATCCCAAAAAAACATGTTCACTGCATTTCAGCCCTTCCACAAAAGGACCAGCTGACATAATGTCAGTGATTCTCTCGTTAACACAGGTGAGAGTGTTAACGAGGACAAGGCTGGAGATCACTCTGTCATGCTGATTGAGTTAGAATAACAGACTGGAAGCTTTAAAAGGAGGGTGGTGCTTGAAATTATTGTTCTTCCTCTGTTAACTATGGTTACCTGCAAGGAAACACGTGCAGCCATCATTGCTTTGCACAAAAAGGGATTCTCAGGCAAGGATATTGCTGCTAGTAAGATTGCACCTAAATCAACCATTTATTGGATCATCAAGACCTTCAAGGAGAGAGGTTCAACTGTTGTGAAGAAGGCTTCAGGGCGCCCAAGAAAATCCAGCAAGCGCCAGGACGTCTCCTAAAGTTGATTCAGCTTGGGGATCGGGGCACCACCAATGCAGAGCTTGCTCAGGAATGGCAGCAGGCAGGTGTGAGTGCGTCTGCACGCACAGTAAGGCGAAGACTTTTGGAGGATGGCCTGGTGTCAAGAAGGCCAGCAAAGAAGCCACTTCTCTCCAGGAAAAACATCAGGGACAGACTGCTATTCTGCAAAAAGTACAGGGATTGGACCGCTGAGGACTGGGGTAACGTCATTTTCTCTGATGAATCCCCTTTCCGATTGTTTGGTGCATCTGGAAAAAAGCTTGTCCGGAGAAGAAAAGGTGAGCGCTACCATCAGTCCTGTGTCATGCCAACAGTAAAGCATCCTGAGACCACTCATGTGTGGGGTTGCTTCTCAGCCAAGGGATTGGGCTCACTCACAATTTTGCCTAAGAACACAGCCATGAATAAAGAATAGTACAAAAACATCCTCAGAGAGCAACTTCTCCCAACCATCCAAGAACAGTCTGGTGACGAACAATGCCTTTTCCAGCATGATGGGGCACCTTGCCACAAGGCAAAAGTGATAACGAAGTGACTCGGGGAACAAAACATCGACTTTTTGGGTCCATGGCCAGGAAACTCCCCAGACCTTAATCCCACTGAGAATTTGTGGTCAATCCTCAAGAGGCGGGTGGACAAACAAAAACCCACAAACTCTGACAAACTCCAAGCATTGATTATGCAAGAATGGGCTGCCATCAGTCAGGTGTGGCCCAGAAATTGATTGACAGCATGCCAGGGCGAATTGCAGAGGTCTTGAAAAAGAAGGGTCAACACTGCAAATATTGACTCTTTGCATAAACTTCATGTAATTGTCAATAAAAGCCATTGACACTTATGAAATGCTTGTGATTATACTTCAGTAACAGTTAATAACATCTGACAAAAAGATCTAAAAACACTGAAGCAGTAGACTTTGTGGAAATTAATATTTGTGTCATTCTCAAAACTTTTGGCCACGGCTGTATATATATATATTTATTTATTTTTATATTTTTTATTTTATTGTCAGCAATCACACACTCACTCAGACAAACGCAATGGTTTACGATCGAACAAGCAGTGACAACTTCAAGAAAGATATTTTGAAGCCTCCTTCCATTTGCAGTGACAAGTCAAATCAGTCCTGACAGATCGGCGAGTGGGCTCACCCCTGAGCCACTGACAAGCTCTAATGCTCACAATAAGCTGCCCATTAATATTTATGAGAGAACCAACAGAGATTCAAGCTCTCAGGTACCCAGTCAAAGTCTCTGATAAAGCCAAAGAGAGCGGAAACATTACAAGAGCAGGATGGTGTTCCTGATGAAGCAGCACAACTGAAATATTAAATAAATGGTCATCTCTCAGTGACTGTGCAGATCATTCATTCATTCATCTTCAGTAACCGCTTTATCCTGGTCAGGTTCTCTGGAAATCAGGAGACTAACCTGGGAACACTGGGCGTGAGGCAGGAATACACCCATAATGGAACGTCAGTCACCTATTGGCATGTTTTTGGACAGTAAGAGGAAGCAAGAGATCCCAGATGAAAGATACAGGAATACAAGGAGAACATTAGGAATTGCAGCTGTTGTCTGTTTTGCCACCAGTTTGGTTTAAAGGTAGCATCCTCATTTTTCAGAAGTTTTGAAACTCATAATCTAAACAAATACTGCTCGACTCTTCAGTGTCTTCCTCAAAGCCACACCCTCAAAACATGTGTCTAGGCTTAGAACACTTGAATTTCAGTGCAAGAGGAAGAGCTTTCTGATTGAGATGATTGACAGACAAGTAGAGATGCTTCTTTGTTGTGATTAGTTGGATGGTTATAGTTCACATGATTTGTTTTTTTGCCTCACTACAGAGCCTGGGTCACTGCAGAGAGCGGAGTTTGTTCGGATTGGTTTGTGGTCCACATCATTTGTTTGTTGCCGCAGAGACCAGTTTTCCTCCAAGCAGATATTTTAGTATCCATCCACCCATCCATTTTCCATACTTTACATACGTTATCCTACACAGGGTTGCGGGGGAGCCTGGAGCCTATCCCAGGGGACTCGGGGCACACATCGGGGGACACCACGGATGGGGTGCCAACCCATCACAGGACAAGATATTTTAGTATATAAACAAAGATTTCTACATATAAAAAAAAGCTTCTGCTGACTCCACCTGTAATATATGAACTGAAACTCCTGTATCCTGAAAAAAAACCTTCCTACTTACCCACAGAGGAATGATATTATGAGCTCAAGTCACATGATGACGTCCTGTAGAGAGGACATCAAAACTGCAGTAGGCTGGACTTTCTGTGTTCATGTGTGTGTGTGTGTGTGTGTGTGTGTGTGTGTGTGTGTGTGTGTGTGTGTGTGTGTGTGTGTGTGTGTGTGTGTGTGTGTGTGTGCACTGTCAAATAGTGGATTTTGTACATGTTACCTGAGTGTTGAAAACCTGGATTAACGAGGGATTTTGTGTGACCTTCTAGCCTTAATTGCCTGATAAGAGCACTAAAAAAAATCCAATATACAAAATCCAGCACACACATACAGTACGTGCAAGTGATCCCTGTAATAAAACAGGATAATATTTTATTTTGTTATATTTTTTTTTTAAAAAGAAGAGCTTTAATACATCTAAATTGATGTATTAAAGAACTGAGAAAACTGGCAGAGAAAACGGGTTAATCCTGGATAAAATCTTCCTACTGAAGAAAAAAAAAAAAGCCCAGTTATATACAACTCTGCACCTGGTTATTGACATCATCCACCATTTGCACCACTTTCATATTTCTGTCTCTATCTATTTATCCCTGATTCCCTAAATCACCCCAAGGACTCGCTTTTCCATTATCCTCCTGTTCTTCATCCTTCGGTCTCTCTCTCTCTCTCTTTCATTCAGGTAGATGAAACATTTCATACAGCCCACTCCAAGAACGACCACTGGCAAAATGTCAGCACACACTCACATTAATCCTGCTAGACTTTGGCAGTGAAGTTGCAACTTAAAGACAATTCCACTTCAATATTTCGGGGCAGATGAAATGGCAGTTAAACAGGTGATCTTCATTCTCATTATTCTTGGCACAGCCAGCAATAACATATGGACGTGCTTGCAGTGAGCAGTGGTGGGTATATGCACCGAGCTTTAGTGGCTTTGCCTCAATATAATTTATTGCAAATAACCTATTTAATAAGCAGGACCTAATATATTGCTTGTTAATTGTTACCACAATAGTTGAATAAAGATGTAGTCTAATAACAAATAATTCTAACCAATTTATTATTTTTGTGGGATGCATGAGAACATGTTGATCTGAACATCCTGTGGCTGCTGATGACTCTTTCTGTGTGTGTGTGTGTGTGTGTGTGTGTGTGTGTGTGTGTGTGTGTGTGTGTGTGTGTGTGTGTTATCTGAATCTGATGAATCACTGCATGCAGACGACGCACCAAACACAAATCTTTAATTAAGTCCCAGGCTTTATCACGAGCTCAGCAATATGATATGATATGATATATGTTTTAGGAAATTACTGCGTAATTTGCTTTTCAAGTGTGAAGCTGTGTTTCAGATCAATACTTTAACACTGATAGGCTACTGAGTGAGAAACCGGTCCATTTCTTTTCTAGTACACAAAACTCACTCACAAAAAAAAAAAATAATAATAATAATGATCAACTCCCTTTGCATGATTGCTTTCTAATTAGACAAGACGCGTTGACAATAAACGGCGCGCGCATTACGTGCTTACCTTTAACGGTTTGAGGCGCTCGTGCGCTAGTGCTCTCGTGCTTTTGTCGCAGTTTAGTGAAATAAAGTGTTTTCGTGCGTTTTAACAAACCGAGAGATTCAACAAGCACCCGGTCCCATTGTGGTTTATATTACTTTTTTCCCCATATTGTCCTCCTGGAGCGCGCGGAGTACACACATCGGAAACCATGTCAATAAAGGTGTTGTACGTTTTGAAATAATAACTTAATTAAACACTGACTGGAGAGGTGTGTTCACCAGATAACAGTCCAAAGTGTTTTAAAAATAAATAAATAAATAAAACAACACTATACTTAATAGTTTAAGGTGTAGAAATAAAACTAGATTAGAACTAACTGCATTGAAAACTACATGATAGCAGCTAGTGTGTGATGTCGGATGTGTTCAAGGTGTGTGGTATTGTTTCAAAATAAACTCACCCATTAATTAACATGACCTCGCTTTGTCTCAGTGTCCACTTCTTCACTTCATGTTGTCTCATGTCCAACCCGTTCTGCTCTCCGCCTCAGCTTTTCATTCACGGATTCCTTCACAGGTCGCGGCGGGACGCTGAAAGACAGACTCTCTTCCTCTCAGACACCGGACTCCGGGACCGGAGACTGAAGCAGGAGCGGAGCGCGCGCCCTGGAGAGCGACGTCACTGGGTGAGCGCGCACGCGCGCGCCTTTTCCGAAACACAGCGCGTGCAGCGCTAAACCATTCCAGCAGATATTTCTGTGGCGCGCGGCCAGATGCGGTGTGTAAGGTGTAGAAGAAAGCGGAGGTGATGCTGGGGTGGTTATGACACGACTCTCAGTATAACAGCTAGAAAAAGAAAAAAAAAAAGAAAAGAAATACGAGTCGGTTTCCGCCTTAATTATACAGCCTATTAGCCTATTGTGGCTTGCTTGTAAGCCGTTTGTTCTCTGCAACATTGCTGTTTAGCCTAAGGCACGTTCAGAGGTGTCGAGGTATGGCAGATGTATATGGCTGTGTAAAAGGAATGTTGTTTTGTTTCAATTAACCTTCCCATTCTGCGTTTAAAACACTCACTATAAGTAAAGGCATTAATTCAATGCACATTACTGCAGTGGAATCAATTCATCAAAGCACAGCATGTGGCAAGGTCTAACAACATCAACTTCAATGCTGGGGTTTAAAAAGGAGCCAGATGAAAGCTTAGCTCCATATGAGCTCCCTTAAAAACAGCAAGTGATATCGATCATTTACTGTATAAACCATTCTCTTATTTATAGAAGGTCTTTTTTTGTAATAATTTTTTTAAATGGAAATCAAATCCAGAAAAGCTCACTTTTCTCATATCACTGACAAAAACTGAGAGCAGGTCTCAATCATATAAATATCTGCTTGAAGTGATCACTAGGGCTGTAGAAAAGTTGAATTTAGACTGGCCTGGGGAGATTAAGCGGCTCGTAGCAGGCTGGACGAGCGCTTTCTCCCCAGTGAAATTAAAACTCCCTCACACCGCAGAAAACTCCCCTTTTTTCCAGAAGTGCATTATGAAATATCGCGCTTATGGGAAAAACCATACGCCAGCCGTATTTATAACCCTGCGACGTCCGATTATTCGGCCATCGTGGGGAATGAACAGTGCGGGTATCTGGCTATGCCAAAGGTGGAGAAGGCGCTTGCTGGCTACCTGTCTCCATTGATGGCAGGGAATTTCAAGCCGTGTAAGGCCACCTCAGTGTTGGTTGGCAAAGCCTATGCGGCGGCGGGTCTCACTTGTGCATCTCTGCATACAATGGTAGTGTTGCAGGCCTACCAAGCAGACCTGCTGAATGAGCTCGACGTTCCTGCCTGTTCGGCAGCGCAGTTAACGCCATCGCTGACAGGTTTCGAAAGGCAAAACAGCAAACAGCGGCCAAATGAACCAGTTCCTTCCTGTCGTGTCGAGTTCAGCACTAGTGCGAGGGAGGCACAGAAGGCGAGTGTGCCTCCCCCCATGGAAAGCCAGGGGGACCAGGCAGCCACAGTCGCAGCCTGCTAGTAGGCCCGATCTAAGAATGATCATTAATACCAAGCAGGCAAAGAAGGAGCGGTCCTGATGGGCCACGGAGGGAGGTATCACTGGACATGAGGTTGTTAGGGCGGTTAGCCCCCAGTATTACTGTAAGGCCCCCCCTAGCCAATATCGTCCCAAGTTTTCAGTCCCCTCTGGTCAGCGAGCTGTCACAAGGCAACGAAAATCTGATGCTTTCCCTCCCAAAAGTTAACATCAATAAAAGACCATCTGGCACCGTGGAAACTATTAAATGTGTCTCCATGGGTTCTGTCCACCATACCGGGTCCAGTTCAGAGCTTGACCCCCCTGGTTCAGAGGTGTTCTCACCACAGTAGTCAGCACAGAGCAGAGCCCGATGTTAGCGCAGGAAGTAAGATCCCTCTTGGACCAAGGGGCCATAGAGCATGTACAGTATCTCACAAAATTGAGTACACCCCTCACATTTTCATAAATATTTTATTATATATTTTAATTGGACAACACTGAAGAAATGACACTTTGCTACAATGTAAAGTAGTGAGTGTACAGCTTGTATAACAGTGTAAATTTGCTGTCCCCTCAAAATAACTCAACACAAAGCCATTAATGTCTAAAGTTCTGGCAACAAAAGTGAGTACACCCCTAAGTGAAAATGTCCAAATTGGACCCAAAGTGTCAATATTTTGTGTGGCCACCACTATTTTCCAGCACTACCTTAACCCTGTTGGGCATGGAGTTCACCAGAGCTTCACAGGTTGCCAGTGGAGTCCTCTTCCTCTCCTCCATGATGACATCACAGAGCTGGTGGATGTTAGAGACCTTGCGCTCCTCCACCTTCCATTTGAGGATACATATATATAATTGCACAATACTGTGCAACAGTTTTAGGCACATGCAAAGAAATGCTATAGAGCACAGATATATATATATATATATATATATATATATATATATATATATATATATATATATATATATATATATATATATATATATATATATGAAAATGTTTTAATGACAATTAAAAAACAAATTATACTATAAGAGGAATAAAATATTTTGGGAACTTATAATATTGGAAAATAATCGTCTTTGATCAGCATCAGGTTGCATCACACCACCTCGTTGTTGATTATTTAAAAATAAAAAATAAAAAACAAAGACAATATAAAAATATAAAAACAAAAATAATATTAAAATAAAAAAAAACAAAGATGTACCAATAGTACAATGCCAAATAGCATATGTAATGTAAAGCTAATGTTTGTACATTACACATTAAAGCTTAGCAAATACACATACATCTGAATGAGAGTGAATTCATGCTAATAGTGGTAGCGATGAATATCAGTGCAAGGGAAATAATGGCAGGGCAATACAGATAATAATTTCTAAAATGAATTCCAAAGAAAATTCAAACAAGATTACATCTGTGAAGGTTGTGTTTGATATCATACTTTTATTAGTCTATTAGTGTGTCATTTCTGGAACTGCTAGTGGTTTTGTTGTCGAGTCATTTAGATCTGTAAGCAGTTTTCAGTGCGGTTTCATTTAATCATCCCACAGTGAGAGGTTAATAACAGAGTCAAAGTTGTTGTGTATGCAAATATACATAGCCTATATGTCAATAAAGCACAATTTTCATTCTGATTGTGAATTAGGTATCTTGGTTTGTTGTGATTTCTGTTAGAATTCAACTGACTGCAAAAAAATGTCTCTTGATGTCCTGTTTTGATATTTTAAAGTAGTTTGTGATGGCTAGTTAACATATTTACATACAAGTGTAACTGAAATATGTGTAAATACATACAGTGGGGGAAAAAAGTATTTGATCCCCTGCTGATTTTATACGTTTGCCCACTGACAAAGAAATGATCAGTCTATAATTTTAATGGTAGGTGTATTTTAACAGTGAGAGAATAACAACAAAAAAATCCAGAAAAACGCATTTAAAAAAAGTTATAAATTGATTTGCATTTTAATGAGGGAAATAAGTATTTGACCCCTTCGACTTAGTACTTGGTGGCAAAACCCTTGTTTACAATAACAGAGGTCAGACGTTTCTTGTAGTTGGCCACCAGGTTTGCACACATCTCAGGAGGGATTTTGTCCCACTCCTCTTTGCAGATCCTCTCAAGTCATTAAGGTCATTTTCAATGCCATGGATGAGGGAAGGAGGTTCTCACCCAAGATTTGATGGTACATGGCCCCAGCCATCGTCCCTTTGATGCGGTGCAGTTGTCCTGTCCCCTTAGCAGAAAAACACCCCCAAAGCATAATGCTCCCACCTCCATGTTTGATGGTGGGGATGGTGTTATGACTTGGGGTCATAGGCAGCATTCCTCCTCCTCCAAACACGGCGAGTTGAGTTGATGCCAAAGAGATCTGACCACACCTGACCACAACACTTTCACCCAGTTCTCCTCTGAATTATTCAGGCAAACTTCAGACAGGCCTGTACATGTGCTTTCTTGAGCAGGGGGACCTTGTGGGCGCTGCAGGATTTCAGTCCTTCATGGCGTAGTGTGTTACCAATTGTTTTCTTGGTAACTATGGTCCCAGCTGCCTTGAGATCATTAACAAGATCCTCCCATGTAGTTCTGGGCTGATTCCTCACCGTTCTCATGATCATTGAAACTCCACAAGGTGAGATCTTGCATGGAGCCCCAGACCGAGGGAGTGTGACAGTTTCTTCTATTTGCGAATAATCGCACCAACTGTTGTCACCTTCTCACCAAGCTGCTTGGCGATGGTCTTGTAGCCAATTCCAGCCTTGTGTAGGTCTACAATCTTGTCCCTGACATCCTTGGACAGCTCTTTGGTCTTGGCCATGATGGAGAATTTGGAATCTGATTTATTGATTGCTTCTGTGGACAGGTGTCTTTTATACAGGTAACAAACTGGGATTAGGAGCACTCCCTTTAAGAGAGTGCTCCTAATCTCAGCTCATTACCTGTGTAAAAGACACCTGGGAGCCAGAAATCTTGCTGATTGATAGGGGATCAAATACCTATTTCCCTCATTAAAATGCAAATCAATTTATAACTTTTTTGAAATGCATTTTTCTGGATTTTTTTTGTTGTTATTCTGTCTCTCACTGTTAAAATACACCTACCATTAAAATTATAGACTGATCATTTCTTTGTCAGTGGGCAAACGTACAAAATCAGCAGGGGATCAAATACTTTTATCCCCCACTGTACATAGTTAACATATTACTTTGTCAGGAGAAAGAATTTGGGGAACTCAATTCATTATCATAGATTTATCATCATCTGACCTTGCTATATATTGTTGTTTTTTTTATAGTGAATTCTGAGTTATGGATTTGGAGAAGATATGTATGCTTACATTAAGATGAAGTTCGTGCCCAATTAGGCATTTTGTCTTGCTAAAGTGCTCTCTTGCATTGTTCGAATTGACATAGCACTGGCTATAAAAGTGTGTGTAAGTAAAGATATATGCACTTCAGTTCAGCTTTGTGAGATAATTTATACAGTGATGACGTAGATGACCATAGTTCAAGGTGATGAGAAACTCTCGTTAGCCTTTATGTGGAGTGAGATTGAAATTTCAGACATTATGGCATCGGCCCAGCGCTGAGTACTGTGCTGAATTACACAGTATCACCGAGGTGCTACCTGATAGAGCTCTTCTCAGTGGTGACAGATTATACGTGACAACTGACAAGACCTTCTTCTTCACCTAGAGCAGAGGTTAAGAAGGTTTGAATGCTCACATAGATTCTGGCTTAGTAGATCTGATAAGTAGAATAATAATCTGCCAGACTGAATGTTCTTATAGATTTGTTTTTTGTCTCTTGCTTATGTTGAAACTGAAATATTTGACTTTAAGAATTTTGGTAAAATAAGAAGAAAATGTTTTTAATTTAATGGAACTACATGTATGGGGGCTCCAGGCTCCTGTTACGATTTCCCCCTCGCACCGATCGCCGAAGCGTGCGAGCGGCTCACTTCCGGATTCAGTGACTTTTGCTTTGTTTACTTCCACACGTGTGTTTTGTTTAGATTTCTGTCCTGTGTCCACCCCTGTTATGTCATTGGTCCCTTCCTAATATGTCTCAGCTGTTTTGTGTTAACCACTGAATTAATGCTTTAATGTTTATTACTGAGGTTATTGGGAGTATATACAGCATAAATAAGATCTCAAATAGGAACAGGAATGAGCGAGGGCAATATGATTGGATTTTGTTAGATTTTATATGAATGAATACCACAAGAATCATCAGGGTAGTTATCTCATCTCACAGGGTTGTAGTTGCAGCATTAACATCTTATTCTTAAAGCTAAATGAATGGAACTATGTTGAGCTTGTACCGGTTGTCACCACACGCACATACACACCACACACGCTTACCTTAGAACAACAGTTCTAAACAGTTACCCTGCTTGTACCGCATGCTCACAGAGTACATGATTACATGTTATTCAGTTCAATAAGACGAGATAATAATAGCAAACACTACGTGCAACATTTGTATCTCACTACAAAAGTTTGAATATCTAATTTAACCTGTCTACATTTAAATATACCTTGCTGCCTGTGCTATCCATGAAAGTTTAAAGAGCATGCAACCAGCAACAAGTTTCCACTTTTCCTTGTTCTCAGCATGCATGACTGCGAATCTGAATACATAAATAGAGTCCAAACAATGTTCCATTTCCTGCAATAAAATGAGTGTCAAAGGCAAGAAGCAAAACTAGAAATCCTGAGCCACCTGAGAAATTCTTACTCAGAGGCTCAATAGTGTCTTGCTTGAAGACACATTCCAGGCCTCTATCAATCTCCTGAATTATTCTGGAACTTCTTCCTTTCACAGCTTCTGCTAAGAAAGTGTTTCTAATTCCTCCAGGAAATACATATCCCTTCTCTCTAAACGTAGAACCCTGGAGGACACAGATGCAAAACATAACACACACATAACCAAAATGGCTGAAAGAAAGACACTCCTTTATCTCCTTCTGTGCCAACAGACATGATTGATGCAGTCTTCAGGGACAATGGTAAAATATATTAAAGCACCAGACAGCATCCGTTTTGAGCCAAGGAACAACAAATTTCTCCCCGGACTTCTCCTACTTAGTGAAATATACAATTCCGACCTATTACATGCAGGCTTATCCCAAAACTGTGGTAATAATTGGATTTTTTTCCCTATCTCAGGGTTTTTGTTTATAAATTGTGTTTGCTCTGCTGGACCGTGCACTGCGGCAAAAGTCAATTAGTGTCATAAGCACATGATGTTTGCAGTCTATCACTGAGCTCCTGCTGGCCAGAGAAAACATTTATAAGATTAGTGAGTAATGAGATGAAGAACTGGAACCCCTACTCCCAAAACTGAAGTGCTCTCAGACAAAAAACAACACATTATGCAATGTAATTCTAATGCTTATTTCCACAAAGGATAAAAATAAACAAAAATCTATTTAAAATCAGTGTGATAAGTGCCAACAGCATGTACTGTCACCCAGTGTAGGTGTCAGGTCTGTTACAAAAGGGCAGCTTGTTGGACTTCCTTCCCTGCACCTTATGAAGAAAGCTAGAAAGCTAAACCCACCCTATCCTGATGTTAACTTCTCATGAGTCTTACTCATAAGCTTTTCCATCATCCATCAATTTTCCGTACCTCTTATCCTACACAGCCTGGGGGTGCCAACCCATCAAAGGGCACAATCACACACACTACAGACAATTTGGAAATGCCAATCAGCCTACAACGCAATGCTTTGGACTGGGGGAGGAAACCGGAGTACCCGGAGGAAACCCCCGAAGCACAGGGAGAACATGCAAACTTCATGCACACAGAGCGGAGGTGGGATTCAAACCCCCAACCCCAGAGGTGCGTGGCAAGCGGGCTAACCTCTAAGCGTGCCCCCTCATGAGCTTTTGTGATTACTACTGAACTTGTGTAAGAAATCATGCTCATTTCCTGAAACTGAGATTCCAAATTAAAATGTAACACACACACAAAAAAAAAAAACACTGGGAAGCAAAACCCAATTGTTACAAATTGCCACAATAAAGATGAATCCAGTAGGTGGAAAATTACTACTGGTGAATTTGTTTTGCAGGATTAAAAAAAAAACAAGTGTATAGTCCCACTACGCACCTATTAACAATAGTCCTGCCTCCCAAAAGCACTGCACTCTCAAAAAATTAGCTGTGCTCAAATTAATTTTTGCTTTCTTATTCTACAGCATTTCTTTTAACAACTCTTATTACACAACTTACCTGTAGCATTTTGCTCAGTGTGTTTTTCCAGCTAAACTGCCATCTCCAGTTTCCAGCAAACTCAGTTTCTGAGTAAATTCCTGGTCATATCTAAGCATGTATTTATTCATTCATATTAAGTAACTGCTTCCTGGTCACACACTCATTCACGCCTAGGGGCAATTTATTGTAGCCAATCTGACTATGGAATGTTTTTTGAGGTAGGAGGAAACCAGACATGAACATGTGGAGAATATGTGACACGTCACACAAACAGTAACCTGAGCTCAGGATCGAACAAAGAATCCTGGAGCTGTGATGTGGCAAGCATGTGCTGCCCTAAGCATGTAAATGTAAATGGCAAACAAGGTCTGTGTCTTCTGAATAAATTTAAAATAAACACTTGGCACTTCATGGCAATCCTGTGAGCACTCCTGCCTGGAGCACATTATTGATTTTCCACCCAATTGTAGTCATGGACATAACATTTGACATGAAAATACTGCACTAAAGTGTTTTAGTGCTGTTGCTGAGTTGTTACGTTCAAGTAGAACAGGAACAGAAACTATTTAAATGTATACACTGTTAGGCCTAGGTGACAACTTTACTATACTGAATAAAGTTTTTTTTTTTTTTTTTTTTTTTTTAAATATACACTATATGGCCAAACGTTTGTGGACACAAGACCATCACACTCGTATGTGCTTGCTGAACATCCCATTCCAGATTTAGTCCCCCTTTGTTATTATAATAATCTCCACTTTCTGGGAAGGCTTTCCATTAGATTTTGGAGCGTGGCTGTGGGTATTTGTGTTCATTCAGTCACAAGAGCATTAGTGATGCCAGGAACTGATGTGGGACGAGGAGATCTGGGGCGCAGTCTGCATTATAGTTGATCTCAAAAGTGTTCAGTGGGGTTGAGGTCAGGGCTCTGTGACGGCCACTCGAGGTCTTCCACTCCAACCTTTGTAAACCATGTCTTCATGGAGCTCGCTTTGTGCATGGGACATTGTCATTTTTGCAAGATCACATGGGGTGAATGTAACAAGGCAGCGGGTTGTGGCTGACCCACAAGCCTTCAGTTTGACACCACAATCTAGAGAACTGTTTATACTGTAACTGGACTTTTTTACATTGCCAGTAACCTATAAATCAAACATGCTAATAAAAAATAATTAATGCTAATTATGCAATTCAAATAAACAAAGCTGAAACTTGTAGCTGAATTTCTTTCTTGTTCCTAGATTTGCTATTTTTTTGGGCAAACTACACAATTGATGACAAATGTTGGTCAACTGATGAGAAAGACAGCATGATACTCTCTGTGGCAAATAGACTTTTTCTTATCAAGATTGTACTGGTTTTATGTGCAGAAGGGGGAAAAAATCCATTATCCTTTGCTTGCAAATTGATTTGCCTGACTCAATTAAGAGTGTCTTACGAAAAGAGCAAATTGTTCTTAAATCACCCTTTACTACACATCTCAGAAGCTTCAGAATGAAATTCGCTGTCACAGAGATGCCAAAGCTGGAACAGCAGTTTTTGATGGCTTTTTAATGACAAACTAGCTATGAAAAGAGGGAACGTGATTGTGAAAGAGTTGACTGAATAGCAAAATTACTGATGTTCAATTAACACGTACAATCTTCAACTCATCTCCAGCATACACTGAAAGCTGAAACCAGGTTCTTAAGCATATTGTATCTGTTCATGTTATTGTAACAACATAGGGAGGACGGGAGACATGAAAAATGGGAGAGTACTGACATGGAATAGCTATTCTTAATGGATATGCAAATTATTCTTTTCACTCTCTCTGTTTTCTCAGTTTCACACACCTTTTCAATAGAATCATTTTTAGTCTAAAAGTGCCATGTGCCAAATACTTCCCACATACAACATTCTTTATAGCCTGTGGTGGAAAGTAATAAACTTAGTACAAACATGTACTCTCATTACAGTACTGGAGTGCATGGTTCACTTTGCTGAGTATAATTAAATCACAGTACTTTTTTTTTTTTTTAACTTTAACTTCAGGTTTTTTTTTATATTTCAAATATTCAGCTTTGCTACATTTATTTTTGATCACGTTTACTAGTAAAAAGTAAAATAATATACAGAATTTAACCCCAAAAGAGTGTAAGCCAATTAGAGTTCTAGTATCAAAATAAAGCAGTTTCCTCATCATCAGTGATGTCTGAGACAGTGGAGAAAAATGAACATACTACCTGGCCCAATTTATCAGATATTTCCAATTTTTCAAATGCTTTAAAGGAAACAGCGTGATAATGATCTGCAAATTGTGCAAGCCAAAACATGTGGATATATCAGCATTTCACAGTTCAACATTCCAACCTGTGGAAATGTACTGGTAAGCCATTAGCTAGCTGAGTGAGCTAGACTAGCTAGCCAGATCTTTTGATGTTTTACAATATGAAATCTCTGTATTAAACTTAAGCTGTTCAGTGTTCAGTAGTGAATGCCTGTTATGTTAAACTCCCAGGATCATGTGTAAGGGGCATCTTTACTAGATAGCTGCCTACAGTGTGTACCTAGAAGCATGTATGAATTAACCTGAGCTTTCTAGCTTGATAACAAACCTAGCAAGCTCCTGAAGCCCCAAAAACATTTGGCTAAGATGGTTAGCCACTTTTCTTTATTCAATTCAATTTTATTTGGATAGTGCTTTTAACAATGGACACTGTCCAAATTTTAAATTTATCTCTAATGAGCAAGCCAGAGGCAACGGTAGCAAGGAAAAACTTCCTGAGACGATATGAGGAAGAAACCTTAAGACTCAAAGGGAACCCATCCTCATCTGGGTGACAACGAATAGTGTGATTATAAATAATTTTCTTCTATAACTGTGTGCTATACAGTATATTGAAAAAGTGCAATTGTGTAACCAGGAAATTCATTATAGCTTTCACATAAAGTCAATTAAAAAAAAAAAAAAAAAAGTTATCAACTGTTCACAATATGGAGAATTAAGTGCAAAACTCTTTGTGGAAATTTTAGTCCTAAAGCTGTCACAGCAATTGAAGTCCTAAGCCATCATAGCAAAACTGTTCATATCGATTGAAGTCCAAAGCCATCTTCATGGTTTCTATGTGTATCTTTAGGCTGTCCATATGAGGTCATTCTCAGCAACAGCAAGCATTTTCCAAGTGATGAGAACTCCAGCCAGAAGTAGGGCATCAGGATGGATCAGGCAGAGCAGAAGGGGTGACGATCAATGGTATCTCAGAATTCTAGTGATACTCTTTATGTACTATTGATAATGGAGGTGGTGTTCACTTAAACATAGATCACTTGGTTAGTTAACATTATTTTTCAAAAATGCATTTCTCAGATATGCTAGATAATTAATTAAGTGAAACTTTGCACATTAGCTGGCTAAGTGCAATCGGAGACATATGAAAAAGCTATTTGTTAAGTAATTACTCAGGTAGTTTTTCACCAGATGACTTATTTACTCTTATTTGAGTACTTTTCTTGATCAGTACTTTTACGTTTACTCACGTGAATTATTCCTACAGTCACAATACTTTTAATACTTTTACTTTTACTCAAGTCAGAGTGTTTTTTTTTTTGTTTTTTTTTTTCCAACACTGCCTATGGCATACATAATTTAAAGCATGCACGCATATTCACCTCCTAACTTCTTTGTGAAAGTTTCCCAGGAGACCGTGACATTTAAAGCAGTTCACTTTAAATAGAAATATCAAGATCAGGATGCAAATATAGTTCAGAAATACCAAGTAATTTGATATCATTGAGTTCTGCTGAAACTATTGGGCCTGCTCTGACGCACAAGGAAATGTTTGGAAAAGGGTACCAAAGTTTAATATTTAAAATACACCCAAGTCAACAATGTCCACAATAGACATTTAATCCTGTAAAAGTAAAGATGTTTGCTCAGTGCAAGGCCAGTGGTTTCTTTTAGCCATGTAAATCCTTGAGCAAAGGTCTTTCAGAACATCTGCATATGATATATTAATATTGAGGATAGATTAATGTAATGAGTCAAACATTTACACAGAAATTGTATAAATGTATAAATTACTTGTTGCACTATTTAAAAATAGTGCTCAAAACAGACTACTGCATCTCAAAACAGCCTGAATTCTTCATGGCTTGGATTTCACAAGATGTTGGAAACATTCCTTTGAGATTCTGCTCCATGCTGATTGCATCACACAATTCCTGAAGATTTTTCAGGTGCACTTTCATGCTGTGAATCTCCTGTTCTACCACATCCCAAAGGTGTTTTATTGGATTCGGATTCACTGATGGGGAAGGTCACTGAAGAACACTGAACTCATTGTCATGTTCATGAAACCAGTTTGAGACGACTTTTGCTTTGTGACATGGTTCATTATCATGCTGGAAATAGTTATTAGATGAGGCTACAATTTTCCAGTCTTTAACTGTCCAGTTTTGGTCAGCCTGTGCCCACTGCAGCCTCACCTTTCTGTTCTTGACTGACAGAAGTAGAACTTGATGTGGTGTTCTGCTGTTATAACCCATCCACCTCAAAGTTTGATGTGTTGGGCATACTGAGATGCTTCTCTGCTCACCACAATAGTACAGAGTGGTTATCTGAGTTACTGTAGCCTTTCTGTCAGCTCAAATGAGTCTGGCCGTTCTCCACTGACCTCTCTCATCAACAAGGTGTTTCCGTCTGCAGAACTGCTGCTCACTGGATGTTTTCTTTGTTGCACCATTCTGAGTAAACTCTAGAGACTATTGTGCATGAAAATCCCAGGAGATAAGCAGTTATAGAAATACTCAAACCAGCCTATCTGGAACTAACAATCACGCCATGGTCAAAATCACAGAGACCACAGTTTTCCCACATTCTGATGGTTGATGTGAACATTACTCAAAGCTGCTGGCTCATATCTGCATGATTTTATGCATTGCACTACTGCCACACAATTAGCTGATTAGACAATTGCATGAATGAGTAGGTGTACAGGTGTTCCTAATAAACTGGTCGGTGTGTGTACCGCAGCAGAAAAACATTCAAATGTTCTACTATATACAGTTCTGGAAACAACACGCATTCCTGAACTGTATTTGGTGTCTTATTTGCATATTTGTATCTCAACCAGATGTAAAGTCCTAGCATTTTAAACTCAAGTTAACCCCAAAGGGAAAACGGAGAAAATTCACATTTAAAGATTTTATTCCAATTCCACTGAAAAACACACCTACATATTTACTAACAAACTTGAAAGTTGTAAATTTACTCTTGGAAATGAATTCTCACTTTGATTATCAGCATCTTCTACATCAGTCGATGTCCCCACACCTGCGGGAGGGTTTTTAAACACCAGCCTCTTCATCGTCTCTTCCCTCGATTGATCTCTGTTCACGTGAACATTGTGAATTTCCCATATTACTATTAGGTCATTTGAAACATTTAAAAAAGTTGTTCACTGTCCTCTGTACAGAGTGTGTACGTGCTTTTTCTGTTTTGAGGTGGTATCTGATTACAAACTGAACCGATTAGGCTTTTCAATATGGCGCATCAAATCTTGAGTTTAACTGTGTGAAAAAAAACTTAGCAAGCAGGTTTTAGTCATTGTTAAGCAGACTGACTTTTTAGCACTGGGTTTGTTAAGCTCGCTCCTTTTCCAACTTTGCAGTCAGACAGTCAAGGAAAAGTTAGAAACTAGCCTAAAACATTTCCACAACTGTTACAGATTGACACACAAGGGGAGCTGGATGCATGACCTGGGAAATATCGATATACCAATATCGAGGAAAGGGTCCATGGTCCAGGAAACGCAAGGAGAGCACAAACGCACAGAACATACAGTACTCTTCATTTAAGTCACTATAATAAGGACTATAAAAATACGAAACAACTGGGTTTAAATAAGGAGAGTTAAACACGTGAAACTAATCATGAAGCAATAAACAATAAACCAATGAACTAACAGGGGAGGAGACATGACATGAACTAAAACAAAGGAGCATATGGCGGAGTAAACAAAACCAAAGTCTATGAATGGGGAAAGTCCAACTGAGTACAGCCGTGGCCAAAAGTTTTGAGAATGACACAAATATTAATTTTCACAAAGTCTGCTGCTTCAGTGTTTTTAGATCTTTTTGTCAGATGTTACTAACTGTTACTGAAGTATAATCACAAGCATTTCATAAGTGTCAATGGCTTTTATTGACAATTACATGAAGTTTATGCAAAGAGTCAATATTTGGAGTGTTGACCCTTCTTTTTCAAGACCTCTGCAATTCGCCCTGGCATGCTGTCAATCAACTTCTGGGCCACATCCTGACTGATGGCAGCCCATTCTTGCATAATGAATGCTTGGAGTTTGTGGGTTTTTGTTTGTCCACCCGCCTCTTTAGGATTGACCACAAATTCTCAATGGGATTAAGGTCTGGGGAGTTTCCTGACCATGGACCCAAAATGTCGATGTTTTGTTCCCCGAGCCACTTCGTTATCACTTTTGCCTTGTGGCAACGTGCCCCATCATGCTGGAAAAGGCATTGTTCACCACCAAACTGTTCTTGGATGGTTGGGAGAAGTTGCTCTCTGAGGATGTTTTTGTACCATTCTTTATTCATGGCTGTGTTCTTAGGTAAAATTGTTGAGTGAGCCCACTCCCTTGGCTTAGAAGCAACCCCACACATGAGTGGTCTCAGGATGCTTTACTGTTGGCATGACACAGGACTGATGGTAGCGCTCACCTTTTCTTCTCGGAAAGGGGATTCATCAGAGAAAATGACATTACCCCAGTCCTCAGCGGTCCAATCCCTGTACTTTTTGCAGAATAGCAGTCTGTCCCTGATGTTTTTCCTGGAGAGAAGTGGCTTCTTTGCTGCCCTTCTTGACACCAGGCCATCCTCCAAAAGTCTTCGCCTTACTGTGCGTGCAGACGCACTCACACCTGCCTGCTGCCATTCCTGAGCAAGCTCTGCACTGGTGGTGCCCCGATCCCACAGCTGAAGCCCTGAAGCCTTCTTCACAACAGTTGAACCTCTCTCCTTGAAGGTCTTGATGATCCGAAAAATGGTTGATTTAGGTGCAATCTTACTAGCAGCAATATCCTTGCCTGTGAATCCCTTTTTGTGCAAAGCAATGATGGCTGCATGTGTTTCCTTGCAGGTAACCATAGTTAACAGAGGAAGAACAATAATTTCAAGCACCACCCTCCTTTTAAAGCTTCCAGTCTGTTATTCTAACTCAATCAGCATGACAGAGTGATCTCCAGCCTTGTCCTCGTTAACACTCTCACCTGTGTTAATGAGAGAATCACTGACATGATGCCAGCTGGTCCTTTTGTGGAAGGGCTGAATTGCAGTGGACATGTGTTTTTGGGATTAAGTTCATTTTCATGGCAAAGAGGGACTTTGAAATGAATTGCAATTCATCTTATCACTCTTCATAACATTCTGGAGTATATGCAAATTGCCATCATAAAAACTGAGGCAGCAGACTTTGTAAAAATTAATATTTGTCATTCTCAAAACTTTTGGCCACAGCTGTATGTGAATGGAATGCGGGGAATGCGGAAGTTCGCTAGCTTTTCACAAGTAGTGTAGAGAGGACGACTCTAACAGAGCCCCCCCCCCCACCCCCCAAAAAAAAATTTCCATCCGCTCTGGTGGACCTGGACCCCTGGGCAGGATCATAATGTCCATCCCCCAGGTCCTGAGGCAGGCATAGTCCATAGTTCCGAGGCCAGAGTGGAGCGTGTCTGGCCGTCCCGTCGGCTGCAGGCATGGGCTGAGCTTGTCTGGCCATCCCATCAGCCACTGATGAGAACTTGGACGAGAACTTGGACGAGAACTTGGCTTGGTGCTTGGCTTGGTGCTTGGCTTGGTGCTTGGCTTGGTGCTTGACTTGGTGCTTGACTTGGTGCTTGACTTGGAGCGGCGCTTGGAGCGGCGCTTGGAGCGGCACTTGGAGCTTGACCTGGCGCTTGGAGCGGCGCTTGACCTGGTGCTTGGCGTGGCGCTTGACTTGGAACCTGGACTGGAACCTGGATTGGAACCTGGACTGGAACCCAACTTGGCACCAGGACTGGAAACTGGACTGGAAACTGAACTGGAAACTAGACTCGAATCTGGACTGGAATCTGGACTGGATTCTGAACTGGAAACGGGACTGGATTCTGGTCTGGATTCTGGACTGGAAACGAGACTGGAAACTGGACTGGAACCTAAACTATAAACTGGACTGGAAACTAAGCTAGAAACTGGACTGGATTCTGGACTGGAAACAGGACTGGAAACTGAACTGGGAACTGGATTGGAAACAGGGCTGGAACTTCGACTGGAAACAGGACTGGATTCTGAACTGGAAAGGGGCCTGGATTCTGGTCTGGATTCTAGACTGGAAACTAAACTAGAAATTGGACTGGAAACTGGACTGGAAGCCAAACTAGGAACTGGACTGGAACCTAAACTAGAAACTGGACTGGAACCTAAACTAGAAACTGAACTGGAAACTGGACTGGAACATGGACTGGATTCTGGGCTGGATTCTGGGCTGAAAACGAGACTGGAAACTAAACTGGAAACTGGACTGGAAACAGGATTGGATTTTGTACTGGATTCTAGACTGGGAACTAGGCTGGAACCTGGAGTGGGAACTAACTCTGGATATGACTTTGGGCCTGAACTGAGGCATGGGCTGAGGCATGGGCTGGAATATGACTCTGGATATGACTCTGGGTCTGAACTGAGATATGGGCTGAGGCATGAAGCTGGAACTGGACTTGGACTAGGACATGAACCTGGACTTGGGACATGGACTTGGATTAGGACATGGATTTGGACTTGGACATGGACTAGGACATGGAAAGAAGGTCATCCCGTGGACCTCCAGCATGGACTTAGCTTGGGAGGAGGTCATCCTGTGGACCTCTGACATGGACTTGGCTTGGGCAGAGGTCATCCTGTGGACCTCCGACAGGAACTTGGCTTGGGTGGAGGTCATCCTGTGGACCTCTGGCAGGAACTTGGCTGGAGCAGAGGTGCCCTCGTGGACCTCCGGCAGGAACTTGGCTGGAGCAGAGGTCCCCTTGTGGACCTCTGGCAGGAGCAGGACAGGAGTGGAGGTCCCCCAGCAGGACTGGACCTCTGGCAGGAGCAGGACAGGAGTGGAGGTCCCCTCGTGGACCCCCGACAGGAACAGATCTGGAGCAGAGGTCTCCTCATGGACTCCTGGCCAGAACAGGACTGGAGCGGAGGTCCTCTCATGGACCTCTGGTGGGCGCTCCACTGAGAAGACCTCCTGCTGGGTCTCCGGCTGGAGCTCGGGGCTGGAGGTTGCCACGTTAACCTCCAGAGGGAGCTCCGCTGAGGAGACCTCCTGCTGGGTCTCCAGCTGGAGCTCTGGGGGTGCCCGCTTATGAAGCCGTTTATGGACATGCCAGCTGTCCTTAAAACATTCCTGCGAGCAAAAATAGGAGCTCCTTTTTCCCTGTTTTTGACAGGTGGGGCACTGTAGACTGGCCTGCCGGGTGCAGCCCTCGGTTGCGCACTCCTGGGTCCGGGGCTGAGAGGTGCAGGCCGCCACATTCGCCCGCTCCCTCTCATAGTGCTCAAGGAACGGCTGGCTGGGCCGATCGGACAGGCGGTCCCTCCCCAAGCAGGTCTTGAGGTTGGGCTGAAATTCGGGGCTCCCGAACACCTGGATCAGTAGATCCACAAAGCCCAAAACTGTATCGAGTTTTGATGGCGAAGCAGAGCCGACGAAACGGGAGAGGAGGAACCCCAACCATTGTTCCTCGTCAGGCTTGGGGTCCTCCAAACTAAGGAAATATAAATGGGCCTGCAACAAAAAACACTGTGGCCAAATGGAGTAGCCATCGTAGGCATCCGGGGGATAAATAAATGTCCACTGTGGGAAAAAAAGGAATCGTATGCAGGCACCATGAATGCGGCACTGCGTGCCCTTACTTTCCCCGCTGCATCCATTTTAGGCGGAGTATTCTGTTATGGATTGACACACAAGGGGAGCTGGATGCATGCGCTGGGGAAAAGTCAGTTTATTAAGGAAGTATCCAAAAGTACCAGAACAGGGAAAAAACGCAACACAAAGGCAGGGTCAAAAACAAACAATAATCCACAAGGTAATAAATCCACAAGGTATTTGATCCACAAGGTAATTAATCCACAAAGAACAAAGCATTAATCCAAACCAATATCGAGGAAAGGGTCCATGGTCCAGGAAACGCGAGGAGAGTGCAAACGCACAGAACATACTCTTCATTTAAGTCATTATAATACTCCGCGCCGAAGCGGAGAAAAAATGGGGTTTAAATAAGGAGAGTTAAACACAAAGCACCTGAAACTAATCATGAAGCAATAAACAATAAACCAATGAACAAACAGGGGTGGAGACATGACATGAACTAAAACAAAGGAGCACATGGCGGAGTAAACAAAACCAAAGTCTACGAATGGGGAAAGTCCAACTGAGTATGTGAATGGAATGCAGGGAATGCGGAAGTACGCTACTTGCTAGCTTTTCACAAGTAGCGTAGAGAAGACGACTCTAACAACAATGTATTGGCAAATGTGTTTATGTTTGACATGAAGTCAAAGTCAAAGTATCTTAATGGCAGAAACACTTGAATTTTGGTCAAAATACACCATTTTTTAAATTTTATTTTTATTTTTTATTTTTGGGGGCTTTTTCCAGAATTTAGCCACAGTGACATTATCACATTATCATTAATGCTCCACCTTTAGTCTGTTTGTCATTGGATCTTAGTCACTTCCTGGTTTGGTCATTGCCCCACCTTGTCACCTGTAGGTCTGTAGTTAACCTGCCTTTTCATTCATAGTTCCAAGCATTTCTAGAGTAACTGTGTGTGTGTGTGTGTGTGTGTGTGTGTGTGTGTGTGTGTGTGTGTGTGTGTGTGCGCACAGTATATAGTCCTCTTCTGGCCTAGCACATTGTGTGACTTTACTTGACTTGCTTGATATTTGTTTGTTGTTCTGTTACCCATGCTTGCTTTGAGGATTACCAGTAGTCTGAATACTTCCTGTTTCATTTCCAAATTCAGTGTTGTTTTCACTCTTCAAACATTGATGTTCCTGTTCTTACCTGTGTCACCTGTCTAATGTATACAGTCTTGTCTCAGTTGAATAAACACTGGTTGCACCTACAGTGAGGGAAAAAAGTATTTGATCCCCTGCTGATTTTGTACGTTTGCCCACTGACAAAGAAATGATCAGTCTATAATTTTAATGGTAGGTGCATTTTAACAGTGAGAGACAGAATAACAACAAAAAAGTCCAGAAAAACACATTTTAAAAAAGTTATAAATTGATTTGCATTTTAATGAGTGAAATAAGTATTTGATCCCCTATCAATCAGCAAGATTTCTGGATCCCAGGTGTCTTTTACACAGGTAACGAGCTGAGATTAGGAGCACTCTCTTAAAGGGAGTGCTCCTAATCTCAGCTTGTTGCCTGTATAAAAGACACCTGTCCACAGAAGCAATTAATCAATCAGATTCCAAACTCTCCACCACGGCCAAGACCAAAGAGCTGTCCAAGGATATCAGGGACAAGATTGTAGAGCTACACAAGGCTGGAATGGGCTACAAGACCATCACCAAGCAGCTTGGTGAGAATGTGACAACAGTTGGTGCGATTATTCGCAAATGGAAGAGACACAAAATAACTGTCAGTCTCCCTCGGTCTGGGGCTCCATGCAAGATCTCACACAGGAGGATCTTGTTAATGATCTCAAGGCAGCTGGGACCATAATCACCAAGAAAACAATTGGTAACACACTACGCCGTGAAGGACTGAAATCCTGCAGTGCCTGAAAGGTCCCCCTGCTCAAGAAAGCACATGTACAGACCCGTCTGAAGTTTGCCTGAATGATTCAGAGGAGAACTGAGTGAAAGTGTTGTGGTCAGATGAGACCAAAATCAAGCTCTTTGGCATCAACTCAACTCACCGTGTTTTGGAGGAGGAGGAATGCTGCCTATGACCCCAAGATCACCATCCCCACCATCAAACATGGAGGTGGGAGCATTATGATTTGGGGGTGTTTTTCTGTTAAGGGGAAAGGACAACTGCACCGCATCAAAGGGACGATAGATGGGGCCATATACCGTCAAATCTTGGGTGAGAACCTCCTTCCCTCAGCCAGGGCATTAAAAATGGGTCGTGGATGGGTATTCCAGCATGACGTTGACCCAAAATACACAGCCAAGGCAACAAAGGAGTGGCTAAATAAGAAGCACTTTAAGGTCCTGGAGTGGCCTAGCCAGTCTCCAGACCTTAATCCCATAGAAAATCTGTGGAGGGAGCTGAAGGTTCGAGTTGCCAAACGTCAGCCTCGAGACCTTAATGACTTGGAGAGGATCTGCAAAGAGGAGTGGGACAAAATCCCTCCTGAGATGTGTGCAAACATGGTGGCCAACTACAAGAAACATTTGACCTCTGTGATTGCCAACAAGGGTTTTGCCACCAAGTACTAAGTCGAAGGGGTCAAATACTTATTTCACTCATTAATGAGATGCGAATAAATTTATACCTTTTTTTGAAATGCGTTTTTCTGGATTTTTTTGTTGTTATTCTGTCTCTCACTGTTAAAATACACCTACCATTAAAATGATAGAATGATCATTTCTTTGTCAGTGGACAAATGTACAAAATTAACAGGGGATCAAATACTTTTTCCTCCACTGTACATTCCATATCTTTGTCAGTTTCATCTCTTGAACCTGTGTCAAAGATACAGACATCCAACAGGTTTTGCTGGGACTACCACAGAAATATAGTCCTGTATATAAAATCCATGTATGTTGGAAATACGATTTTCTTGTATCTTGGGCATAAAATATTTTATAATCTCAGCATACCAACATGGTCACACTTACAAATTTGCAAGACTCAACTTGGATGAAAATTGAAGATTGAAGAACAACTTCTTGCTTGTTCACCTTAGTGCTTGATTTAATATACTTTTTTTTTTCCGGGGCCATACAGCAGAGTGCACACATCTTCTCTTTGACAGAGGGCAGAGTTTTTGCTCAACCTGAAGCAGAGTCAAAGGTTTCCCGAAGGAGCTTCACTGTGAATGTTACAGTAAAGCTGTTGATCAAGGCTGAACTCCTCTGGGAGGTGAACCTGCAAGAATCAGGGCCTGGCATGAGATCGGTAAGAGCTTCTTTTCCTCAGTCTGAAATCTGAGAACGTGACAATCAATACTTTCTGCTCACCGCAGGGGGATTGGAGGTGTGTATGAGCGCGTTTAGGATTGCATAGGTAGCAGAAAGCAAATTCATTCCCACTGTTGGGAAAAGATGAGACTGGAATACAGGTATGCTCCTTTACATTGTTATTAGAGTGTAATTATGCAGTGAAATGAAACAATTACAATTACTCTGGGTTCAGTCAAACGGTTTGAAGAAAACGGTTGTATTGAATTGTTTCATTTGCTCTAATTTGATGAATTAATAACATTACAATAGTTTCATGAATGTTCCACAACATTAAATCTAACTATAAATTGATTTTTAAAAAATGTGACGTGTTCTTTAAAAAGTTAAAAATGTAATAGTTGCTGTGATATAAAAATCCTGACTAGGTCCAGGACAAGTGAGCACATCACTCCTATTTTGTAATCCTTGCACTGGATTACATACAAGGCTTTGCATGGTTTGGCTCCCCAGTATTTGGCTGAGCTTTTAACCCATTACACCCCAAAACTTGATCTCTGCTGCTCCAATTCTGGTCTCTTGTCTCTCAGACTTGTTCATGTACTATGGGTGATAGGGCATTTTCCTCTCCAAAACTGTGGAACTCACTACCATCTGATCTTAGAGCAGCCCAGACTTTTAGTGTATTTAAACTTCTCTTAAAACGTATTATAAGAGGGATAAATCACTTCAATCACTTTGTATTCATATTATTTCATTTATATCCCTTCATTTTCTTTATGTATACTTGTATTTTGCAACATATCTTAAACTAGATTTGTTGTGGAGTAACCCAAAACATAGCTAACTACACTCTAAAAGTAGCTTCCTTAATATGACAAAATAGTATATCATCTCTGGTGTGTGAAGTGTGACACCATTTTAGCAGCAACAACAAAATATGCGCTCTCCACCTCTTACTGCTCTACCCCTTTGTTTTTGTTCTAAGCAACCATTAACTGTCCAGAACATTCCTATCAGTTCGATTCAGGACGCTTCTCGGAGCACATAAACCAGGTTTCATTAGAGGATGAGGCTGAAATAAAGGGAATTCAGAGAAGAAAAAGCTACAAAAGGTGCTTTAACGGAAACTAAAATTCCTCCTATACTGATGTGGAGAGCATGGTATTTAATGGTTACTTATTAATTAATCATTTGCCTTTAAATTGCATTTTTTAAATGACAGTATTTTATGAGGTAAGGATTCATTATATTCTCAAGTCTAATATTTGCTCATGTGAAAATGTCTAAATGTGCAAAGATTTCCTATTCAATTCAAGTCAGAGAGTGTATGTTTAATACGTAATTCTGTTGTTTTAAATCCATAAGCAATTCCAGTGGCAGTGCAGTGGGCATGGATTAGATTAGAGGCTCAACACAAAACACTCAACTTAATCTTCAGCGCAGAGAGATTCAGAGATGTCCTTAACCCCAAAGGTCTAAAAGTAGCCTATAATACTATACTGTGTGTGTGTGTGTGTGTGTGTGTGTGTGTGTGTGTGTGTGTGTGTGTGTGTGTGTGTGTGTGTGTTTTACACGACATGTGTTAAATGCACCTGAATAGGTTTTCTCTCACTCTGTTTAAAATAAAACAATGTCCTTAAAGGAACCCAAATATTCCACATCCACATACAAAATTGCATACATATAAATATGTATTACATAATACATACACACTCACTGACACTTTATTGGGAACACCTTTACACCAGCTTATTCGTGTAGTCAGCCAATCATCTTCTACTGTTGTAGCCCATCTGATTCATGCTTCAGCATGTTGTGTGTTCTGAGATACCTGTAATAGTTATTTGAGTTACCATAGCCTTCCTGTGAGCTCAAATCAGTGCGGCCATTCTCCTCTGATCTCTCTCATCAACAAGACCTTTCTGCCTGCAGAACTGCTCACTGGATTTTTTTTGCACCATTCTGTGTAAACTCTGGAGACCATTGTGAATGGAAAATTCCAAGAGATCAGCAGTTTCTGCCACATGATTGGCTGACTGGATAATTGCATGAATATGCAGTTGTACAGGTGTTCCTAATAAAGTGGTCAGTCAGTGTACATATGCATATAAATACAAACTGTGCCTGAATCTGCCTTACTGCATTAGCTCACATTTTCATTGCTCTGAACCCATCATAGTTACCTTTCAATGATTCAATGGAGCAGACTGAAATACGAAGGAAAATGAACCGTCTCAGACCGGTCTGAGAGCTGGCCCACATACAGTGCTTCTTTTAAGGCTTTCTATGACAGCCACAGCAGTATAGGGCCCTGAATTGCTAGTTATTGCAGCCAACAGGGCCCATTTACCCTTTCTATGAATAAGGGAAAATGGTTCTGCTGTGCGTGTGTGTGTGTGTGTGTGTGTGTGTGTGTGTGTGTGTGTGTGTGTGTGTGTGTGTGTGTGTGTGTGAAAGAGAGAGAGAGAGAGAGAGAGAGAGAGAAAGAGAGAGAGAGAGAGAGACTGTAAATAACACATCATCTCCAGACAAATCATGGTGTAATTTGGTTTACTCCCTTTGGGTAGATGCACCAGTACAGGCAGAGAAATATGATTAAATAGCATGTAATTATTAAATGGGACAATGCAAACTCTTATTCAGCTCTCATATAAAACCCCACTTTTCTCCACGCTGGGTTTTGGGCTTTGTCAGAGATGCAGGGTGCAAAAGCAGTCCAACATGAAACGAGCCTGCTTAGCTGGATGAACTGTAATTCCAACAGTCTTAATCTATAGTCACACATGGACACACACAGGTTCATGTTTGATCTGATACACACGTGACAAAGAAAAACAAAGAAAAAAAAAACAAGCCCAGAATGGTGTGTGTGTTTATGAGCTTGCGTCATCATATAATGGTATTGCATGCACAAATGCACAGACACACACATTTACACATTAGCATGCCATCCATATGTAGCACATACTGAAAGTACAATGAGTGCATGATGCGTGCATTCTTGCATTTAGGGAGATAGTATTGGGGTGAAGAGAAAGAATGAGGTCTGTTCCACTCTAATTAGGACTTTAATTCCCCAGTGATACAAGACAAAAGGTTAGAGCGTTGTTAAATATTCATTCATTCATTTTCCTTCCACAGTTCTTGGTTGGGGTCATGGTTGCAACAGGCTGAGTAGGTAAGCCCACATTATCAAGCCAGAGATTCCAAGTGCTCCTGAGAGATGTTCCTGCAGATGTTCCCAAACCAAGTTTGAGATATACTGTAGGAGGATTTCACACTGGCAGTTTAGCCCAAAACAGAGGTCTGAGTTCAGTTGCACTAGACCTGAGCCAATTCCAAACCTGAGACTACCTGTAGGAGGTCTGAGTTCGGTTTCACTGGAACTGAGCCGTGATTCCCGTGAATGTGAATGCAACTCATACTCGGGTCCACACTTGTTCAGGAATTAAAGTAAGCTGCGCATGTATTTTAGCCAATGACGACATCATTAGTTTCCATAACACATGTGTAAAATGAGTGGCAAGGGAACATTGCGGGACACAAAATAATTTTTAAAAAATTTAAAAAATTTGGTGAGTCACATTGTGTTCTCCATGCGCATTTGTGATGACGTGCTCTCCAGCGGGTCCTGGATAAATAATTTTTCTAGTAATTACTAAAATGTGTTTTCCCAGCCATGTCAGAAGGAAGTGTGAGTTACACATTCCAACACTCCACAAGGAAATACGAAAATTGCCAGAACACCATGCAGCATTTGGATGTAAGAGTCAAACTAACATCTCAAAGCAAGAGAACAAGGCTAACTTTTTACAATGTGTGTTTTCATTTTATGAGTGACAGTTAAGCCAAGCTAACAAGGTACATTTACACTTAATTACTGTTTACTAGTGTTTAGCTTCTCTTAAGTAATGTTCTTAACATTTACTAGGTCGTGTGAAGAACAAAGCGAATTTTAGAAAAATCATTTGACATAAAGCAGGATAAGCTGATTTTATCAGGGTTGACTCGCATCTCTACATAAACTTGCACAGGTAGACATCTTCCCATTCCCTCTCATGCTCTCATTCATACTCTGCTTACAATGCTATGCATCCCAATCCACAACAATTCCCAATCCGTTCCAATTGAGTCCACATAAATAAACACAGAAACCAACCATCTGAAATGCAACAAATGTGTGGTTTGTGATTTAAGAGCATCACTCCAGCAGCATGATGCAGCCTCGTCCAAGCCACAGCACACACAGGCACAACAACTTCAAACCGTCATCAATCAGTGAAGCTTTGCCTACTGTGTGCTGAACCACAACCACACACACCAGCCACATTACACTCATTTTGTTTTGCTCTGGGAATTCATGTCCACTGGAAAGCAAACACTTTTTTATTTTTTTTGCAAGACTATTTAGGCTTATTCAAAACAGCAGACATGGAATGTCTAGTCAGTCAATCTAAAAAAAAAAAAACCTGAAAAAACCTCTACAAAATACTAAAAAAAAGAAAAAATCAAAAAAAAAAATCACTTCTCTCATTTGGTAAAGCTTAAAGGCACACAGAGGAACAAGATGCTGCTCTCAGTAGTATGCTCCTGCCCCAGCGAAGATAAGAAGGAGCACAAGCCTGACTGAGTGCTACAGGAAAGACGGTGCATGCTTGCTTCACATCTGAACAAAAGATTATAGAGAGGGAGCACTATGTGTTTCTGACACACTTTATTTATCATCGCATTCACACACCAGCGCAGTGCATACACCAGAGTCCCATAGCCTCCTTCCTTATTGTAGATGCTATTGTTTTGCATTTCGTCACCTTGTTGTCGCCTGTCCATGTCTTCCTTTCTTTAGAACACCCCTTTTATTGCTTACTGTCTGTCTCTTGCTTCTCTTTGTCTGTGTTTATATATCAATATTTTTTTCCGCCCGTCTCCTGTCTGTTCCCCGCAGAGGTGTGAGATGTCTATGAAAGGTGTGATGAGATTTGGAAAACCCTCCCTCCTTCCCAGACAAGCATTACTGAAACGCTAAACAGAAAATACACTACCCAACTTTCTCTTTTGTTCCAATAGCTCTTTACAAAAGGGTAGAAAGCAGAAGTTATTACATATCTGAGATTAAATCAGATCTCCTGGGCCTGCGGCGACTTCATCATAATTGCACCGTTTACTCTGGAGTTAAAGACTTTGGTAAGGATGCCTGTGATTTGCTTTACTGTGCTTCTGAATGAGGCTAAACATTCCCTCCCCACGAGCCCACCCCACCACCACTCCCATCTTAGATTGCTTTCTGCAATTATGTCAATCAAATCTTTGCTGAAAAAGAAGGAGAAATTCATTTTGAAATTGAAACCGCTTTCCTTCAGACTAAAACATGTCCCTACAAGCTCTCTCATTAAAAAAAAAAACTTTTGGAGTACTATTTAAAAATGTACAAAAATAAAAGTGACAATCAGTGAGATCTAATCTACAGTTTTCCGTTTGAATTTCATTTATCTGTAATGAAGCGGCCTCTACACTCTGTAAAAACCCGTTACAGAAACTGTGACCTGACTGAACAGCCTATCTCTATGAGATGACGTTGGAGCAATAAAAGATCAATGTTCAATAGTCGTTTAAAGAGGTTAGCATTGGTTTCTGACAAACAATGGTAAAAAGATTATATCCTACACAACAGCGGCTTTCTACGAAGAAATCCTTGGTATTGTATTTGCTTTTAAATCGCTGAAAGTGGAATAGTTTTTTACTATTATGAAACCAGTAACCAGCATCATCGACAGAATGGTATGAAGAAGAGGCTGATCAGTGGCAATCATGTAAAGTGATTAGATGGATTGTTGATTTTTCAGAATGCCTTTAGAGAAGTAAAAAGTCTAAGCAAACATTGCTCATTCAAAGTACATGAAGGGACAAATGACAGAACCATGCGTTTTGTGTAGTTTAAGGAAAGAGCTTTAAAATTGCATTAAAAGTGCAGCTTTTCTGTTTACCGTGTTTTCATATTCAGAAAAGACACAGCTTTAAAGACTTGACTTATAATTAAAAAATGCCTACCAGCAATGATACTGCCTATTTTTCATTCAATGAGTGTGTTCATGTGTGTCACATATGGCTATTCATAATTTTTCATAATAGTAACACCAAGTTACTGATAGTCAGTAGAATTTTTTTAGGTAACCAGTTCAATACTGTGACCAGCTTCACATGTCTCCCTGAGTGTATAATAGCCTAATAACATGAGAAATATGTATAAATTCAAATTAAGGGTGGTCAGGTTTTATTTAATTTCATACAAGTGATGTAGGAAAACATCTCTAAATTGTCCATAGTGTGTGAATGGGTGTGTGAGTGTGTGTGCAATTGGGCCCTGCGATGGGTTGAAACCCCATCCAGGGTGTCCCCTGCCTTGTGTCCCGAGTCCCCTGTATAGGATAAGTGTACAGAAAATGGATGGACGGATGATCTTCTATCTATTTACATAACCCGAGTCATGTGATGTGGTGTGAGACTGTGTTAAAGCTTGAATATCATTTCAGACATGCCAGATGATACCGAGCCTCCACAAGTCATTAAAGCCGGCTTTAGAGAGACAGATTTTCTGCTTTTCTGATTTTACAACTGTAACTTTTTACAACTGTGTAACTCTGGCTGAACCTGAAATGTGGCCCTACTCCCTATATAGTGCACTAGATGTGGCTTAAAATAATGGCTTTTTTATATTGTGCACTATATATGAAATGGGGAGGCATTTCAGATTAACCATGAATTTAAATTAGTTTTGTTTAATTTAATAGTTGTGTATGCACCATTGGTTGCTAGGTAACAAACTGTACTATAAATGACAATCGATTATCTATAAAATGCTGTAAGCTGTAAGATTAGATATTATTCCTAAATTAAGATAAAATTTTATTCTGTATTATATCTTTGTGAAGATGTCATTCTTTAACTTTAATACAGTCCCTGATCAATTATTAATGCAAGTCCACCTGGTCAGTTTCCCATAAGCTGCCTCTCTTTTTAAACTAGTATCAGCTCACCATAATGAGAGAAGACTTGACTGAAGAGCACAGAGACGGCAAGAAGCAAAAACACAAGCAGGGAAGAAAAAAAGAAAGAATACCATTGCTTTTACATCTATTAGCTGCAGCTGTACAGCTGATAAGCCAACGTGTTTCCCAACTGAGGATACTCAATGCAAAAAAATTGCACTTATATTAATGCTATACAGAGAACAATGCACAACAGAGATCAGACAAAGCATATGCCTGATTTCCCTAAAGGCAAATGTCTATGATAGAAGAGAAAGTCTCTCTCTCTCTCTCTCTCTCTCTCTCTCTCTCTCTCTCTCTATATATATATATATATATATATATATATATATATATATATATATATATATATATATATATATATATATATATATATATATATATATATATAGAATATGTAGGAATTTAGGGTAGACTGTAACATACAGAAGTACAGACTTGGCTATATGTTATTGCAGCTGATATCCCTGTGGTCTGTTTGTGGCACCACAAGCAAATGGCTCCCAGCTCAGTAAACACTGACTCCATTCAGAGTGTCTCTGTGGGCAGCAAATGGATCAGACGTAATCACTATCTAACACACTCAAGTCAAAATTCAGCATGATGCATAAACCCACCACGTCAGAAGGACGTCTCAGAAGTGCTGGGAAATATTGACTCCAGCAAAATACTTTTGCTATACTGGAAGTCATTAATCAGGTGAGGAAAGTATTTGAGTAGTAGTTGGTTAGTCACTGTCTAGATGTTGTGTGTTATACTGACATGGTTGAGTTGAAGTGTACTAGGAATTTTTATGGATTTAATAGGTGGTGAAAAGGAGGATTCCCTAAAAAATTTACATGATAACAGGGTTGTTAGCAGCAGATCTTGTAATTACAAACAGAGGGTTTAGTCTGTTTGGTCAGAAGGTGTTGATTAATTTTCTATAAAAGCAGCTCTGACAATAGTGCTGGCTGTAATTCAGATCACAGGTTTATATTAATGCTCTCATTCTAATACATTATTGTTTCTATAGTGACTGCTCACACAGGGACTTGTATGGCAAACATTCCGCATAAGTGTTTATCTTTTAGTCTTAATAACTTCAAAAAAAAAAAAGAAAAGAAGACAGATTGATGAGTGAATAACTGATTATTGCTACTAAGTGATAACATAAACTTAGCTTGTGCACTTTAGATGTAACTATAAAAGGTTAAAAAGCATGGCATGTTGTTCATTAAGAAGTTAGAATGTGCAATTGTTGGCAAATTACTCTGCTATAAGAAGAATAAAACATTGTAGAATGTGCTGTTATTGGAAAATAATCATCTTTGGGGAGGTATCAGCAACTCCACTTTGCACTGGATAGCATCACATCACTCCACTGTTGATTATTTTCCTCCAACAGCATGTGTCATCATGCTGTATTCCTTACTTAAACACCCACAGACACACATACAGACACACACATGGTCTGAGAATTTGTGTAATGACCCCAAAATCCAAACAATAGGAGTTCAAAGGTTGTACTCAAAAGGTGGAAAGCACAGCAGTTGTGTCCTGTCAGACGAGGCCGCGCCGGAGGGAGCGGACTGTGAGAGGGACAGTAACAGAGGGATAGTAACAGATGTGAAGTCAGCAGCTCTTTCACACTATGTCCCTCCCATCACTTTCAGCTCCACTGAGCTCTCAGAGACAATGAGCTTTCAGAGCCAAGAGCCCAGGAATGATGCCGAGCCTCAGCAGATGTTCCCACCAGCTGCATCTGAGCTACTAAAGGTTCAGAAAGGCTGATTTTATTTATTTTAAGCTTTCAAGTGACAAAATGTCTTTTTTTAGTTTAAATCGTAAAAATCCAATGATCCAAAAACATTTACAGTTGAGGCCAAAAGTTTACATACACCTAGGCTAAAGATATTGAATCAGTTTTTCACAACTCAATTATGGTATCTATTTTGTTCACATCAGATGTGTTTTTAAAGCAATCAATTAGAGACAAATTTATGTCTGCTTTAATTCACTAGGTCAAAATTCTTGTGGGTCAAACGTTTACATGCACCAAGTTCACTGACTTTTTAAACAGTCTGGAAGATTCCAGAAATTGATGCAATGACTTTTAAAAGCTTCTGATTTGCCAACTGTCACAATCAGGAGTTAATTGGGAGCGCACCTGTTGCTGTAAAATGGTCTACCATTAGAGCCAGTGCCCTTTTGCCCTTTATACCATGAAAAAATCCAAGCAACTGAGTCAAGGAAAAAAAAAAGTGGATCTCCACAAGCCTGGTTCCTCCTTAGGACTAATTGCCATAAAAAAAAATTAAGGTACCATAAGCATCTGTACAAACAATTGTATGCAAATATAAAAATCTTGGGTGTACACAGACACTTCATCATTCAGGTAGGTCCAAAAGGTTCCACTGAATCCCAAGACAACAACAAAGGAACCGGTGAAGGAGTTGGAGACATCAGGTACCAAAGTACGTACATCCACAATTAAGAGGTTCTTCATCACTATGGCCTGAAAGATGCTGCAGGTGATCACCAGGAAAAAAGACTTAGCCTTTTGGAGGAGTGTTCTCTGGTCAGATGAAACAGAACTGTTTGAACTGTTTGGCCATAATGTTCAGTGCTATGTATGTATGAGTGAAGCTTTTAATCCAAAGAACACCATCCCAGCTATGAAACATGGGGATGGCAGCATCATGCTGTGGGGACTTCAGAAAGGGTGCACTTCAGAAAACAGATGGCATCATGATGAAGGAGGATTATTTAAAAATACTGAAGCAACACCTCAAGACATCAGCCAGAAAGTTAAAACTTGGTCGCAACCGGGTCTTGCAGCAGGACATCTTTCTGATCCTAAGCATACCTCCAAAGTTGTAACAAAATGGCTTAAAGACAAAATAATGAAAGTATTGGAGTGGCCATCACAAAGCCTTGATCTAAATCCCTTAGAAAATTTGTGGACTGAACTCAAAAAGCATGTCAAAGGTCTACAAACTTGGCTTGACTTGAGACAACAGTGCTGTCAGGAAGGATGAGCAAAAAATCTGGTATCGTAATCAAAGTATCGTGAGAAGCCTTTGGAAGGCTACCCCAAGTGTTTGATTCAAGTTCAAGCAACTAAAAGGGAATGCCACTAAATCCTAACAAAGTGTATGTAAACTTTTGACCCACTGAAAATCTGATATAGTAAATAAAATCTATAAGGAATCTGTCTCTTAACTATTATTCAGAAATTACCTCGTATGAAAATAAAGTAGATACCCTAATTGACTTAACACAGGAAACATATGGTAGCATGAAATGTGTGGAGTTGTGGAAAATCAGTTATAATATCAGTGCACCTGATAATAATAATAACTATAATTATAATAATAATGTGCCTGACTGTCTCTTTGTAGCTCCAATAAAGAAAAAAGTCAGAATGCTTCGTGTGCTGAACTCTCACAAGCAAAAATATCCTTACCTGCTATACAATGCCAGCGGCAAAATGTCGCCTTTAAAAGAGCAGCTTTGCTTTGAAGTGAAAGGCCACCATATAGCTGAGTATCTCTAATGATGATGCAAGCTAAAGAGATATTTCACTGGCTTTTTGAAATTGACCACTGATATCAAACACACACACGCGCACACACACACACACATACACACAGAGAGAGAAAGAGAAAGAGTGAGTGAGAGACCGACAGAAAGAACAAGACAGAAGCAGAGACAGAGAGCAAGAGTATCAGACCGAGAGACAGACAGACAGACAGGCAGTAAAAGAGAGAGAGAGAGAGAGAGAGAGAGAGAGAGAGAGAGAGAGAGAGAGAGAGAGAGAGAGAGAAATTAAGTTCATCAAGGTTAAAAATAGAGTATTTCTGACTCCCATGGGGCAAAAGCAGTCATAGGAGCACTACTGTATGCTGTGCCTTGGTAAATCATAATTCCTCAACATACACACGCTCATCAGTGATCTACTAATTATCAAAAAAAATTAGAAAATTCTTTTGACTTTCATCAGAAAGTTTTAATGGTGTGCTAAGTGAAGACGGCTTCACTAATCTCTGTTATTTTAGCTGGCATTGACATTGTAACAGCTTAGTGAAGCTCATTGATTTGCTGAATGGGATCTCTACAGAGTGTAAACCTGACAGGCAAACCAGTCCCCCAGATTTATTGAATAGCACTTCTGAAACAACTCCAACAATCTCCTAAGAAGTCATGGGTTGTTTTTTTTTCCATGTCTCAAATTCGGGCAGGAGAAACTAGGTCAGTCTGTCATTGTTTTGTTGTAAACATCCATTTATAAAGTGCAGACAACAAGGACTGAAATTGATTGAGGCAGCCTTTTACTTTTCATTTTTTCCTTACACTGTGCAAAGTAAATGATATAAGGGAAAAGAGGGGTCTGGATAAAGGCAGAGCGAACTACTGTATTTAAAATCCCACACCATTTCTAAATCAACATTTATGAACTCCAAACACTGAAAAGAGCTCAGAATACCACACACCACCTACAAACGGCCCATGCATATTTATACAATTGGAAGCTGGGGCAAAACCACACCAACTTAGTGAGGAAGGCCAAATACCTAAGTAATGCTACAGCTATGCGTGAAAGTCGAGCCAGAGCTCATCTGAAACGAATCACAGCTAAGAACCTGAGTTTGCTACTGAGCAGGTCCTAGTTACACAAACAGCATAAGAATAGGGTGATGAAAGCCAAGGGTTATAGGAAGATCGGTGTAAAAATGGGTGTTTTGGAAAGGAAAGTATATTCAGAATTTTATACTGAATATAGAATTAAGCAGCAAGAGGAATGTCAGTCTTGACTTTATCGTGGTACAATATAGTATTCATAAAAAGATGTAATGGTGCAATATATCAGTTTTACAGCATTCTCACTTCCTGCAATATTAACCACTCACAATTTAAAGTGGATTTTTTCCCCAGATGAATTTCTGACCATTTTTATGAATTTCTGACACTATTACCATTCATTTACACTCTTCTTTTCCTTTCGGCTGTTCCCTTCAGGGGTCGCCACAGCGAATCATCTGCCTCCATCTAGCCCTATCCCCTGCATCCTCTTCTCTCAGACCGACTACCTTCATGTCCTCCTTCACTACATACATAAACCTCCTCTTTGGTCTTCCTCTCGGCCTCCTGCCTGGCAGCTCTAACCTCAGCATCCTTTTACCGATATATTCACTCTCCCTCCTCTGAACATGTCCAAACCATCTCAACCTGGCCTCTCTAACTTTGTCTCCAAAACATCTCACATGTGCTGTCCCTCTGATGTACTCATTCCTGATCCTATCCATCCTCGTCACGCCCAAAGAGAACCTCAACATCTTCAGCTCTGCTACCTCTAACTCTTCCTCCTGTCTTTTCCTCAGTGCAACTGTCTCCAAACCATACAACATCGCTGGTCTCACTACTGTCCTGTACACCTATCCTTTCATTCTTGCTGGTACTCTTTTATCACACAACAGACCTGACACTTTTCTCCACCCATTCCAACCTGCCTGCACATGCTTCTTCACCTCTTTTCCACACTCCCCGTTGCTCTGGACTGTTGACCCTAAGTACTTAAAATCCTGCACCTTCTTTATCTCTTCTCCCTGTAACCTCACTGTTCCACTTGGATCCCTCTCATTCACACACATGTATTCTGTCTTGCTGCGACTAACCTTCATTCCTCTTCTCTCCAGAGCAAACCTCCACCTCTCTAGAGTTTCCTCCACCTGCTCCCTGCTCTCACTACTGATCGCAATGTCATCCGCAAACATCATAGTCCATGGAGATTCCTGTCTGACCTCATCTGTCAGCCTGTCCATCACCACCGCAAACAAGAAGGAGCTCAGAGCCGATCCTTGATGCAGTTCCACCTTCACCGTGAACTCCTCTGTCACACCTACCACACACCTTACCATTGTCCTACCGCTCTCATACATATCCTGCACCACTCTAACATACTTCTCTACCACTCCAGACCTCCTCATACAATATTACCATTCATTTACACTCAGAGACAGAAATGCATAATATCCTGATGAAGTATTAAATACAGACATTGTGAATTAAAATTAAACATGACACAAGATGACTTGTGGCAGATGCACAGCTGCCTCTCCAAACCTATAGTAAACAGGATGAGAACAGTGGAACATGTAGTAGCATCTGTTTTATAGTGACCTGAGAAATTAAATCATACTGTGTTATACCACGTAGTTCTAGCTGCAAGGTTTATATTAATGTGCTCATTCTAATATGTTATCATTTCTAACGAAACAACTTACAGAGGGACTTGTATGGTGTATGCTCCACATGAACAGATTAAAAAATATGTATAAGTTTCGATATGTGAGGGTTGATAAGGTTCTGTGAAGAAACAGTTATTTAGTATTATGTAATAATACTCGAGTGTCAGCACTTTGTCAAAGATGTAACTTTAAGTTTATAGAAAGTCTTCAGAACAACCTGCACTTTTTTGCTTAAACCGTATTATACAATATTTATTTTGGCTTATACAGTGTGGGGAAACAAACATCAGCTCATTGCACTCTGTCCACCAGAGGTCCCAGTCATTAGACATCTAGATCAGTTGTCATGAGGCATATAAGCAAATTTGGCTAATGCCTGTCTATATCTGCCTGAACTGTGTATATCTGCCTGAACACTGGATTTTATATTGCACTTTGGTTGCATGGAGTGAAGTGTAATTACATCACTAAACACCTGCACATGGATCTTCGTAACTTCCCAAACCCTCAGAGTCAACGTTGTTATAGAACATAACATAATCATTTTCTGCTGGAGGGCATGGATTTTTAAAAATTCAGTCAATCATTCAAATCAACATTCTGCTGATCTATTGCATTCTCAAAAAGCTCAGTAACCAATAACTGCATGCTCACAATTGACCTGTCAATCAAGACAAAAAAGCAAACATAAAACTTCTGAAGACTCACACACACTGCCTTAAATACAGAGTAAAATGTCAGCTACTAAACAGTTTCCCTTTTCCCTTCTCAAATTATCATAAGACTAAATAAAAACCGTTATGCTTAGTACGTGGCTGCAAATCCTTACCAATTCATATGTGGATCATTGATTAAAGATGCACCTTTTAATAGGTGACAATATAACCATCATATTTTCATTTACAATCCAATGTGCAGGGCAAAACAAATAAAAACTTTACGTCACTGTCCAATTACTTACTGGCATGAACCGTAGATATAGCCATAATTCATGACTATATAAGGATTTTATTATACAGCAGTCTGTATTGCCACCTGGAAAAGTTCCCAGACATCATAATGCTGTGAGCAAAAGGAGCGACCCCACTCAAGCCACATCTTAGACAGAGAGCAAGCAAGCAAAACCAGTCATGGAGTGACTATTCTGAGCTCAAACCTTCTGAAGCATGGGATCTATCTCTGAGAGTTATTTGTAAATGCTTAATATGAAAGCAATCCATTCCAGTTCAAGGCAATAAAATGAAGCAATTTCTCTCAGAGATTAATCCACTCCGGTCCATCTTGACCACTTCCCCATGTAGTAATTCATCTACTACTAGGCAGCAAAGGTTATGACTGGTCATTTCAGTCATCCTGGTCATGGAATTGTTTAATATTAATACACCAAGACTGGACATATAGTATGATTCTAAAACATTTTACCAGTCATCATCAAGGGCTTGATCAATTCCCAGTGAAGCTCCTTGAATGTGTGCCAACATGTTTTCAGAATTACACCTCAAGTCAAGTCACCTTGAATTATTATTTCTAAAGTGGTCAACAGAATCCATTATATATAACATAACAGATATTGTTGCCTCCAGTTATTTTTGTCTGCTCTAATACTTAGATCCAGAGTAAAGATATCGAGAGAAAATTAAACTTAAAATAGTGAGTGCTATAATGGATAAAGTGAAAATAAGTAAGCCTATTGAATATATTATCTTGCTCCTCATCTTGCACATGAGGACAGGATTGTCTTTGACATTTTGTCAAAATAAAGCTGCTGATTATACCTCCTTCCTTTCAACTAGAACAACATATCTAAAATAAAGGACAATGCCTACACCTGTTAGTGTCTTATCTTTCAAGGTAATGCAGACAGAGATGTATGATAAATAGACCTCCGGACTAGCTGATTCTTGCAGAGTTCATGGCTATTCTCTCTCCCTTATTCCCCAGTCTTTATCCCACATTATCCCACATTGGTAATCATCATCCCCTTGGTTTTTCTTCCCACCAGGCAAAAAGAGTTTATGAGCATTGGCATTTTAACCAGTGACTTACAATTGAGACAGCATACAACTGAGCAAGTTGAGGATTAAGGGCTTTGCTCGAGAACCCAACAGTGGTAGCTTGGTGGTGCTGGGATTTGGATTTACAACCTTCTAATCAGTAGCCCAAAGCCATAACCACTGAGCCACCATGTCTCCCAAATTGACTCGGAATCAAACAGGGATTGCTGCAGCCACAACAAGTACTAACCACAATACAAACACATCTTTCCACACCTCAAATGATTAATCAGCACTGTACAAGGAAGGCAAGAACAAGCTTTTATTTCCAAGGAGGCTCAGGTCAATGTGTGAAGCGCCTACTGGGGCAATTTTATCAGTCTATTGTGGCCGGCATCCTTTTCTATTCTGCGGTCAGTTGAGGGGGCAGCATCACTGCAGGGGACGGCAAGTGCCTTAATAAACTGGTCAGGAAGGCTAGCACATCACAGGACCGAGTCTAAACTCCATGAAGGCAGCAACAGAGAAGAGGATGGTAGTCAATTCTGAATTCGGATCATTTCTGTAGACTCCAGAATGCTTTCTCCAAGTAGGATAGGAATGCCTCATATCCTGCTCCTGTTTGTCAGAACAAACAATGAAGAAGATAGCAGGAAAATAGCCTGTAATGTCACATAAACAAGTACAACAGAGTGAAATCCCCAGCTTGTTAAGAAGCTGGGGTCAGAACACAGGGTCATTCATGATTTAGCACCCCTGGAGCAGAGAATGTCAAGAGCCTTACTCAAAAGCCTGATAGAAGAAGCTTGGCAGTGCCAGGGCTTGAACTCATTATCTTCAGAGCAGTAGCCCAGAGCCACCACTGGACTGCCACTGCCCCTAAGTCTGTATCAATGTGGGAAATTGTCACTATGAAATAATTATCCACTTGCTTAATTTTTGTGTCTATTTTTTGCACCCATTAATGTTTTTGTACAAATATGAACCTGCCTTCACACTAAACCCATAACCTTACATCCCACACATATTTTGCAATTTGTCTTGCCTGTATACTGATGCCTGTGCACTGTGCAAACATGATTAAGTTTTATTTTCTCTGTGTTTAATGTTTTGTGTACTTTGGCTATTGTAGTGCCAAAATTTGTAGCCATCCATCCATCCATCCATCCATCTAATTGCAGACAAGTAGCTTGGAAATGTCAACATGCTGTAGTGTTGAGATTGAGGAAATTGCTGTGGTTTTATAAGGTAGCAGACTCCATCTTCATCTTGGAGAAGGCTTAGTAATGGACATTCCTAATGGGTTATCATCCATGACGGACCATTATGTGCACCGAAACTTATGTACAGCTTTTCCCAATTTAATTTTTAAATGTATTTCCCAACAAACATTTATGATACTTCTTAAAACATTTTTAAAACATTTCCATTATCATGTTTCCTATTCCACAACCTTAAACCCATTGGGAAAAACAAATGTATTTGCTATAAACCATACCACATATACACACACCTCCGAGCCAAATAGCCCAATTGGAATCTTAGACCACTGAGCAATACAGCATGTGCCTTATGCATGCTGGTCAAAATTCACACACCACTGCATAATATTTACAGTGCCCTCCACTAATATTGGCACCCTTGGTAAATATGAGCAAAGAAGGCTGTGAAAAATTATCTTTATTGTTTATTCTCTTGATCTTTTGTTCAAAAAATCACAAAAATACTCTGTTCTCATGGATATCAAACAATTGCAAACAAAACACAGGTCTATAAATATATATACATATATATATATATATATATATATATATATATATATATATATATATATATATATATATATATATATATATATATATATATATATATATCTTTGTTAAATATATGTGTGCCACAATTATTGGCACCCCATGAATTCATATGAGAAAAATATATTTGAAGTATATTCCCATTGATATTTTTTTTCCAGTGTGCAACTGCAATATGTAACCAATTATAAAATGTGTAAGGAGTCTGTAATGAAAGTGAACTCCAGAAAAATGTGCTGACTGCCCAGGAAAAAGATAGCTGAGAAACATGCAGGGAAGGCTGGTATAAATGGGCTTTTATCTTCTTCAAAGATTTTAACTTTTGAGGCACCAAGCACAAGAGCACCACCAAGGGTCATATGAACAATACACAGAATTCTATGAAGAAGAGAAGATGGGGCTGATTTCTTTCTAGGCCAGACTGTAGCCTATTATAGAGTGAAATGCCTTCTAGATTTCATGTGCACTGGGGCTAATATTTTTCAGCCTGCTTCACTGTGATACATCTGATACACTAAAGTAGATAAACTAAATACATATTGTTCAATCAAAGTACAAATTATACGAAAGTACAGACAACAAAATAATGCATTTCTTTTTGTCGTGTTTTTTTATATGAATGGAAGATTTACAACTTTTCTGTTTATCACATTTAGTATTCAAAGGAAAAATGGCATGAAGCCAGTCCGACATCACAGACTTGAACCACTTTTTTTTTTAAATCACAAATGTATCTGTCTATCTGCCCCAATAGTAATAATTTAATTGTCAAGCTACTAATACATATTCGATTTCATTCCTCTCATCTAATATCACAACCATCTGTCACTGGAAATTTGTATCAATCTGCAACAATGAACGATAAGTGTTATTTTGTCAATTACATACAGTAGATCTGGCCTCAAAATTTCACCTACATACATCTCAACCAGTGTATTTCCAGCCAGGCAGCACAAATAGTATCTAGAATGATGGCTCCATGCTTGAGTCTTAAGTGATGTTTTTTTCTGTTTTGTTTTTGATCCTTAGCTGATATGTGACATTAATTAATTAAAACAATAAGAAGATCTGAGTGGATAATGATGATGAATTTATGTTTACATATGACATGTTTTTGTTCATTAGCACTTTGAGATTTGATTCTCAAATATGCATAAAAATGAGGCAGGTGTGTTTCACAATAGGAAATGTGCCTGTGAGCTGTGTGAGGAGTTTAGCCAAAAGAATTGCACTTGAATTGCAAGTTATACAGGATAATGTCTTTATAGTTGTGGGGAAAAATTGCATTTGGGATTTCAGCATTAGAATATGTGGTGTATCCAAAGGGTTAAGTCTGCAATCCAAACGGTTCCTGCTGTTATTAGTTGAAATCTATATCCACATTTAAGAATATGAGACTTCTGCTTTTAGTTATGAGCTAGATATAAAATATGCCTGCTATCCATAGAGACACAGTGAAACACCAAAGATGTGAAAACTCAAAACTAGCTTAATTAGTATAATCATGAATGCTATAATGGCAAGGTGGTACAATAAAAGCATACAAAAAAACATATTAACCATATTCATTTGATTCATTTCAGTGCTTCAAATATAATTAAATTGTACCCTGAATAAATCTTTCCAAGTTCTTTCTTTTTTTTCTTTTTATTTATTTTTCATTGATAGAGTGACCTCTTCCATCAACTTAACTTCATGGACCTTCATGTAAATGGGATCTTGAAAGCCGTCCACAGCCAATTATAGGTCTGAAGACATATTAGTAGAAAATGCTCTACTCTGACTTTTCTTCAATAACTAGAAAACTGGAAATGCTTTAAAAATGCTAAATAATGCACAACCCAACAATAGGTTAGGTCTAGAGAACATCAGATGTGTCTGTGTGGAGCAGTAATGCTGGAAAGAGCTAAATCCTTTACGGATTTATAAATCTTTTAATGGGAGAATCTCCCTAATGTATAGCTTTCAGACTATGGGCTGCTACATAAAACAGATAAACAGATGCCATTGCTTGAGAGATCCTTCTTTTCTGTCATGCTTAATTGCCCCAGAAGCACGAGTGTTTTAAATCAATACAAATATCCATATTCAAATCAGCAGATTGAGCAGAGCCATGTGGAGGAGGCAACTGAATGAGTCATATAACCAACAGACTTAAGGGAAAACTCCACCCTGAAACACATTAAATATGTTTATATTAAAATGTTTGTGTTGTGTTTAGTGATTCTGGTGCTAATGTGTTTGGTGGTGCTATATTTTCATTATTCCCATAAGAAGTAAGTGTGTCATGTTGCTTACATAATGACAGGGTGGCATTGGTAGCACAGTTACAATGCTGGTTAAAAAGAGAAACTAATAAGATACCCCACCAATTTCAAACATAAAGTGATAACAGTTGGTTTTATTAGCAAGGTTCAGTGTTATATTAAGGAGAAATTCAATGTAGAAGTAGTGCATATAGCAAATGTACTCAAAGTTTGAGAATGCATATTGCAGCTTTTACTCTGAGGTACAGCAGAGACTCTACAAGATGACAAGCAGTGCTGGTAATGGCGCTATTGGCATGAACGTTGGAGTTTTGGAAACTGATCTGTTTGAACAGAGTGTACAGGTGTGGAAGTGAGAGAGCTGGACAGACTAAAAGGACTAAAATGCAGCTACATCATTCTCTTTAGGTAGAGATGAAGTGAGGGTTAAATCCCACTGGCACCACTATCACTTTGTAGTTGAACGGCATTGTGGGTAATGTAGGAAACTATTAACTGAAATGAAAACAGACCAACGTCAATGAATTAAGTTTAAATAAAAAAAAAGTCAACTCAAGAATTTCATTCCTAAATAAATTAATTGAATAATGAATAATTGAATACATGTCACTGATCACATGATAAAGATTAATATGCAAGTCATTCAGGATGGAGGGTTTTTTTTGTTTTGTTTGTTTTTTTAAACAACATGACATCTGATATAATTAGTGACACTATTTCCAGAGACTAACCAAAGTCACAATCTATAATACATCTGACATACAAATGTTTCACAAATTTTAATTATTATTATTAATAATCAAATAGATACAGATAATGTGAAAACAATGTTTTAGAAATGGAAAGGGAATATTATATTATATTATATTATATTATATTATATTATATTATATTATATTATATTATATTATATTGGGAAAGTAAGATAATTCAGTCAACATCACCTGAGGTCAGAATTATTAAGGTAATGAAAGAATGCAAATTACAGTCTTTTGATTGAATCCAAGCCACAGAGAGAGAGAGAGATAAATGGGCAAAAAAATAAAGAGGATGAGAGAAAGAGGGGTAAAACTGAGTGGATTAAAAAAAATGTGTTCAGAACACATTTGGGAAGAACTATCAAAGCCACCCCATTCCTTTTGTTCATAAACAGGATCAGAGACTTATTTCCTTAATGGATTTTTTTTTTTAAGAAAAAAAAAAAAAAAAAAAAAAAAAAAAAACAGAAATCATTAGTGACTAAACACACAGGGGGTTATTCCACAAAGCAAGCTCATAAAATCCAGGCTTATTTGAAATAGCCTCACAAGGAAATACTTTTTTTCTTTTCTTTTTTTTCTCCCTTGTCAAGCAGAAATTGTTTATTAAATTCTGCAAGGCATAATTACAAAAAAGGAGTAATAATTAAGTCATAGAAGCTGCCTGGCAGAAAATAGCTGACACAATACATAAGAAAGCATTAAGCTATTTAAAACATTTATATGTACTTACACAGTACAACAGTACATTATTGAGTAGCCTGTGATTAAGCCAAGAACTGAGGAAATGACTTGTAATTTGACCAAATAATTCAAGGAGGCACTCTTTAGCAAGTGTTCATTGATTATTCTATTTAAAGTCTGCATTTACGAGCAATATGAGTTTAAAACAAACAAACAAACAAAAAAACAGACACCCCAGCAGGTCAAGGTTAATTCTAAATAGAAAAAAGAAGAAGAAGAAGAAGAAGAAGAAGAAGAAGAAGAGATAGAAGAAGAAGTTGAACATGCTTGAGAGCTAGCCTTTTACATCATTTATTATATTGCATTCTCAATACTGTCAAGAAATTCATCACTGGTGAAGAAGCACATAGTGAGAGCAATTTGGATCACTTTGGACATTTGTTTTCCATGTAGGTTTCCAGTAATTCCAGAATCTACAGCAAAGCAAGTTCATAATATCCAATCAACCAATCCAGTTGCAGCAGTGCAAGGCATACAATCATGCAGATACAGGTCAAGAACGTTAGTTAATGTTTACGTCAAACATTAAAATAATGGAAAATGTGATCTCAGTGACTTTGACAGTGGCATGGTTGTTGGTGCCAGATGAGCTGGTTTGGCATTTCAAAAATTGTTGATCCCCTGGGATTTTCACACAGAGTAGTCTATAGAGTTTACACAGAATGGTGCAAAAAAGCAACGCATCCAGTGAGCAGTGAGCAGCAGTTCTGCAGATGGAAACGGCTTGTTGATGAGAGAGGTCAGAGGATAATGGCCAGACTGGTTGGAGCTGACAAGAGGTCTATCATAACTCAAATAAGCATTCTTTACAAAAATGGTGAGCAGAAAAGCATCTCAGAATGCTCAACACAGCAAGCCTTGAGATGGATGGGCTACAACAGAAGAAGACCAAGAACCAGTCAGCAACAGGAATCTGATGCTACAGTGTGCACAAGCTTATCTAAACTGGATAGGTGAAGATTGGAGTGAAGATGAAGAGGTGAAGATTCCTCTTTGTGGTTAATAGGAGTTTCTGTTAAAGTGGCTCGTGAGAGTATGTACAATTTATTAAACGTTGCTATAGCAGAATGTTCCTGAGTATTTATTGTTTCATATAACTAGTTTACGTAATTCAGTGGAATCATGTTGTCTTGGAGCTTGTCCAATAGAATAAATATTTTTAATAATAAGAAGAACAAATCATGCATCTGAGAATAGTCTGAGAAAAGACTATATGTCTCAAGTCTATATGTTTGACATTAAATTTTGAGATTAGTAAGTGAGCAATCAATCAGGTGTTAGTTGCCGTGCATTTTTTCCTCATGATGAAAACATAGCATTTCCATGGATGGAAATGAGTACTTCAAAAAATACTGCTGCACAGTTGATAAACATGTTTTTAAAAATGGCCATAGCTTAGTGGCTCTAGTTTTCTAAACATGAACCAACTCGGCTTCTGTAGCAGATTCTCTGTCCAATCACATGCATTGATGTCAATTATTTAGCTGAAGGCAGTTTTATAAAATCTTTTTTTTATTTTATTTACCCTCTCTATTATGATTAGCCAACCATGGTTTGCGGGGGCATGGCAGCCTAGTGGCTAGCACACTTGCCTTGCATCTTCAGGGTTGAAGTTTCAAATCCCACAGTCTGTGTGCAGAGAGCTTGCATGTTCTTCCCATGCTTTGAGGGTATTCTCCAGGTACTCCAGTTTCCTCCCCCAGTCCAAAGAAATGTGTTGATTGGCATTTCCAAATTGTCCATAGTTCGTGAATATGTGTGCAATGGACCTCATCCAGGGTATCCCCCACCTTGTGCCATGAGCTACCTGGGTTAGGCTCCAGGCTCCCCACAACCCTATGTAGGACAAGTGGCATGGAAAATGGATGGATGGACATGGTTTGTGTAAAGAAAAAAAAGTTGACAAAAAAAAAAAACAAAGACACATGGACTGAATGTGTTTTTTCTCCCCGCTCCAAATTCAAAATAGATGTGTCTCATCTGTTTAGTGTCCAGGTAACATGCAAAATAAAACAACCACTTTTAACTATCTTATTTATAGCCAGAAATGAATCGGTAATAAGCAGGTAATTGTTGTCACCATTCAGTCATCATGGTTATCTGGACATTTGTAACCAAAGAAGTTTATGTGACTGGACCTTTACAAATGTTAGGTGAATGTTCCTGCTAGAACATAGATAGAGAAATAGAGCAGAGAGAGTTTATAGACAAGGTGCTGACTATCATATTTGTGGAACACTGCTGTGCATGCCAAAGTGTGACACCAACCTTTAAGACTTTTGTAAGGGGATAACAGAATAGCTGAGTGTATCATAAACATCATTTAATCTCTGCTCTACCTCAGCTGACCTTTCTACACTGACAGGATGCTAGAAGAGCTCAAAGCAAATCCCCAACATGATTAAAAAATAAACACTGATTACTGATCACAGCATCTTATTGCAACAGCAGTATCTCTGTCCCCCATGTTCTTTTTTTTCCGTTACACTCTTCTTATTTTAATTAAGAAAAACTCATCACTGTCTGTATTTTTACACCATGGGATTATTCGTCAGTACCAGTCTTAAATAAGGTATGGTGCCGAGTTTTATAGGAATAGTTTTTCTTACTTCCTTTCTCAGGTCCAATCTCTTTCTTCACTTGAAAGATTAGACTGTAATGGAATTGCATGTCAGCTCATCAGGCATACAGGCTACTGTATATAAGAGAAATATATATGCCTTTCTACAAAAGGCACCATGTTCAATCCACAATTGAGAGCTGTTCCCTGGTTCTCAGATTGCATAGGGAAATAAGTGTGCATTTTAACATTCTATCAGGTAATGAACACCAAATGATTATATCTGCATCAGCAGCTGTGAAATCGAGAACTGAGTTTTGCAGTAAATATTCAACCAGTGTGCTGTCTGCTGGCATGGGCTGCTTTAGCCTTTGGCTCGCTGGTTGACATGGCTGAAGGAGCACTGACGGATTGTATCAGCATTAGCACTGGCTTGTCAAGCCTCACACTCGGGTGGGATTTAATCTGCACTCCACTTAAATGGACCCACAGCACACAGTCTGGTTATTTAAAACCAGCTATTTAAAGACATGTGGGAACTGAGATAGCTGTGAAAACCCCTATCCTTTTTTCCAGATCATGCATGATATAACAGTTTTCTGGAAGACTAAATTGTTGAGTTTAGATTGATTTAGGATGTAATGTAATTTATTCATCAACATATTTGATGAATTGGCTGATATTCTGAGCCCTGGGGAACAATGGTTTCAGGGGGCATGTCCTGTTTTTAGAAAATCATTATGGAGTTTGTGAAGCAGAATAAGCTGGAAATGCTGTGATGATCAGTGAAACCATCAAATCAAGTATTAGCCCCTACTTTTTAGTTAATTAAGTAGAGCTGGCAGCAGTCTGGCTGTCCAGCAGTGCTGAGAATAGACTGATCCTGGATAAGGTCCAAGACAATCAGCATTCCTGGTGTGTGAGTAACTGTTCAGAGATCAAATGCAAAGAAGAAGCAAATAATAAGATGAAGAATGACAAGATGAAGTGCAGTATAAGTTACAGGATGTTTCTTTTCTCCTAAAACTTCTTCCAAACTTCATTCTCTGTGAACAGGATTACATGACTTGAAAAACTAATGATTGTGACTGTGAGTCATACTGTCATATGTGGAAACCAAATAGGAAGTCATTTCCAGCATGTTATGGAAATTAGTTAACAAAAATTAATTTCAGCAGCGACATTTTGAGGAAACAGAATATATAGCATAGATTTTATAGTATAGAATGTATAGCATAAAAAGTATAGTATAGAATGTATAGTATTCATAAAAATCTTTGTAAAAAAAAAAACTTGTAAGTTCAAAGTGGTTATACTTCTCATTACAATTCATGTTATTTCTTCTTTGAGTAAAAAATTAGCATATAATATTAAGATTGTGTCTATAGCAATACTGTGACTAGGTCTATGACAGTATTGTGAATATTGGGAATATACATCCATCCATCCATTTTCTGTACCGCTTATCCTGTACGGGGTTGCGGGGATTCTGGAGCCTATCCCAAGGGACTCAATATACAAGGTAGGGGACACCCTGGATGAGGTGCCAACCCGTTGCAGGACACAATCGCACACACACTCACACACCCATTCACACACTGCGGACAATTTTGAGATGCTAATAAGCCTACAACACAACCTACAACTCTTTGGACAGGGAGAGGAAACCAGAGTACCCGGAGGAAACCCCGAAGCACAGGGAAAACATGCAAGCTCAAAAATGGTACCAGCTGCCATGGCAATTACTGATGAAAAATATATTTGAAGTATATTCCCATTGATATTTTAAAAAAATGTTTTAGTACACCTGGGTGACTAGGAGCAGGAAATTGTTCAACGATGACTTCCTGTTTCACAGGGGTATAAATATGAGGTAACACATAAGCCAAATTCCCTTAGTCATTCAATGGGCAAGGCCAAGGAATATAGCAGTGATGTGTGGCAAAAGGTTATTGAGCTTCACAAAATGAGAAGTGGCTATAAGAATATAGCATAAGCATTGAAAATTCCCCATCAGGGCAATAATTTAGAAGTTACAGTCAACTGGAAATGTTATGAATCAACCTGGAATTGGATGTGTGTCTATATTGTCTCAACACACCGTGAAGAGGATGGTTTGAGTGGCCAAAAAAATCTCCAAGGATCACAGCTGGGGAATTGCAGAAGGTAGTTGCATTTGGGGGTTAGAAAGTCTCCAAAACTACAATCCGAACTGACCTACATCACCACAAGTTTTTTTGGAAGGGTTTGAAGAAAAAAGCCTCTACTCTCATCCAAAAACAAACTCAAGTGTCTTCAGTTTGCCAGACATTACTGGAACTTCAAATGGGATCGGGTTCTATGGTCAGATGAAACCAAAATAGTGATTTTTGGCAATAAACACCAGAGGTGGTTTTGGCACACACAGAGAGGTAGCCATATGGAAAAGTACTTCATGCCCACAGTTAAATATGGTGGTGGCTCTTTAATGTTTTGGGGCTGTTTTTCTGCCAGAGGACCTGGACATTTTGTTAGGATACATGGCATCATGGACTCGATCAAATATCAACAGATATTAAATGAAAACGTGACTGCCTCTGCCAGAAAGCTTAAAATGGGTTGTAGTTGTATCTTCCAGCAGGACAATGATCCAAAACATACATCAAAATCAACATAAAAAATGGTTTGCTGACCACAAAATCAAGGTCCAGGGGCCATCCCAGTCCCCTGTCTTGAAACCCATAGAAAACCTGTGGGGTGAACTGAAGAGGAGAGTCCACCAGCATGGACCTCGAAATTTGAAGGATCTGTGGAGATTCTGTATGGAGGAATGGTCTCATATCCCTTGCCATCCAACCTCATCAGGCATTATAGGAAAAGACTCAGAGCTGTTGTCTTGGCAAAGGGAGGTAGCACAAAGTATTGACTAAAAGGGTGCCAATAATTGTTGTGCACCTATATTTAACAAAGTTTTTTTTGGATATACCTGAGTTTTGTTTGTAATTGTTTGATATCCATGAGAGCAGAGTATTTTGTGAATTCTTTGAACAAAAGATCAAAAGGTTAAACAATAAAAACACTTTTTCACAGCCTTCTTTGCTCATATTTACCAAGGGTGCCAATATTAGTGGAGGGCACTGTATGTATACCCTGCTGAGTCCTGTTTTCATTGTCCTTGGTTTTGCCCTTTCGTGTTTAACTTTGAATATTGCTGAATATTGATTATCCTTGTGAAAACATTGTGGTATTCTCAAAGTACATGTCTGAATGTAACATAAAAAATAAAATAAAAAACTTTAAAAATAAATGCCTGTATTCCAAAACATGTATTCCGAGCCCCACTATGGAGAACGGTGCTTGGTTAGCCTTAAATAAAGGACACAAATGTACCCATATTGATGCCCTGTCTCACCCTCCCTCACCCTCAGCACTGGAGCCACCCAGGGTTGTGTCCTGAGCCCCCTGCTGTATTCATTGAACACTTATGGCTGTGTGGCCACTTCCAAATCTACCACCATTGTCAAGTTTGCTGATGACACTGTTGTGGTGGGCCTGATCTCTGATAACTATGAGTAGGCCTACCTGGAGGAGATTAAAAGCCTGTAGAACTGGTGAACAACCTCTTTATGGGACCCCGATGGAGAGAGTGGATCGTTTTCGGTACCTTGGTGTTCACATTATGCAGGACCTGTCATGGTCTTGTCACATCAAGACCCTGGTGAAGAAGGCCTAGCAGCGTCTTTACCGCCTTAGATGCTCAAGAGACTTTAAACTGCCTTCTATGGTGCTAAAGAACTTTTACACCTGCACCATCGAGTCCTGCCTCAGTGGCCTGCATGATACAAACAATAATGGTCATGTGACACTATTGTACTCATGACAACATATTTACATGATCCATGAATTGTTAACAGAATATTATACTTTTAACGAGGCTGTATCATATGGCTGGTAAGACCAAAAAATAAAGAGAAAATAAACTACTTTGAGCAAAAATGTCTTGGATTGTTCAGGCCGGCATGCTGTATGTCCATCTTCTTCACAGAATTTGTTATTAAGAGACGTATTAAAGAGAGACATAGAAAATGTCATGAAAGATTTTCATTGATCCTTGTCCTTGCATTCGAAGTCAATGTCATTCCTTATAAATGTATCATGCTATCAACAATTAGCATGTTTTTCATTCCAATAGGATTCAGTTAAAATCCTTGTGACGAACTCAGATATAAGCTTAGTCGTTGCCACTTCTCCACATTCGGCTCCTGGTATCTCTACATTTAAAATATCAGATTAAAGCAGTACTGGAAGGCATGAGCTGAATCCTGAGCTCCATCAAGGGAGCTATTAGGTTAGTAAATCATGGCTAGGCTTCTAATGGAAATGCAGCCGTAATCCCTCAAGGGTGCACCTCAAGGCAGGTGCCGAAAGGTGAAACAGGACACGGCAGCAGCACAGCTACTTGTAATTGTGAAAAATGCTTGACTTCTCCCTGAACTGAAGTCCACCTTTACATTTAAGGCATTTGGCAGACACCCTTATCCAGAGAAACATTTATCTCATTTATACATCTGAGCAATTGAGTGTTAAGGGCCTTGCTCAAGGGCCCAACAAAGGCAGCTTGGCGGTGCTGGGATTTGATCTCACGACTTTCCAATCAGTAGCCCAACATCTTAACCACTGAACTACCACTGCCCTTTATGTTGTACAGCTGTAATTGCTGTGAAAGAGGACACGCTTTGTAAGGAAGTTTACTTGCCTAATTAAGGTGAGAAGAAGCTGACTCATCCGCATATTTATTTTGCCGGCAACTGAATTTGGGTCGTTGAGGGGAAAATAGGAAAGCAAAAAATAGGAGTAGAATTGAAACAGACTTGTAGTGTAAGCTGCTGAGGTAAAGAAAAAGAAGAATGAGGGCAGGGTTGTGAAAGAAAGGGGAAAGAATAAAAAAAAGAATGGAAGGAAGTTAGTAGACAGATAGCACTCCAGATAGCACTGTATAGCACCACTTTTCAAATTCCCCTACATAATGTTTGTCTTCTATCTACCATCCAAAACAATTAAGACAGATTTGCTCATCAGAGCCAAGAATAAGCCATCCTATCTGGCAGCAGATGGGAAGCATGGGAGCCACACTAATATTCTAACTGAAAGGTTAGATGAGGGCCATGTTTCACCCCGATCCATTTATTGGTTGCATTAATCTGTTCCGCTCTCAAATGATAGCAGATCAAGCTAGCACAGCCTGGAGAGTTAAGCCAGCTTACAATCAATAAGTCCCGAAGGAGAAACTTCTCAATCTCAATAAATCATCTGCTATGTGTTATAAAAGGCTGCACTGAGGTTTTTTGCTTTGGGCTTAGCGACACTTTGCACCACGCAGTCCTGATGATCAGCAGCATTAGAAGACAGATAGCAAAAATGTGCTCAGAGCTGAATAAGGATAGTAATCAATTGACCTGGAGGGCAAGCAGAATCAGAAAACCACCTAGAACATTGCAGAGGTTAGTGTTAGTCTGTGTCATATCACAATTCTCTTTTGTGCTGTAGTTCAATCAAAGGCTCCTGAGGATCTTGGACAGGTGCATTTTATATGATTACAGATTATCGGAATGTTGCAGAGGCAGTAGCTTTGCTCTTTTTGCCCAAGTAAGCGGGTAACCCTTAGACCCTTGGTCTATATCTAATACTGTATATGCTATATCTTATATCCTATATCATTATTTAATATGTACAGTGGGGGAAAAAAGTATTTGATCCCCTGCTGATTTTGTACGTTTGCCCACTGACAAAGAAATGGTCTATAATTTTAATGGTAGGTGTATTTTAACAGTGAGAGACAGAATAACAACAAAAAAAATTCAGAAAAATGCATTTCAAAAAAGTTATAAATTGATTTGCATTTTAATGTGGGAAATAAGTATTTGATCCCCTATCAATCAGCAAGATTTCTGGCTCCCAGGTGTCTTTTACACAGGTAATGAGCTCTCCCTTTAAGAGAGTGCTCCTAATCTCAGTTTGTTACCTGTAAAAAGTCACCTATCCACAGAAGCAATCAATCAATCAGATTCCAAACTCTCCACCATGGCCAGGACCAAAGAGCTGTCCAAGGATGTCAGGGACAAGATTGTAGACCTACACAAGGCTGGAATGGGCTACAAGACCATCGGCAAGCAGCTTGGTGAGAAGGTGACAACAGTTGGTGCGATTATTCGCAAATGGAAGAAACTGTCAGTCTCCCACGGTCTGGGGCTCCATGCAAGATCTCACCTCGTGGAGTTTCAATGATCATGAGAACGGTGAGGAATCAGCCCAGAACTACACGGGAGGATCTTGTTAATGATCTCAAGGCAGCTGGGACCCTAGTCACCAAGAAAACAATTGATAACACACTACGCCATGAAGGACTGAAAACCTGCAGCGCCCGCAAGGTCCCCCTGCTCAAGAAAGCACATGTACAGGCCCATCTGAAGTTTGCCTGAATGATTCAGAGGAGAACTGGGTGAAAGTGTTGTGGTCAGGTGTGGTCAGATCTCTTTGGCATCAACTCAACTCGCCGTCTTTGGAGGAGGAGGAATGCTGCCTATGACCCCAAGTCATAACACCATCCCCACTGTCAAACATGGAGGTGGGAACATTATGCTTTGGGGGTGTTTTTCTGCTAAGGGGACAGGACAACTGCACTGCATCAAAGGGACGATGGACGGGGCCATGTACCATCAAATCTTGGGTGAGAACCTCCTTCCCTCAGCCAGGGCATTGAAAATGACCTTAATGACTTGGAGAGATTCTGCAAAGAGGAGTGGGACAAAATCCCTCCTGAGATGTGTGCAAAACTGGTGGCCAACTACAAGAAATATCTGACCTCTGTGATTGCCAACAAGGGTTTTGCCACCAAGTACTAAGTCGAAGGGGTCAAATACTTATTTCCCTCATTAAAATGCAAATCAATTTATAACTTTTTTGAAATGTGTTTTTATGGATTTTTTCGTTGTTATTCTGTCTCTCACTGTTAAAATACACCTACCATTAAACTCATAGACTGATCATTTCTTTATCAGTGGGCAAACGTACAAAATCAGCAGGGGATCAAATACTTTTTCCCCCCACTGTAGATACTAATAGATTTGCATTTATCTGCATGTATTTTTGCAGTATATGGCCAAACGTTTTGGAATTGTCAACAAGTACATATGGATGTGATGGTCAGGTGTCCACAAACGTTTGGCCATATCGTGTATGTCACAAAGTTGTGATTTCAGTGAAGAAATACTTACTAATGTGAAAGAATATATAATTAGTGTGAGACAGAAATATTTTTCATTTATGTCTCCTCTTTTTTTTATATGGATTGCTGATGGGAATTAACGACAATACTTGAAATCAAATGAGGTAAAAAATATTTTTAAGTGTTATTTAGCTGTGAACATATTGTTCTTGGTGGCATAATTCAAATACCTGAGAAATAGCTCAGAAAGGTTCTATATACTCCTGTTTTTTTTTCTCCTGCAGGTGAATAACTAAAGTCTCCTGCATCTTGATGTACTATAAAGCTAGTAAAGCTATGCCTCATCATTTGAGCTTGTTCTGAGAGACACGCCAGATTTGCACTTCACGATGTACTTTTAGAAACACTGGAATGTAATTCAACAAAACCCTGTTTTTCCCCAGATGCCACAATGAATCTGTGACACTGACAATGTCAATACACTCAGACATAAATCATTTAAATAAGGGCTGGCCCATGGCTCTGACAGACAAAAACTTTATTTTCTCTCTATTGTGAATAAAAACAACGACATCATATTAAATGTAAGGAGTGTGTTTTGAACACGATGTTGTACTTTTATGTTTTTTCAAAACTGGATTTCCTGCTGATACTACAGGCATGATGTTTGGAAAGGCTAAGTGTGTCTGTTTCTAATGATGTGTGTGTTTATTTCTGAGCAATACATGGTTCCTGAATTGTGAAACCAAGAGCTTTCAAGCTCATACTTGCAAATAGTGTTCATCTGGTTGTAAGGGTTAACAGAGGTTTGTGTGTACTAATCCATAGTGTACTATGGATTGGAAATAAATGAAGAGAAGAGAGAGATGAGAAGATACGAGAAGATACGAGAAGAGAAGAGAAGAGAAGAGAAGAGATGACACCACTCCATCTCCAGCCAACATGCTTAGTGCCTCCACACTAAAAAAAAGTAACACTGAAAGGTTAAGGGGTGCAGTTGAGAAGCATTGACCCGGTTGTACCTCTGCGGCAAGAGCAGAATATCAATACCCAGCAGGCGGTCACATCTCTCTCCAAATCCAACAGTGCATCCAAGAAACAAGAAACGAGCACTGGAGGACAAAGCACATTCAATATAGCCTCAAGCCCTAGGGCACTCATGTATTAGAAATGGGGGAAAGGTCAAGCCCTGACATAGAACCAGACCTCTATGTGTCTGAGAAGACTAACAACCTAAGATTAAGACACACTAGGGGGAAAATTTCTATTCCAGGTTGGCCAAAGACTCGATTCTGACTTTGTGTTAAATGAGCCAGGAGAATTATCAATAGGAAGGGGAAAATATTAAGGCTTGAGGTGTGACTGGGAGCAGGGAGCTGATGAACCAGTCTAGAGCAAGGCTGACAAACCCCAAAACTTTGGAGTGACAGAGAGATCAAAATGAGAGAAATTGAGAAGGTGAGGTGGTGAAACAATACAGAGCAAGGGCAAAAGCCTAGAAGATTAATACAAAAGAAAGAGAAAGAGAGCATCAAGAAACAAGAATATGATATATCTTCACATGTACTTCAAAACACAGAAAATGGATTACAATATTTTGGAAGGTGTCTGTGTTTTAAAACCTGGACTCATAAATCAAATAACACTAATGGGTACTGATTCAAACATATTTTTTGCCTACATGCAACCTAGTCTCATAAAAATAAAACATTCACATTCAACTTATTTGTAACACAGGTCAGAAGCATACGGTATATATAACCATATCAAACTTTCACTCGACTGCACAAACATCACTTGAACATGCTCACATCTTAGACTTACTTAGACATAGATCCTCCTGCGCCGTTCGGCGCAGTGGGCGGCAAGGTGTGTCCATCGAGATCGATCAGCTGCGGCAGCTTTGGCATCGTCCCATGAAATTTCGAGGGCTTTCAAATCGTCATTGAAGGTCCGACGCCAGGTTATTCGGGGACGACCTTGCTTCCGTCTTCCTCTTGGTGGCGTCCATGCGATGGCAGCTTTTGGTAGGCGCGTTGGTTGTTGGCGAAGAATGTGGCCTCCGAGTTGCATACGCCTCTCAGTCACGATGTCATTTAGAGGGCGGGTGGCAGCTCGGCGGTGAATCTCTTCGTTGGTAATGCGGTCTCGGTATGAGACTCGCAGGATCTGTCGCAGCCACCTCTGTTGCGCGACATTGAGCCTTCTTGCAATCTTTGTCGATCTCTTCAATGTTTCGCTGGCGTAAATTGCAGTTGGGATGACGATGGAGTTGAGTAGGTGAACCTTCGTCGTCACATCGATCTTCTGGGTCGACCAAATCGGCAACAGCCGTTGGAAGACTGCCCCTGCTTTTGCAATCCAACAAGCTACATCATGGTCGGCATCTCCATCGCTCGCAAAGACGCTACCCAAGTATGTGAACTTGTCAACCTCCTCAAGTTGCTGTTGTCCAACCATAATGGGATTACTGGCTGCCGCATATCCAATCCTCATAATTTTGGTCTTGTTTCCGCTGATTCGTAAGCCAACCTTGGCCGCTTCTTGTTCCAAGCTTTTCGTCATAGCCGCCATGTTCTTCTTAATGTCTTCGAGGAGTACAATGTCATCGGCGAAGTCAAGGTCCGTTAGGCGTGTTGGTGCTCGCCACGGAATTCCAAACCCGTCCTGATCCATAGCAATCCGCATTACGAAGTCGATGGACAATAAAAAGAGGAAGGGGGATAATATACACCCTTGCCTCACACCGGTTTCGATGGCGAAGAAGTCCGTGTTTCCATCCTCCGTTCGTACACAGCAGCTGGATCCAAGGTAGAGGTTTCAGAAGACCTCAACAAACCGCTCTGGGATGCCATATGACCTCACTACATTCCAAAGGGAGTCTTGATCTATACTGTCAAAGGCCTTGGTGAAGTCGACGAAGTTGATAGAAAGTCGCTGTTGGTATTCCAAGCTCTGCTCGATGATTGCTCTTAGGACAAAAATCTGCTCAGTGCACGATCTGCCACTGTGGAATCCGGCTTGTTCTTCTCGAAGCTTCTGATCCACAGCTTTTTGAAGTCTTCTGAGCAGGACGATGCTGAAAACCTTTCCAGGAACCGAGAGGAGTGTGATTCCACGCCAGTTGTTACAATCCGCCAAATTGCCTTTCTTTGGGAGCTTCACGATGACACCTCTTCGCCAATCTTCCGGTACTTGCGCTGTTGCCCAACAGGAATTTAGAAGATCCGTCATTTCTTCGATGAGGCGTTGTCCACCGTGCTTGAGCATTTCCGCAGACACCATATCCAGGCCAGGCGCTTTGCCATTTTTCAGGAGTCGAATCGCAGTTGAAGTCTCCGCTGTTGTGATTTCATCTGTCCTCACGTCCAGGTCGTTTGCTCGATCTGCAGGAGCGAAGGTGAACGTGGTCCCGGGGGGAGGCTGGTTCAAAGTTTCTTTAAAGTGTTCCACCCATCAGGCATTTTGCTCTTCTTTGGTCAGCAGCGCTTTGCCATTCTTGTCTTTGACAGGTGCACCCTGCCCGGTTTTCGCGTCGGTAAGGTCCCGGACAATGCGGTATCAATCAATCTTGGTGTCATTCCTTTCCGCCGCTGCTTGTGCTTCTTGTCCCTTCTGGTCCAACCAGTCACGTTTGTCTCGTCTGCAACTTCTCTTCACTCTTCGGTCCAGTTCTCATTCTCGATAACGTTCTGTCGTGGCTACCCGTTCCTCCTCCGTTTTTGCTTGGTCACGCTTCTGTCGAGCCGATCTACGTTCATCGATCTGATCCCATGTTCGTTCCTGGATCCAACGTTCCTTGTATGTTCCTCGCCTTCTTCCGATAGTAGTCTCAGCACTTCCAGTGATCGCCTGTGTCAGCCTCGTCCATCGTTGTTCAATGTCAGCGTCTGCCTCTTCTATCAGTACCTCGAACTTGTTCCTTAATTCAAGTGTAAATCGTTCAGTCACTGCCCGGTCTTTAAGTCGGTCCACTGCGAAGGGGCGCGGTCATTTCTGTTGCATTTGTTGGCGCTTCAATCGGAGTCGACACTTCGCGAGGAGGAGATAGTGGTCAGAACCAATATCCGCCCCCCTGCAAGCCCGCACATCTACCAGCGCTGATCGCCACCGTTTGCTTATGCAGGCGTAATCGATCTCATTGAGCGTTTCTCCATCTGGCGACCGCCATGTCTTCTTATGGATCTGCTTATGGTCGAAGTATGTATTTCCGATTGATAGGCCGTTTGCTGCGCAGAGAGAGATTAGCCAGTCTCCATTGTTGTTGGTTTCTGTGGCTGAGCCGTGTGGGCCCATGACGTGTTCCAGACCATGACGCTTCATGCCAATCTTTGCATTGAAATCGCCAATGAGCAGAATGATGTCGTGACGGGGGGTTTCATTTAGGGCCTGCTGTGGTTGGTCAACTCATCCTTGTTGGTATCTTCTGCATCTTCGATCGGGGCGTATGCTTGGATGATTGTGACCTTGGCGTGGTTGGTTTGGAATCGGGCAGTGATAATACGGTCACTAACAGGCTTCCAGCCTATGAGTGCTGATGCTGCCTTGATGGACATAACGATTCCCACTCCACGTCCATGTTCGGTGTCATGGCCCGAATAAATGATGACCTTCCCATCACTGACCATGCGCCCGGTGTTTGTCCAACGCATCTCACTGACCCCAAGGATGTCCATACGGTATCGGTCGAATTCATTTAGGAGTTGAACCAGCTTTCCACACTGGAATAGCGTTCGTACGTTCCATGCTCCAATTTTTGTTAGTAATTTAGCATTGAAGATTGAGCCTCGCATCGGGTGATGGACGTCCAATCGGCTTTGATCCACCACCGTCACAGGAGAGTGTCCATCTTCGCCGCCGGTTAGTCGATCTTGTTTGTTTCTTCTTGCCGTTTCCGTAGCACTGAAGTTTTGACAAGGTGGGGTCGCTGGCCCTACGCCCAACCCTCCTCCTTTCTCAGCCGGGCTTGGGACCGTCCATGGCGGAGTTCATGCTCACATCTGCATTAGTCTAATTGATGAATATTTTACCTCTTTTTAAAGATACTGATCGTAGCCTACTTCATTTGTAATGTAGTGTTTTTAACGACCTGATTAGACTTGGAAGCAGGGGCGGATTTAGTGATTTGAGGGCCCTAGGCAAAATATAGGAATAGAGCCCTATTCAGTTGGGGTTGGGGGAGGAGGCTTGCATTGACGCTGCTGAAATAACAGTGATATCAATAATTTCAGTGTTTTAACATAGATATTTAAATTCTCAGCATATGTTTTTCAGCATTAGTAATTAAAAACATATATCATTTGCATTTTTAAGGGGTCATTGGCTTCTGGGGGCCCAAGGCGCTTGCCTACCTTTGCCTAGTGCTAAGTCCGGCCCCTGCTTAGAAGGCCTAATTTTTCCTCTTCTCAGCAGTAGTTGATAATTGAGCTTGCAGGTCACGTGGTAATGCAGTAAGGAAGTTTTTTCCTTTACATTTTTTCACTTCCTTCTTTACAGTTGGATGAAATAGACTTTTACACAACAGGGTGAAACAAGTCATACATAATGAAGGTGCTGCAAATAAGTTGTAGGTAGACATTTTTTTCTCAGAGATGTTTTGCTACATGTATATGATCACTCACTGGGATATAAAAGGCAAAATCGGGTTCTAGCTCAGCATTTGTTCTGATTGCTTTGATGCATACAAGCTCAGTAACTTTAGACATGCTGCTTCTCGGAGAAGATTCACACACTAATCAAACCGAGCCTTATTCATGCCTGCAAAAGAGTTTAATGGGATGTCTTGTTCAAACATTAATATTTATGCAATATTTTGGAGAACAAAGCAGACAGTCTCAAGTCATTGTTGAAAAACAAAGAGAGAGAAAAAACAAGAAAAGGTGGAACAAGAGAATTAGAAAAGAAGAAGGAATAGCGAGACAGACAAGAAAGAAATCTATTTGCTGCATCTTCTCTAGCTGGCTTTCCAAAGCAATGACTCAACATGAGGAGACAAATAAAAGCTATGAAGAAATCAGGTAGGGACAGTTAGAACACGGAGCTCTGGACAAGACTCATAGGATTTGTTTTCTCTCTTAACATTTTTTTTTTCACAAATAATACCAAGCTTACACAAGTACAGGAACATTACACCTTTGGCTAGAATAGTAAAATAAGAACTGTGAATCACTATGTACTTATCTTCTCTCTTGCTGATATAGGTACGAGAAAATACACTCTGACATGGTTTTCACCATATCTAGGATTAATTCAACACAATAGCCCGCAGAGTTTCAGATTCATTGCCTCATAGTCTGACCACAGGAGTTCCACAGGGCTCAGCTCTAGGTCTGCTCTTGTTGTCCAGATAACATGGCTTTTCCCATCACCTGAAATGGAATGTCAACAAAACAGAACTGATATATGGTGATATTAGATGGGAGGCTAAATCTAATATCTATCAATAAGACATGGTTAAAGACAGATATGCAGTTGCATACAAGATTTCTAGGTTTAAGTCTATAATGCTCTACTGGGTTCATGTTTTGTTTCCTCTAAATATCAAACATGGTAAACAGAAAAGCTGTTCAAACAAACAAGCTAGTCAGTGGACAATAGCGAGTAGCAACAAGCTAACTGGATAACATTAATGATAACTCTAATGTTGATCATTACCTTGTCAAAACAGCGATTAGTGTGGTCAATGCTATAGATTTAACTAAGTACTGTGTCTGAATATTAATTGATCTAAAGCCAATACTGCTATAAACTCATCTGAACGTAAAGAAGGGGCACTTTATACTGTTCACAGAGTGAGTGGCCATGTCGATTTAATGTCACTCTGTAAACGGGGAAGGAACTGGTAGCTGAGAAGACTACCCCAAATTGATGAGTTGAAATATCAGGTTGAGGGGGCATGTTCTAAGATTTTTACTGGTTGTAGTTAGGGAAATACAAGGTGCAATTTTCCCTAAAATGCAGTACAAGCATTCCCCACCAGTCCAGCCATCCATCCATTTTCCATGCCGCTTATCCTACACAGGGTCGCAGGGAGTCTGGAGCCTATCCCAGAGAACTCGGGGCATTAGGTGGGGGACACTCTGGACAGGGTGCCAAACCATTGCTTCTGGGTTTTCTGAGTATTGTTTATGCACTTACTTAGATCCCTACTAGAAATTTGTCCTCTAAATTTGTACAGTATTTTACTGACTAGCACTTGTACTAATCAGCTTTAGTCACTCATCGTTTAGGTTTACAGATTCTCCAAGTACTTTTTATGATTGCCTTTAAGCTGTTTGCATATTTTATAAGTCACACTTGGTACAAGATTGATCAGAATTTAAGTAAGCTAAATAAAAACGGCAGTGGTTGCATTTCTTGGCCCATGTGCGTACTAATGGGTGAAAGGACATTTAGAATCATAGTAACAATCAGGAGAGCTATTATTAAAAGATTCTCATGGTATGGCTTAATCAGCATGGCAGGGAATACTGGCCATTGCCCTTGGATACAGAGCTCATTCTTTCTTTCTTGCAATGTATTGTGAGCAATGAAATCCAATAACTTATAGTTGTATACTTCTTATAGAATAGACACCCTATGGGTAAAAGTTATGACTTAAATCCATTTTATATGACATTTCAGTCTAGAATCTCATAACAAAGCATGTTTTATGAAACCTGTGTGTATATGAATTTGGAGGCCGTATAATCACATTACTTGTTTTGTTCTTTTTGCTCACACACTTGTTCCTTGTTTGCTGACTTTTGTTAAGAACAAAACTGTTTTTCTGTGGTTCCACTGCATGACTAAAATTTAACACTGACACTCATGGTGATTGATTCTCATCAGCTGTTATGTGTTTTTGGTGTTTTACACCGAGAAAGTAAGGTGACTCCATCAGACAGCAAAACACTTGATGGTATGCCACACATGCAGCATATCGTCTGCTTCACAAACTCCTTTCCTTCATTGAGGAGCAACACTGTTGATTTATCTATAAGGATTTTTGAGGTTATCGCCACCATGGGCATGCACTGTCACCTGTCCAGAGTTCCTGATTAGATTCTCATTGGTGTTATTCTGTGTCCTCCAAAAGTGTTTGGTAATAATGAGAGAAATTCTCTCCAAGAATGACCTTCATCTTTAGTTTCTTCATCAATAAAAATGACTAGTCTTTAATACAGGCTATCTAGGCATAATATTATTGCCACCATATTTTACAAATTAGATGATAGACATTGTCTTTTTCCTTTATTTCTTCTCATACACTGGTCATAACAAATGCATGATGTGCATTCTCTGTTAGCATTTCTTATCAAAGCTTGGCCTTTTTGCTGTTTAAGTCCCACTGAGGGAAAAAGATCCAAATTCTCTGAAGAAAACCAAGCTGAACAAGAGAGTGATTCCCAGGCACAAGTATACTTCAACTTCTCCATCTCTATTTTAAGGCTCATTGCCCAATATACTGTATATCCTGCAAAATTGGGTAGCACAAAGACAACAACTTGACTGTAAAGTGAGCATCAACTTAATCACTCTAATAAATAAGAAAGCCCAAAGATTAAAGTGAAATTAACCTTAGCATTCCTTTGATTGTGTTTGCTCCCGAATCCATTCACTTTTATTAATTAACAACTAAAATCTATACAACAAATTAGGGAGAGTTTGGGGGAGGGAAGCATTTTCATCACACAACCATCCATTCTACAACACAGTGATGGCAACAAAATGGTTTGGGCTGAAATCAATTCTGAGAGGGTGAAAGAGAAATGGCAAGAGTTCCCATGCTATAATAGCGATGAAGTAGAGGTCATCAGTCTTTGGCTGTCAGTGCTGAGATTTTTACTCGCACTGTTAGCCAAAAACCTTCTTATCTCTTACAGACAGTGAACATGCAGAAAAAGTGTGGGCATCTTTCTCACTATGTATATATTATTGAAGAAGTATTGAAATGTGTTTTTATGTTCTTGCAAAGGAATGCTTTTAATTCAAGAAACTACATATTGGATTTAGCAGAAAGAGATGTAGCTAGCCTCTTGACTTGAAGTTATTCCTTGAAATGAATAAAATTATAAAAACAAGTCAAGCATATGCTATTGAAAAGCACAACATGCTTGGCAGTATTGAAGAGTGAATAGAGTTGCTGTGGGAGAAACACAGAAAGGACAACCTTCTGCAACTTGCTTTTATTTCAATAAACTTCAAACCCAATCCAAGCAAAAGTGCCAACTGAAAGTCAGTGTCATATCTCCATTCAGTTTATTCATAATATGTATTTCAGAGCAACAGCATTTGTTCATTGACTCATTCATTTATACGCCCATCTTCAGTAACTGCTTTATCCTGGTCAGGGTTGTGTTGAATCTGGAGCCGAATACAGGAACACTGGACACGAGGTGGGAATGCATTCTGGATAGGACACCAGTCCATCACAGCTCACAACACACACAAACACACATACAGTGCATTCACATCTAGGGGCAATTTAGTGTAGTCAGTCCACCTAGTCCACAGTTAGTTACAGGGAGTATATGGCAATTGCTGATACAGGTTAAACATGATGATTTTGTTTATGATTTTTCTTAATGGGTTAAGTGAAAGCTGTATGGTGGCACAGCAACAGAGATAGCATTTTCTCCTCACACCTCCATGGTCCCTGGTTTGATCCTGAGTTTGGGATTCTATCCCTGTGCGTGTTCTCCCCATATCTGTGTGGGTTTCCTCTGTGTTCTCTGGTTTCCTCCCACCAAAAACATGCCTGTAGGTGGATTGGCTACACACCCATCCATGGTGTGTCCCTATCTTGCGCCCATTATTCCTGGGATAGCCTATGGAGCCACTGTAGCCCTGACTAGGATAAAGCAGTTACTGAAGATGAATGATTAAAACAGCTCAAAACAGCTCAGGTCCTAACTTCACTTAACATAAGATCGATGCAACTTATCTGTATTCTATTTGTTGTAACGTCTGACGGTACCCAAACTGATTTCTGAATTAACCTGGACTTAACATAAAAAGTTTCACCACTCAGGTGACCGAGAGTAACCCCGAGAGGCCTCCTGCGGCCAGATGCCCCTTTGGAATGCAAAAGACTCTTGCAAACACACACACACACACACACAGTGAAACTTACACCCTCAATAGAGGGTCCCTCTATTTCATGAACCTAACGGGTGTGAACGTCTGGAAAACGTCACGATTAGGTTCATCAGCAGGGGTCAACTAAAACTCCGACCGAGGGCCTGTAAATCTCTGATCTAATCTCTGTTTACGACCACATGGATTAGCATCGGAGCCGACAAGGCTGGAAGGAGAACGTCCTCCCTAAAGGTCACCCTGAGGTGACCAAAGACCGGTGGGACCTTAGAAGAACACCAGCCCCCTCTTCTGGACATACACACACTCACGCACACACACTGAAAATGTCTCTTGAATGTAACATATAATCATATTTCTAGAATAGTTATAGTGTATTCATATATGCATGTGTTATGTGTTTAGATAACCTAACTATAGTGATTTTAGATAGTTTGAGCGAGAAGCTAATTTTAAGTTGTCTGTAACCATGTCTAATGATCCTTCACTGTCCAAGGTATCATAAACTCCTTGAGTTTGGTATCAAAATCATTATCTCGTAATATGCCAATTAATGATGCATACTATAGGACGATGGGATGTATCATTCTATACTTTTCCATATTTCATTCTAATCGAAACTTAATACAAACCCCGCCTTGACATGCGAACCCCGTTTTGGAACAGACAAAGAAGTTCTCCCCCCCCAGAACTTCCTCCTCTCTCTGGATTCGCCAGCAGCTCAGAGAGGCGTGTACGTTGGCATTATCCATAAAAGACCACGACGTGCGTTCCTCTACACTTTACTTCCTTACTTTACTTTCTACTTTTACTCTTTTTTTTTCTTTCTACTTTACACTTCTTACTTTCCTTTTACTTCTTACTTTACTTCACTTTTCTCTCTCTCTCTCTCTCGCGGACTTACTCTCTTCCGCCCTCTTTTTCCGGTACTCCTCTGGACTCTCCTTTGTCTCGTTAAACCACGTGGCAATTACCGTTTTCTTTCTTCTTTCTACTTTGGCGAGACCCAACTCCGTTCACCACGGAAGATTCAGCAAACTCCTCGCTAAATCTACAAACCAAGAACCCTCGTGAACGGCATAAAATTAATGCAAGTATAAATTTTAATTGATCTACAGAGGTGTCCTTTTAAGCCAGTGCCCCTGTTGAAGGTGAATTCAATTCATTGCAGATTCTCAAGGTTAAACTGTTGTGTGTTCTGCCATTCTGTTATTTTCATAATTTTTCCTTTTGTTTCTTTCACTTTCCCTGTATATATGTATTATTTGTTTATACCTAGTTCTGTATATCAGTAGTTTTATGTAGTTATTAAAATCCATGGTTATCACGTTGGATCGGCTCTGTTTTTACTCATGACGAGGTTCACTTTTAACGTTGCTTTTCGCTACGCGCTGTATTTCTTTTAACTTAGAATAAACTATGCTTCGTGGCCAGAAGAATAATTTATTCTTTTAGAGTAATACGAAGACTGCCCTGGTAAGTTTGATGGACAAACAGATCAAGCTGCTTCGCATTTAATTCTAATTAAATGCGAAATATTGCAAATGCAAATATTTCACCCATATTTGCAAATGCAAATATTTCACCCATTTGAGCTAGATTCGCTACATTGTTATACCTAATGGATTTCATTGCAAAAGTAATATCTGGGGAAATTATGGGAAAAAATCATGCAAACACAGTTTAAGTGCTAATGAGCTCATTTGTATGGACTAGACATCAGTGTAGAGGCAGGGTTTACTTTAATATTCTTAGACTGACTCTAAGTTTTCTAAGTTTTCATGCCAGGTTTCTGTTTCAGTTCTTCAATGTCTGAATGTTTATTTTTCAAACTAGGCTTGTTAAGGAGCACCTTTAGTGTTTCTATATATAGCTGACTTCCTGACTGCCTTATTTCTGAGGCTAGACAATTTTTAATTCTCCCACATACATTTCATTATCTTAAAAATACAATGCAAAAAAAAAAAAAAAAGAGAGAGACTGAATCAGAGACTGCATTTGGCTCTCAATTCATCTTGGCAGTATGCAAGTGGTTACAATAAATACATGGCCAGGGATTGGAGGTATCAGCCAAAACAACAAAAACAAAGCATATAAATATGCTAATACAGTGGAGAACAAAAGTGTAAGATCAGGCCAATTTAATACACCCTTCTAAATGACCATGGAGTCAGGACTGTACATTTAACTGAGGCAAACTGCTATAAACTGCTATAAAATGGGAACAAGGGGTAGGGAGTGTGGTCATAATTTTTATACTACTTAATCCATATCATCTAAAAAATTATTTTAAAAAAAACACTTTCACTTCCAAATTCCTTTTTTTGTGTTTGCAGCTTTTTTAGAGTTGGTTTCTGAATTGACAATCCAGAAGAGCCTTGAAGTAAAGCCACTCTGAATCAAGAGGAGCCAGTAGCAGTGGGTGGGGTCATTTACAAGAAAGCCCCCTGGTCAGGTTCCACTAGAGCTGTATCATACATGCCCCACTGGTCGGAAACCCGGGGCAGACCCAGAACATGCTAGAGAGATTATATCCCGCAGCTGCTTTGGTAGCATCTGGAGATCTGGGAATCAATTAATCAATCAATCAATCAATCAATGAAGAACTCTCCAGTATCCAGGTTCATTCCTGAGCTCCAGTTACTATCTGTGTGGAATTGCATGTTCTGCATGTGTCTTCCCTGTTTCATCTCACCTCCCAAATACATGCTGGTAGGTGTACTAGCTACTCTAAATTGTCTCTGGGGGTCAATGAGTAAGTGAGTGTGAGGCCCTGTGATGAACTGGTGTTCTGTCCAGAGTCTATTCCTGCCTTGTGCTCTAAATCTACTACAACACTGACCAGGATAAGTCAGTATAAAATATCTTCTTAAAGTAGTCAGTGTATGTGAAGCAGGTAGCAAAAAAAAAAGAAAGAAAAACAACCTTTCCTTATCTCTCCTACTGGCCATGACATGGAGTTTAATCAATCTGGTTAATAGAGATGTAGCTTCTCTTTGAACGTGTTTTACTCACATTAATGAATCTTGGATCAGCTCTCCTGAATTCCTCATGCATGTGGACCTTCTCAAATCAGACATTAGTTACATATTCCATACAGATATCAAAGGATAAAGGGGGTTAAATTAAAATGGAAAATGTTGTTACTCAAATGGGAATGTTTTTAAAAAGGCAATGGGGATCGTTTGCTGGCTGTGACAACATGACCTCACCATTGTAAATACAGACAAACGTATTTTACATCAACATCACCATTATAAATACATGACATTTCATGTCTCCAAGAAAGGCTAGAGCAGACTACTTTTTGAGAAAGCTCATGTCTTTCAATTTATGCACCAGGATGCTAGGATCTATCAGTTGTTCATGGTGAGTGTCATCTTTTATGCAACAGTATGCAGGGGCAGTGGCATTAAAGCAGGAGATGCTAACAGACTGAACAAACGAATAAGGAAGGTTGGACGGATCATTGGGACCAACCTCATTAGGCCAACTTGTATGAAAATGTATGGATGGTTAAGGTTAGGGTGATGGGGTGTGGTTACAGGTTCTCAAGAAATTCTCAGATTTTTGCAAATGTACTTTTGTTTAGATCACCTGTAGTGAGGTGCTGTATGCACACTTAGCCAATGCAGGAATGGAAAGGTGATATTATTTCACATAAGATATTTCTCATTTTTTCACACCTTCCTCCGGTAACACCTACGTGTTACAAAGCGTTCAGCTTCTTCAGCATATTGATCTTTACTGCAGTTCTAGGCAATTTGTCTTTATCCTGTTTGTATTCTGGTTGCCCGGTTTACTCTCTCTGGACTGTGTTTTGTAATTTGGTTGCTTGTTTTCACTGTGGACTATCGTATATGACCTGTATCGTCCTTCTATCCATCAGTTATTTGGAACATGTTTGTTCTCTGCACTTGCATCAACCCTTTCGTCCTGCATTACAGATCCTTTCATATTAGAAAGACTTTGAGCTGACTTGTGGAGAATGCTGTGCTTTCTGCTGAGCACTCTCCATTAGAAAAATAAAGAAATCTCTCTGGAATCACAGCAGCTCAAGGACAGACTGATAAAAGCAGGACATGGGGAAGAAGGAGAAAACCATTGTTTGATAGAACACCATTTTTTGGAGGATATTATAACCAAGAGGTCATTTGTCCTCATTTTCTTAGGCACACAAATAATTGAATCCAACAAAAAGCTTGGATCTTTCTGTACTTCTCACTCATCATCTGCTGCTATGGATGGTCCCATATAAATACTCTAAATATTTGTACTTCCCAAAACCAACCTTTGATCAGTACAATTATATTAATAAGTACAATGCGCTCATGCATCTTTGAGATGACACGATTTTGTTGTTTAATTGTGCCATCTCAAGGAATACCTCTGGTTTTCTCATTAGCAAACTGAATCTAATTTCTGTAAAGCCGCTTTGTCACAATGTCTCCTATTAGAAGCACTATACAAATAAAATTGAATTGACTTTAGAAAGGGTAATAAATTAAAATCATTGTTCTTTTTCATTGATTTGCCTTTTAAAAAAAACACCCCCTCTCCCAACAAGACCCCAACGCCACCTTTCCCAAACCTCCCTGTCATACTGTGGATCAGTGAGTCAAGGAGATAATAAGAACCTGATATTCCGTGTCACAGTTCATAAGCCTTTCCTATCTTCCTCATATACAGTCGCCTCTGTCAGATATGACTCACAACCCAGCTCAAAATACAGGACAAGGTCTATATAATATATATATTTAGTCCAGACTCTGTGCTAGACAAAAGCAAAAATCAGAGAACATGTTCTACGCAGCATGAGTCATAGGGATTCACATGGTAAAGTTATTAATGGCTGCTATTTTGGATTTCAGTCTGTGTGCTTTTGTCAGGTTATTTTCCTTTCCTGCCGTGCACAGAGCTAGGTGACTAACTGAAGGTTTGCTGGAGGTTGTTGTGGTTAAAGCCATCCCTATAGGGCAACATGAGAGTCACATAGTGCGTGACCTGCATGCTCGTTCCTCTTGATACACAGACACCCTCTAAATGAGATGAGGGACAGTATTTTCAGCTCTAATGCTATTTTTAATGCCTTTAGTGCCCATGTCTGTGAGGACAGCTGGTGTAGACAATGTGTGTGTGTGTGTGTGTGTGTGTGTGTGTGTGTGTGTGTGTGTGTGTGTGTGTGTGTGTGTGTGTGTGTGTGTGTGTGTGTGTACGCATAAAAGAGAAAGAGATGCCTGCCACCATACCCCTTGGAGAATGTATGGTGGACTCATGTCATTAAAGAACATACACACAGCTGAGCTTCCTTACACAGCCAAATGAGTCAGTGTCACATTACATTTTTCACCATAATTCCGTTTTTTTCAACCACAGGCTACATCTACAGAGACTGAACGAGAGTGTCAGTGCAGATCAGAAATCAGATTCTCTCCACCTGCTGCCACTGACTCCATAGGTCTGGGACTAATTTGTAAGCTCTCTTAGCATTGAGGCTATCAATTAAGTTTTGTCCCCAGTGGACCTGTCAGACGATTCAACATTTCATATAGTTTTTGGACAAAACAGTCGTCGTGTTCTCCTGGCCAAAGAGGAAAAGGACCATCCAAGCTGTTATCAGCGTCAGGTCCAAAATACCAAAAGTCTGTCATGGTATGGGGGTGTGTCAGTGTCCATAGCATGGGTAACTTGCACATCTGTGAGGGAACCATTCATGCAGAAAGATATGTACACATATCTTGCAACATATGCTGCCATCCAGAGCAGGACAACGCCAAACCACATTCTGCTTGGATTACAAGCGCATGATTGCGTAAGCAGAGAGTGCGGGTGCTAGCATGGTCTGCCTGCTGTACTGACCTGTCTCTGATTGAGAATGTCTGGCGCATTTTGAAGCGCAAAAATAAGGCAACGAACTCCCTGTACAGTTGCGCAGCTGAAGAAATGCATAATGGATGAATGGGGGAAATTCCACTTGCTAAACTTAACCAACTGGTGTCTTCAGTGCCCAAATGCTTAATAAGTGTTATTAAAAGAAAAGGTGATGTTACACAGTGGTAAAAAGTCGACTGTCCCAACTTTTTTGGAGTGTGTTGCAGTCATCAGATTTGAAATGAATGTATATTTTCAAAAATAAATTAAATTCACAAAGTAAAACATCAAATAATGTGTTTTCAATATACTGTAGTACAGGGTGAACTGAATTTTTCATGCTGTCTAAACTTTTTCGGAATTGGGGTTGTTCATAACCCAAGGCTAACAAACAGTTTTTAAGATCATGTTATTTAACCAAATAAAATATTTAATTGCTGATATGGTGAAGTTTCCTGTAAGGGGAAGTTTACAGTATTTAATATTTCTGAAAGGAGTCTCAGGTGTCAGTGCTTTGTAACAGTTTATCTGCATAGGAAATTCTTCAGGACAGAAGTAACTTTCTTGTGATGATGGCAAGCAGCATTTTTTTTTTTTTTTTGTCTTATTTTTTGTCTTTTTGTCTTTTTGTCTTATCAAGAGATAGAAATAAAGAGAGGCTGGTGACAGAGCAAATGTTTATGATGCTTATAATGTAAGTGATAACAAGAATGAACCTGTTTCACAGAAATTCCAAAACATTAAAAGTAGCTATACATGGATAAAAAGTATTAGATCATAAGAGGAATAAAACACTACAGGACATGCTTTTATTGGAAAATAATCAACTCTGAGGTCATAACAGTAACTCTGCTTTGCATCAGACTGCATCACCCTATCCTGTCAGTGATTGTTTTCCTACAACAGTGCTTAAAGCAGCATGTGCTTGCCCTACCCTCCCCAGTTGGTAGATGTCATATGATAGGCAAGAATTATCTAGTGGGTGAAAACTGGTGAGACTAAACTAGGGTTTAGACTAAACTATTAACACCAGTTTTGAAAGGGTTTCCTTTTTACCTCTTCCTACAGCAGCCGCTAGCAAGTTTCAATCAGTGTGTTCAGCTGCACAATCAAGACATGAAGTCAGGAAATTAGCCTCAAACAAGACAAACTATCCAACACTGTAGTAATGCCATCAGCTTCATACCACTGGAACAAAAATGTGACAACTGTAATTCTGTTAACGGGGCAGTGCCAAAAAAATTTCCCATAAACTTTGAGATAATGGCACATTTTTGGACTGAATTTCTATCCATCAGCAAGTACTCGATTCATCTAATTAGTTAATAGAGTATCATTATTTGGCAGAACTTTATTTGAAGGGTAGATAAACTATATGGCCAAAGGTTTGTGACACCTGGCCATCATGTTCATGTATTTTTACAAAGTTGGAAGCACACAATTGTATAGAATGTCTTTGTATGCTGTAGCATTACACTTTCCCTTCACTGGAACTAAGAGGCCCAAACATGTTCCAGCATCACAATTCTCCTGTGCACAAAGCGAGCTCCATGAACTTGAGTGGCCTGCACAGAGCCCTGACCTCAACCCCACTGAACACCTTTAGGAGGAACTGGAAAGCCGACTGCACCCCAGGCCTCCTCACCCAAAATCAGTGCCTGACCTCACTAATGCTCTTGTGGGTGAATGAGCAAAAATCCCCACAGCCATGCTCCAAAATCTAGTAGAGAGCCTTCCCAGAGGAATGGAGGTTATTATAACGGCAAAGGTGGGATTAAATCTGGAATGGGTATTCAACAAGCACATAGGGTGTGATGGTCAGGTGTCCACAAACTTTTGGTCATATAGTGTACATAGGGTCTTTATAACACATTCCTAAGCACTGCGTAAATCATTTATAAAGCAGTGCTGGAGAATTAATGAAAGCCTCAAAACTTGAGTGAGGTTACAGAGGCTTTATCTGTCTTTGCCTACATGAAATAGACAAACAAGAACAACCATCAGTTATCATCATGGGCAGACAGATCAAAATTATTACTGCAAATTTTCTTCTTATCTTGTAAGTAATTAGTTTTTTTTTTGTTTTGTTTTTTACTAACAGTGACAATGTTATGATGAAATAGGGTACCTGGTGCTTCATAACTGTTACCACTTTAGTACCTTTGATAAATTCCCCAGCACTGTAAAATAATAATTCAATGCTTGTGAATATGTTATGAAGACCCAGTGCTTAAATAAAATGTTACTGAAAATTTACCTGTGGGATCACAGAACATTAAAGATGAAAATAATTTGGTGCCTAAATGAAGTGTGCACTTGTGGACACTTTGAAGAAGTTGATTCCTTTTTCCTGCTTAAAGTGACGTTTCAACTGGAAATGCTAACTCTTCTAATAATGAATGAATGAAAGCCAATTAACACTGAACAAGATTTCATTCTAATTAATGTGGATATTTCTGTGTAGATTTCTTTGTGTTAGGTAATTGGATTAGTCTGACATGTGAGAACAAATTTGTCATACTTAGATTAGTTGAATAACTATCTCAAGGTACTGTGTTTCTTAATCTAAACATGAGAAGTTCTTCTTTTAGAGCTGTGTTTGAGGCTTATGCATCTCTATGATAACCCATCCTCACTGCAGGTCTGAGAAAGTAATGCTATTTTAGGTTTCAGTCAGTTCTTTTTCAGATTCTTCCTCACATTATTCATAGTTTCATATGGCTCATAGGGATCACAGACTAAGAGACAGGATTAGAAGTTAATTTAATAGAATCTCATCGTTCTGTTTAGTCCATCTGCTTACACAGATGTGGCACTAAGATTAGGACACACACTGTTCACCACTCATCCTTACACTCTTCCTTTTTCCAAGTCACAAGTCTCTCTATAAAAGACTATGGTCCAATCTCACCCAGCTTGCATCATTTCAACAAAAATCTTCCACAGCTACAAACTTCTACTTGTTTTCAGGAACCAAATCACAAGCATTGTGCTGAGTTATTGAGCTACGTCCTTAGACCATGAATGAGAAATGGTGTACTGGAACATGTTTCATCTTTGAAGAAATGGACCCAAAAAAGTAAAGTATAAAAATACACCAGACAAAAAGAGCTACATGGTGGGTTACACAACCATCATCTTGATTTATTACTGATTCAAGGATAATTTAGCCTGGATTTACACATCTGGAGAAATTACATCCTGAAGCCAACAGGCCATGTTTTTCATAAACAGAACATGTTTATACCACATTTTGTCTGGATTTGTACACTGGGCTGACATAGTTACATTTGGCAAGTGCCTTCCTGTTACAGAATCTTGGAAACTGCTGGGCTGACTTAGACTGTCTTCCAAACAGCAATGAGCAAATGTTTCTGATATATTTTCAAAGGCCACAGTTACTAAGTTCTTTGTCTCTCAGGCCCTTTACAGAAAAAGAATAATCACAGAAAACCACTACATATTACCATCCAATATACTGCCCATTGACCAAGTTTTTCTTTATGTTTTGTGCTACCATTTGATTTCTTGTGAATATAATGGAAGCTGAAAAGCACACCAATAACATTTAGAAAATAATAATTTAATAATAGAAATTTAAATAAATAAATGTAAATTTTAACAACAACTATAATAATAAATTATATTATTTGTAAAAATGTGCTTATATGTAAAATCTATTGTAAATGTGTATTTAGACTATACAGATTATTGCACTAAACATAAATCCATCATAGCTTTATGTTGTGTACAACAGTTGTTATGACAGTTGATATTTTGGAAATGCACTGAAGATTTGACCTTTCTTTGGACTAAAATGTCTAGTCTCTTTAAGGTAACAATAGCAGCCTACATGGATGCCAGCAACATAAAAGGTAACAAGACTCACTGACTGTTAACAGAACTCTGAACAGAACCCATAATAAAACTTGCATATAAGGAGAGAGAGAAATGGAAACGAACTACTGGAGCATATCATCTGTTCTCTAGTCATAACCATAGATGTGGCAGTAGGAGAGCAAACTGTGCATTGGGGAAATATACTTCACAACTCCATACATTTCAAAATCAGTTGAAATATTAAGTGTCTGTTTAGTGTGACCAATGATTTTTTTTACTGTTCAGTTTGACAGATATAAGGTGATGTTCCATTGATTTGCTCACCTTCAACAATGTTGCACAATTGTGCTCCAGTTATTTCTGCACCTGGTAGTCAAAAATGAATACTACGAAAAGCAGTAATAGAAGCTCACTGGGAATAGACTCATACTGTTCCATGCTTGGGGAAGGAACAATGGACAGGAGAGGTAATGACAGGGTTGCCAGGGTCACGATTTTTACACCAAATTGGGCTAGTTTAAAAATACTCTAGCCACCAATAACTTGTTTTATAGTAAATGATCTGAATTAACTCTAATAATGTTTTACAAACAAAGAAAAAGAAGAAAAACTTTTCAATACCTGTATTATTTTTTTTTTTTTTTTTTTTCACTAGATTCAGGTCTTTTGTGTGGTTTTTGAGATGTTGTTGTGCTGGAAATTTTGCTGAAATCTGGCAAGCCCTGTTAATGATAATAGGTCTTCTGTGTGTGTGCTTTGCACACTATGACAATGGTGATGAGAGGCATGCCTGCTGTATTAAACACAATTGAACACAGTTGAACAACGCTACATCTAAAACCACTCAAAACAGGCTGCTAGACTGCATACTGGATGACTCTGTTGGTGACTCTCAAATGCAATCTTTAAGGGGTTACTAAAAAAATTCAACAGATAGCCCTGCTGGAAAAAAAAAAATAGAAACCTAATGGTTTCCACTACAAAAACTAACCATTAAAACCATTACCATTATTGTCCTTAATGGTAACCACTAGACATAACGTCACCAATAGAAGGCAACAAATTACCAGTAGAGACCCACAGGGACCATTACAATTTCCATTAAAACCAATACTATTCCCATTATAACCATTAAAACCATTACAAATTCTATGAGGGTTTCTATTTTTTTTTCAGCAGGAAGTATAGCATACAGAAAGTCAAGTGTGATAGCTTCTCAACTTCATTTTTTTCCTGCTCCACCAAAATCAATCATCAGAAGCCTCCACTGATATAGCATAGCACACGTATATAGTATATACAGTATTTACTATATGCTTAAAATATATACACCATGAGCAATTCTACAAGTGAATCTTCATATTTATACCCCAGGTCAAAGTTCCAGGGGACTGAAAGCAAATAAAACTTATATTTTCAAAACATAATATCATTTTTTAAAGTAGTTCTAATCTGAATGAATTTTGCTACTGAAAAGATAAGTAGTTTCATCTATAGTTTCAATGGACCATTTGAAAGAATTATTTTTGCTTAAGGGTGCCACTGTAACTTTTCCATTACTAGAGCTACTGTTTAAATGAAACTTTAAGAAGCAGCTCAGCAGCCTGCAGATGCATGCTGACAGCAGGGAAATGAGAGGATGCAGTACAGGGGCAAATGGAGAGAGATGGAGGGTTATAAAAGATGTAAGGAAGTAAGACTAGACTCACCAACAGCAAGAGTTCATCCGTGGTTGAGAGATTCTTAGCAGCAAACGTACTGCTTCAGTGAGTTTCCCCACTAAAGACAAAGCCACTTGAATTAATGGCGGTGCAGAGTAGTTAACTGAGAATAAGAGAGTCTCTTATTAACCATGACAGTGCAAATATCGCTCCGTAATGAACACAAACTCTCCAGCACAAATAGCTTTGCAGTGGCTGTGACATTCACACGCAACCTTGGTAATGCAATGCTCTAAATATGATTCAGAAGATAATTTGATAGAGGCTTCTGTTTACAGTAGATATTTTGCACTTTGGTGAAGGACATTGGACCTGGTAGTATGCTGTGAGTCAGCCATATTCAGATAATTTATGATCACCCATGAACAGACACACAAATAGGTGCACACACATAGGTCCTGATTTAATAATGGTGTGTGTGTGTGCATACGTGTGTGTGTGCATGTGTATGTAAAAATACATGTAAAGTTAAAGATAACACAGACAAAAACCATGTAAGCTGATTCACAAACAGGGCAAATAAGCAAAACAACACGTTTCAGTTTTGTATGTTTGGCTTAAATATCCTAGTTTCTACCTAAAGGCTCAGAATACATGGCAGAGTCGGTGCAAATTGATTAATTCTGAACCCACAAAGCAATTTCCTAAGTCACTTTAGGAATGGTGATATAATGCACAAATTAGTACAACCAGAGGGCAGGTGTTAAATTTGTGGAAGCATGTTTCCATTAGTTGAAGACGAAATAAAAGAAGCTTTACTTTGTAAAGAATAAAACACTTCAAGATGTGCTGTTATGACTTATCTTTATACAACTATAAACAATTGGTCCTTCACCAGCCTCTCTCTCTCTCTCTCTCTCTCTCTCTCTCTTTTTCTCTCTCTTCTGAAGTTAAATAACAGCACACTATTAATCGGTTTATTATTAGGCTTAGCTTATGTGGAACATCTGCTATGTAAATCCCTGGGAATGAGTGATTACTATAGAATTATTGTGTATTAGAACAAGTGCCTTAGTATGAATCTGTGCTTTGCCTTGCAGCTGAAATACTTCAAGAACTACTACGTCCGTTATAAAAAAAAATTAATCAATACCTTCTGATGAATCAAATTTGAGAATTCAAGAGATTTGTGGTCTTACTAATGAGAACGTTTATGGAAATTATACCTTAGTAATATAATCAGAGAGTTTCTCAAGGTGATTACTTGTTATTACTGTGGTAAAGTTGGTTTCATGGATATTCGCTGTACGTTTAATTCACTGAGTGTATTTAAACAAAGCCTTTGAAAAAGTTATTAGTTAAAGCACACTAATGTCTACACACGTCATATCATATTTTGAACAGTTTGTCAGCACATCTCATCATCTTTAATATGTGTTATACTTAGGTTTCCGTTTCCGTTTCCCAGAAGCTTTTTGAGACTGTAGCTACTGAGAACATTTAGCACACGCAAAACAAAACAAAACAGAAAACTCATTTACATGTTGTTTCCTTCTCCTATCTGGCACACAATGTCATGCACCCATTTCTTGTTTGTAAATAACCCACAACAGGCCCATAACTACATACAGAATTTTTTCATTCATTCATTTATCTTCAGTAAGTGCTTTTTGCTGGTCAGGGTCAAAGTGGATCCGGAGCCTAACCCAGGAACACTGGGCGAGAGGAGGGAAATGAGACACCAGTCCATCGCAGGACACCATGCGCGCACACACACACACACACACACACACACACACACACACACACACACACACACACACACACACACACACACATTCATACCTAGGGGCAATTTAGAGTCTATCCACAAAATGACATGTTATTGGAAGGTGGGAAGAAAGCTGAGAAGCCAAAGAAAACCCACACTGGCACACAAATACTAACCCAAGCTCAGGATTAAACTACTACACACTGCATCACTATGCCACTCCATCCAAACTCACTGGGCCTGTTTAGAACATTTAGCACATGCAAAAAAAAAAAAAACACCTCATTTACATATTGTTTCCTTTCTCTACTTTGCAAATGACGTCACTCACCCAGTTCTTCTTTGTACTGTATATCACCCACAGAACGCCCACTAACTGGGCACACAATTGTACATGCAAATTAGTACTCTGTATTTAGAATCTTAAAATGTTAAATGTTATTCACTGTTCACTTCACTTCTCTCTTCATCCTCCATCCTCCTTCCAATGATTTACTTATCTCATCACTCACCATGTCGCAAAAGACAATAATGTCTTGGTTTGGTGAGTTTTACTGCTGTTAAACATTACAATTAAACACTCATATAATTGGTCTTGGTAAATGAGGCACTAAAACGTGCTACCATAAAGAATCATAAAGGATAAAATATGACACTGAGGCTCTACAAATCCTGATTATGGCTTAACGGTTAATATGTAGATAGACTAGCTGGTCTTAAAGCAGTGTGAAAGGGCAAGCATGTAAATTTGTGTTGAGCTCCTTGACAATCCTGCCAGAGTTGTTCTTGGGTGAATATTTGAATATTTAAACGTAGGCTGGATGGATTTGAATAATGAATATGGCCTTTCCTGTCTGGTCTGACTTGTTCCAGCACCTGTCCAAATTCAATTCCAAAGCAAGTTTGGACAGTTGGAAGAACACACACCAAATGAAATAGTTGAGTGAAATATTAATTTCTTCTTTTTCCCCCACAATTAATCATTAAAAATAGAAGGAAAATGTTGCACCAAAAGTGAAAACTTTTTAAAAAGTTACAAAAGTGCCAATTTAAAGATCTTTATTGTTGGCTGAAGAGCACAAAATGATGACCTGACCATAGAGTGATCTAATAATTGCACTGCATTGAAGTTGACTATAGTGGCTCTACTGTCACAGAAATGTTACACATTGATGTGTTCACCTTCAGTCTTGTTTCAAAACTTTAATGGAGTGCTATTTCTGTCTTAGTTGCAGAAAATAAAACTTTCTGTCCTCTCGTTCAGGGTGAAAGACCTTAAAAATCACGCTTCTACAGAAGGATCAAATTCATGCATAACTGATGAAACTTGGGAAAGCAGGGATTTAGAGCTAATCGGGTCACTTAGAGTGCTTCCTTCATCTTTGGGTTTGTGAGACAGCGTGAGAGAGAGAAAAAAGAAAGAGAGAGAGAGAAAGAAGTGCAAAGTTGATGGGTCAGCTGTGACATATTGAGGCCAAAGGAGACAATATTGATTCATACAGGATCTTGCTGCCTTCATCCATGCTTTGATTCCCAACATCTGACTCCATTTCACCTACGACTGGAATCTACTCATGATTTTTTGGTCTAGATAGATGCTCTGTAAATTCAGGATAAAATAACTCTTTCTGAAGGTATTTATTAATATTGCATGATATAAAATATAAAAACATGTTGAATGTGTAATAAATATTCTACTAAGTGGCAAGACTTAGCACATTTTAGTACTGTTTTTTGCTTGGAGAAATGTGACAAGATCTCAAAGTTCTGCTATCATCTCTTCTAATCATATACACACACATACACACACATACACACTCCCTCCTGTCACTTTGTTCATTTTAGGCACATAGAAATCTCCTTATGCTGACGGGCAAATGGACAGTCCTTTCAGCCTACTATCACATCAAATGTCTAACGTGTTTGTGTGTGTGTGTGTGTGTGTGTGTGTGTGTGTGTGTGCGTGTGTGTGTGTGTGTGTGTGTGTGTGTGTGTGGACAACTCAACAGCACCTCCTTTTTGTGTGTGCATGCATGTGTGTGTATCCATGTGTACAAGTGGCCACTTGTATTTGTGCATGTGTGTACAATTGTCTCCTCTCAGTTAATATCAGTGCTTCTTCAATTTTACCCACTTCTTGTGTTTTCCCATTTACTTCTTTATCAGAAGTCACCGAGTACTTTCGAAACAGTTTCATCATAATAATTTTTCATCATGTTGAGCTTTCTGTACTTTCTGTGACTCATCACATGGATACCCCAAGGAGTTGCAAATCCCAAAAGGTTTATACCACCCTTGTTTCAGTGGGCCCTTGTCTAGATGCTGAAGGCCCCCTAAAAGGGCCTAGTGATGCCCATGCTGCTCCTCATGCAAGCCAATATCAAATGAAAAATGGGCTTAAGTCCAAGGCCAGAATCACACGTAACTGATGTTGCATTCAAGCTACAAACTGGGGGAAAAACAGAGAAAACTCCATGAAAGCATGTGTTTTGTTAGCAACAAGCTAGCCAGCTCACATTAGTGATCATGAGGTTATGAAATATTTAATTTTCCCAAAACAAAAAAATGTTATAGATTTATCCAACTAAAAGTGTTCAATACATTTAAAGTAGTGATGTGATAAGCGAGTAGCCATGTTGACATGAAGTCATGTGCTGAACTCTGAGTTGAGGAGACCTTCTCGACTTCCTAAGTAAGAATTCCCAGTCAAAGGGTCATTTTCTTTGTTTTTTTTCCCCAGAAAATCCAAGTTACAAGCAGCATTAGTTGCATTAGCACAAGCTGCCTCTGCTTATGTGTTAGGTTTCGTCTCCTCCAGCTCTCGCTACGCTGCAAAGAGTAGCGAGTGGCATACTTCCGCATTCCACTGAGCGCGTTCCAGCGCTATTCAAAAACTCTCCGATGGACGTTTCATTCATGAACTCACGTTTTGTTTACCTCTGCCATGTGTTCCCATGTTTTTGTTCACGTTATGTCTCCACCTCCTGTGTTTCCCCATGTGCGTTTGTTTTCGTTCGTGTCATGTCTCCGCCTCCTCATTTCTCATTTGTTCATATGTATTGATGTCAGGTGTTATGGATTTGGGCATGTGATTGATATGTGTTTAAATACGCCACTCCGTTTCCGCTACGGGGCGGAGTATTAGTTTAGATTAGATGTGTTTAACCTTGCGTGGTTTTCCCTTAGCTCTTTGTCCGTGGTTTCCAGACCACCTTTCTAGTCTCACGTATTTATCCCTTAGCTCGTAGTTCATGGTTTCCAGACCACCTTTCTAGCCTCGCATATTTTTCCCGTAGATCATTATTCGTGGTTTCTAGACCACCTTTCTTGTACATTTTTATTTGGATTAATTTTAAAGTACATTTTCATTTTGGATTACTTTTACCTTTGTTTTTCATGGATTTATGTTCGATGGTGTTGTTTATGTTCGTTTATTTTTTGAACTGTGCCTAATAAACTGACCACTTTCCCCTGCAAGTGCATCCTGCTTCCTTCTACCCCATGTGTCGTAACAGAATACTCCGCCCAAAAATGGATGCAGCGGGGAAAGCGACGCCACGCCACGCCACACCATGTCACACCACAATTAAAATGCCTGCAATTAATTCTATGTTTTTTCCTCAGTGGACTTTCATCTATCCTCTTGATGAGTTTGATGGCTTTGCCACTTGGCCTCAATGTTTTTTTTTGCAGGCTCAGATTTATTTTTTGAGTTTGGAGGACCCCAAACCCGAGTGGTTGGGGTTCCTCCTCTCTCGTCTGGTCGGCTCTGCTCGCCAATGGGCGGAGCCTCACCTCATCAGTAGATCCACGAAGCTCCAGACAGTTTCAGGCTTTGTCGATCTACTGGTCCAGCTGTTCGGAAGCCCAGACTTCCAACCCGACCTCAGGACTTTTTTGGGGAAGGATCGTCTGGGCGACCGACCTAGTCAAACGTTCCTGGAGTACTATGAGAGTAAGCGGGCTAACGAGGCGGCCTACACCTCTCATTCCCTAACCCAGGAGTGTGCCACCGAGGGATGCACCCGACCAGCCATCCTGCAGTGTCCCACCTGCAGGAACCAGGGAGTAAGGAGCAGCTGCTTTTGCTCCCAAGGCTGTTTCCAGGGCAGCTGGCGGGTGCATAAGCGGCTCCACAGGAGGGCACCCTCAGAGCTCCAGCCGGAGACCCAGCAGGAAGTCTCCTCCACGGAGCTACAACTGGAGGTTAACATGGTGACCTCCAGCCCCGAGCTCCAGCAGGAGGCCCAGCAGGAGGTCTCCACAGCAGAGTTGCCCATGGAGGTTAACGTGGTGACCTCCAGTCCTGAGCTCCAGCCGGAGGCCCAGCAGGAGGTCTCCACAGCCCACAGCGGAGCTGCTCATGGAGGTTAATATGGCGACCTCCAGCCCCGAGCTGCAGCCAGAGATTCAAGAGGAACAGAGGTCATCCTCTCCTGGCCTGCTTATACCGGAGGTCCATGAGGAGACCTCCGCCCAAGCCATGTTCTCGTCAGAGGTTCGAGAAGAAACCTCCACTCCTGCCCTGTCCATGTCAGAGGTCCACGGGATGACCTCCTCCGAAACTAAGTTCATGTTAGAGGCCCACGGGATGGCCTCTTCTCAAGTCCAGTCCATGTCTGAGGTCCATGGGATGACCTCTTCTCAAGCCCAGTCCATGTCCGAGGTCCAAGGGATGACCTCTGTTCCAAGTCCTAGCCCATGTTTTAGCGCAAAATTGAGTCCATGTTCAGGTTCCTGTCTGAGTCCTAGTCCATGCCCCAGTCCATGTCCATGTTCCTGCTCTAGTCCTAGTCCATGTCCCAGACCAGGTACAGGTTCCTGCTCTAGTCCTAGTCCATGTCCAAGTCCATGTCCAGATTTTTGCCCTATTCCAAGGCCAATTTCTGATCCAGTTCCCAGTCCTGCTCACGTTCCCAGTTCCAGTCCAGTTCCTCATCCAGTTCCTAGTCCATCTCCTAGTTCAGCTCCATGTCCCGACCCTGTTCTTAGTCCAGTTCCTAGTTCAGTTCCATGTCCAAGTCCAGGTTCCGACCCTGTTCCTAGTCCAGTTCCTAGTTCAGTTCCATGTCCAAGTCCAGGTTCCGACCCTGTTCCAAGTCCAGTTCCTAGTCCATTTCCTGATTTAGTTGCTAGCTACATTGGTTTAATTTCTGGATATGTTTTTGCTCTCCTTCTCAGTTCAGAGGCTGATTTAACTCCCAGCTCCGGTTCCAGCTCCGTTTCCAGCCCAGCTCACTCCTCTGTCTCCTCCACTGTCTCCTCTACTGTCTCTAATTACTTTTCTAGTTCTGCAGCCAGTCCAGTTACAGAAGCTGTTTCTAATTTATTTTCCAGCTCTATTTCCAGCCCTGTCTCCAGCCCTATCTCCAATTTAATTTCCATCCTTGTCTCCAGCCCTGTCTCCAATTTAATTTCCAACTCTGTTTCCAACCAAGTTTTTGATTTTGTTTATGGTTTTGGGTCTAACCTAGTTGTCTGTCCAGTTTCAAAGTCTGTTTCCAAGTCTTTCTCGAAGTCTGTTTCCAAGTCTTTCTCGAAGTCTGTTTCCAAGTCTTTCTCGAAGTCTGTTTCCAAATCTTTCTCAAAGTCTGTTTCCACGTCTGTCTCGAAGTCTGTCTCGAAGTCTGTTTCCAAGTCTGTCTCGAAGTCTGTCTCGAAGTCTGTTTCCAAGCCTTTCTCGAAGTCTGTTTCCAAGCACTTCTCGAAGTCTGTTTCCAAGCCCTTCTCGAAGTCTGTCTCCGAGTCTGTTTCCAAGTCTGTCTCCGAGTCTGTTTCCAAGTCTGTCTCTGAGTCTGTTTCCAAGTCTGTCTCTGAGTCTGTTTCAAAGTCTGTCTTTGAAACAGACTCGGAGACAGACTTTGAGAAGGGCTTGTTTATTTTTTGAACTGTGCCTAATAAACTGACCACTTTCCCCTGCAAGTGCATCCTGCTTCCTTCTACCCCACGTGTCATAACAGAATACTCCGCCCAAAAATGGATGCAGCGGGGAAAGCGACGCCACGCCACGCCACACCATGTCACACCACAATTAAAATGCCTGCAATTAATTCTATGTTTTTTCGAGAAAGTCCAGCACCAGGTCACGCGCAGCTCCGAGATCCAGGCCCAGCACCAGGTCACGCGCAGCTCCGAGATCCAGACCAGGCATCGGTTCAAGCACCAGTCCAAGTTCTCGTCCAAGTTCTCGTTCAAGTTCTAAAGGAAAACCCGACACGCTCTGCTCTGGTTACAGGACACTGGACATAACCAGCCTCAGGTCCTGGAGGGCAGAGGTTAGGATCCTTCCCAGGGGCCCAGGTCCACCAAAATGGATGGAACTTGCAGCGCTTCGGGAGCCGCGCCTTGGGGGTGGGGGGTTCTGTTAGATTTCGTCTCCTCCAGCTCTCGCTATGCTGCAAAGAGTAGCGAGTGGCATACTTTTTAATTTAATTTTTAATTTAAGTTATGGAATATATTAGACCACAAAATATGAACAGCAAATATCATTTAGTGCACAAAAGAACATTATAAAAAAATTTTGCACTGAATATTTTAACATACCTTTAATTTTGTAATTTTTCATTTTAGTTATACCATTAGTATACAAAATGGATGGATGGAGGGATAAAGAAGGAATTCAGTGGATGCTTTATGAGCAATTTCAAATCATATTTAACAAATTCAGAACCAAAGGTTGTCCAAAAACATCAGACAGCAGTGTAGTCTGTGTTTATGTGAATCAGATTCGAATCATCTTTTTTTTTTTTCTGAAGGAACATCAATGAGACACCACAAGAGACCACACAGCAGTTTGTGTTGCTATTCCTATTCGTGCTCTATTCTCCACAAGTGAATTTTTTTATTACTGCTGAAGACAGTATGAACAACTTTCTCTTGAGTCAATTTTGAGGTCAGAAGACATGAAATGTGTTTTTCTTCTATTACTCTAATGACTCAAAATGCGCACAAACCTCAATTTCAGAAAATACATTTCTAATCTAGAATACTCAGGGCTCAGATGAGGGGGGGCCAAAAAATGCCTATGGCTCCGGTGCTTTGCAGCTTATGCGAGATATGCAAAGCAACGGGCTCCGTGAAATCGAGTCAGCCATAACTGCCAGGCAGACAAGGTGTGAATAGCATAAGAATATTTTTTTCATGTCCTTCAACTCCTTTTGCCCAATTTTGTGATTTCCCAGGTGAGCTAGCAGTCGTATAGATGAGTCACACCAAGAGAATGAGAGGGAGAGAGCGATACAGACAGAGAAATTGGCTTGTCATTGTTATGAGCTGGCCTCTATTTGCACGCAGCACGGCTCCAGGAGAACACCAGGAGTGCTGAGGGCTCAGTTTTGAGACTATACTAGAAATGGTTTTGAGAGCCACTGGGGGACAGCTGCATGCTGCGGCTGCCATTATATTCATCCCCACTGTTCAGGTATTACTGAAACACCCAGAAACACACACACACACACACACACACAACCTCCTAACAGGTTAACTCTCTCACACTGCGCAGGCTGCCAGATATATCACCGAAATCTCTTGCTGTAGCCTCTGACATCAGCTGCGTTTCTCAGCTTCAGAGCATGGCATTAGTCTGGGGAGAGGTCAGGCTGTGTGTGTGTGTGTGTGTGTGTGTGTGTGTGTGTGTGTGTGTGTGTGTGTGTGTGTGTGTGTGTGTGTGTGTGTGTGTGTGTGTGTTTGTTTGTTCGAGTCAGAAACCGGCCATGGTGATGCCATTTCCTAGAGGAAGAGGAAGGAAATAAAAGATAAAAGTGAATTGAGTCAATAGGAAAAGAATTCATGCTAGCCCTGGGAAAAAAGGAGTAGAGGAAGTGGTCTAAACAAAGGGAACAGGATTAAAGAATAAGGATAAGGCTTTCCCATTGAGAGAGAGAGAGAGAGAGAGAGGGAGAGAGATTGAGAGAGAGAGAGAGAGAGAGAGAGAGAGAGAGAACTATACACTATAGATTTATTCCTGAATATTGAATCCTCAGAGGTACTAATGATTCATCAGTTTCTCCAGGAGCACACACCACAAAGAACACACACACACACACACACACACACACACACACACACACACACACACACCACACACACACACACACGTGCTTGATGGAAAATAAGATCAAATTGGTCTATCAGGCACTATGCCTTTACAGACACCGGCTATCATTCTCATAAAGCAGCTTGATGAGGCCTCACTCTTGAGCCCCACAAAATTTCATCCCGAATCAGGATATAATTTTCCAAAAGTAGACTGCATGCCGAAGGTCTAATCAGACCACTTCACTACTGAAACGACTGGCTAGCAACAGAGCTGATGCACTCAGGACTCTGACCCAAGAGTTACCTTTTGTAATCTTTCATACAAATTACATCACATATATAATAAAGATTTTTTTTTTTACTCAAGAAATACAAAGCACACTTTTTTCAGAGGAAACAGGAAAAGAAAAGACATTAAGGTGTCGTTAGCAGTATTTATATCAAAGAGCTTTAAATAAGACCCTCAAAGCCAATGACCAGTGAAATAGGTTTAGGGCCATTGCTAATAGAAGGCGAAATGGTTGGTTTATGCTTCTTTCCAAAAAAAAAAAAAAAAAAAAAAGGTTGGAAGGTTGGAAAAGCACTTCAGGGTTAAAAAGGTTGGAAAAGTACTTTCTAAAATGAAAATGTTCAAACATCCTGTCCATTACCTCAAGTAGCAACACATGAAGAGTGGTGGAAACCAGCATATCAGAAAACCCCGCCTAAAATGCATTTATGTCCGTGGCAATGTTTGACAGTTTAGTTTAAACTTTTTTTTTAGCACAGTACCCTTTTCTATAATCTTTCGATCCAAGTACCCATTTACTAGATTAGATTTTTTTTAAAGAAAACTATAAGGGAAAAAACAAAGTCTATAATTTGTTGTGAAAAGGGTATATAATCCAACAATTACCCATCATCTAGAAGATGAATGTATTACACTCACCATCCACTTTATTAAGAGCACCTGTACACCTGCACATTCATGCAGTTATCTAAGCAGCCAATGACCAGACTGGTTTTAGCTGACAGGAAGTCTAACTCTAACTCTCCACTCTTTACAACTGCGGTGAGCATCTCAGAATGCACCACACATCAAACCTTGAGGTGGATGGGCGACAACAGCAGAAGACCACATCAGGATCCATGCCTGTCAGCCAAGAACAAGAATCTGAGGCTATCGTGGGCATAGACTGGACAGTTGAAGACTGGGAAAAGTGAACAAGTGATTTTAGAGTACCTGGAAGAAACCCCTGAAGCACAGAGAGAACATGCAAACTCCATGCACACAGGGCAGCAGGGCAGAAGCTGGATTTGAACCCCCAACCCCAGAGGTGCGAGGTGCAAACTTGCCAAACATGCTTCAGTGTTAAGGGTTTTTTTTGTTCTCTCCACTTTCTCCCCAAATTTAGTCACCTGCTATTTCCCACCCATCCGTCAGCTCTCACCTATCTTACAACATGTACAAACCTGGGAGGGTGCAGGCTAACACTTGATTTCTCAGAGTCATGTGAAGCCATGCTGCTTCCCAGGGCAGCGTAACACAATCAGAGGATAATGCTATCTGCCCTCTGCCACATATATGAGCTCACAAACTCCTGCGATTGGCTAGTGTCACTATGATTGACAGCGGAGAGAATATGCCATCCCTCGCACTCAGAGATATATACAGGTGCAATCAAAAGTATTCAACCCCCATTGCAAATCAGGTTTATTGTCACAATTTACAGACTTTCAGCTGTTTGCAATGAACAAACAGTTGCATTTTCAGTTGAATTTTGGGAAACCACTTGAAGCATTCGTTGTGTTGAACTATTTCAATTGCTTTTGTTTGATTTGTTCATTGCAAACAGCTGAAAGTCTGTAAATTTTGACAATAAACCTGATTTGCACTGGGGGTTTAATAATTTTGACTGCAACTGTAAATACATTTCTAACTTAGCTTACCCATTCTAGGTTGTAATGCAGGACAAGCATTCCACTTCAAACAAAGTTTGAAGAGAATTTTAAGCTTTTGTCTCACTTATCTTTTAACTATAGTATGTGTCACCGATTTATAACAAACATGCCTTTTCCCATTAGACTTTCTCAGAAGAGACCACCAAAAAAAAAAAAAAAAAAACGTGCTCCCCTGCTGTTTGATAAAGAGCATGCAAAGAGCTACAAACCTCCCACTGTGTTTAAAAACCATGAATGCTCCAGGCCTTGAGAAGTTCATTTCAGGCTGTCCTCAGACACACTTCTGATAACGCACAAACCAGTCTAATGAGTTCTGAATAGGTGGTGATAATTCCTGCATTTTATAAGTGTCAGGATGAGCAGGAGTGCAGGATCCGTGACTGAGGATAGGGAAGGAGGTGAAAGGACAAAAAGCGCAGAACACAATGCGCCTTTTGTCGTAATGAATAATGAGGAGGAAACTGAGCCATGGTGTGACCGTGTGGTGTAATGGCACCTCAGTGGAGCTTTATGTTGCATGGACTATCAGTGCCATTCACATGCACCACATACACAGAGAGAGAGAGAGAGAGAGAGAGAGAGAGAGAGAGAGAGAGAGAGAGAGAGAGAGAGAGAGAGAGAATGTAAACTGTTGGCTGGCAACATGCTTTACTATAAAACTCATAAAGCTTGCAGAGTGATAAGAAGTGTGAGGGTGCTAAACAGAAGCCATGTGAACACGTTCCTCCAGCCAGGCTCTCATGTCATTAACTCCAAAGCAATTACACACACTTTGGCTTTGATGCCTTGGCAGCCACCGGCAATTGATACACACAGCTACAGAGTCAAAAACGATCTGTTTCTTGAGGAGCAGTACTGAGCCATAAGTAGGCACCGAGACAGACTTCCAGTTAATTCAGCAACGACAAAGCGAATTCATACTGGACTGTGCACTAATCACCTCTTTACGCGTGTGTGTGTGTGTGTGTGGGTGTGTGTGTGTGTGTGTGTGTGTGTGTGTGTGTGTGTGTGTGTGTGTGTGTGTGTGTGTGTGAGAGAGAGAGAGAGAGAGAGAGAGAGAGAGAGAGAGAGAGAGAGAGAGAGACTTGACTTTTAAGGTCTCTTTTTATTTACTCAATACAAAAACAGAGACCTATATTTTTATGGGAAACATAAATACAAATATAGATCTCATCATAAAATGTGTATAAATTTTCATGGGAAATTGAAATAAATAAATAAGAGAATAAACACGATATAAATAGAATTTAAATGAAAAATAAAACATAAAACATAAAATATAGTTCCATAATACCATTCAAAAGTAGAAAAACAGCACTTCAGATATTTAGTTTAAAACCCTCATCATCAGGTTCACATATAAGATCATCAACACCCCGAACATAGAAAAAAGAATTCACATCTTTCACAAGTTGATAAAAAACATATTCTATAGTAAACCTCTTCTTTATAAAACCCTTCACCATTAGTACTGGATCAACTCCTCCTCTTCCTTCTAGTTTATTCTTCCTTGTGCACCATATCGCCAGCTTTGCAACACCATATCAAAAGTTAAGTAAAACCATTTTTTGTTTGTTTTTCACACAGTATTTTGGACCGAAAATAAATAATGCTAGATTAAAACTGCCTGTGAACTGTAAACCCCAAGTTTTCACTAAATCTAAAATCCGATCTAAACGAGGACACTCAATAAAAACATGAAAAACAGTTTCAGGGACTCCACAGAAGGGGCAACCCGCCTCATGTGAAGGGTTCAGGTGTGCTAAGTGTCTATTTGTGGCTAATATCCCATGTACAGTTCTCCACTGGAGATCTCCAACCTTCTTTTCGATGTGTCTTTTGTACAGGGATCTGCAGCTACCTTTCGGGGAAGAGCCTGGATCCAGCACCTCTGTCCATCTTGTGTTCCTTACATCCTTGAGGCGTTGATAATTGATAGTCTTTACACAAGCTCTGTAGAGAGTTTTTCTGCTTAGGTCACTGAGAGGTTGTAGTTTGGGGATATCCATGGATAGTAATTTTCCAATATCCTCTTGCCAGCCCTCTTTATTCAAAGAGACTTGCAGTTCAGGAAAGTGAGGAGGTTCGTTTGTATTCTCAATGGGTGTGTCATTCAGAAAGTCTTTTACTGGAGCAGGAAGACCAGCCTCCAAGTCATCAAGAATACGTTGAGCGAGACGCACTGATTTAAAGCCTGCCTTCGCAGCCAATTCTTCAGGCGTCAACCAGCTCAATTTCTTCCTCAGATGACCTATCTTGGAGAAGCCTGCTTTCATCAATGCAGTCCTGATGGTAGTTGAGCGCAGCATCTCAGTGGTGATAGGCGGGTTGAAGAACAAAGGCTCTTCAAACAGCCACCGGGTGGGTCTTTCCCATTCCCTCGAAAAGGAGAGGGTCTGTCTCGCTTGTAGAGCATTCTGATAGAACGCTGTGAGTCCTTCCAAGTCCACACTCTCTAGACGCAGGGTAAAAAGGTGTTTGTCTAGACCCAATCTCCCAGCTTTGTACAACAGTGCACATGCCACATCCATCCACTGGTGATGTTGATGGTATAGGAGATGCTGTACTGCTTGTAGATGAAAGACCGCCACTCTACTGAAAATGTCAGTCAGCCCTTGTCCTCCTTCTTGGACTGGGAGGTAAAGGGCAGCAGCTCTTAACCAGTGCTGTCTTGACCAAAAGAAGTTCACAATAGTCCTTTGAATTTCCTCTATCAGAGTTCTTGGTGGATTTAGAACCATGAATCTGTGCCAGAGCACTGAAGCAATGAGGTTGTTTACTACCAGGACTCTTCCCCTATATGATAGCTGGGGTAGTAGCCATGTCCATTTAAGTAGCTTAGCACGCACTGTCTCAATCAGGCCCTCCCAGTTTTTCATTTTGTATTCAGTTTTTCCGAGGTATACTCCAAGGCATTTCATACCTGTCTTTCCCCACTGAATGTTTTCTGGGAGATCTGGTGGGTCGCTCCTTTTGGGGCTGTACCATAGTGCCTCTGTTTTCTGCCAGTTGAGTTTTGCTGTGGAAGCTCGCTCGTAAACTCTCAGAGCATTGCTCAAGGCTTGGATATCCTGTTTTCTTGGATTATCACAGTGATGTCATCGGCATAAGCCGAAAGCTTAATGGCTTCAGCTCTCATACTCCCTCTGATAGACATCCCTGTTAGATTTGTCCTCAGTAAACAAAGCAGAGGTTCTATTGCCAGACTGTATAGTTGACCAGACATTGGACAACCTTGTCTGATCCCTCTCTTCATTTGAACTGGGACGCTAAGCCCTCCTCCAACTTTAACCATGGATGTAGCATCTGTGTATAAAATTTTGATCCATGATAAAAAGTAGCTACCAAACCCATAACACTCCAGAGCTTTAAATAAATACTGATGGTCCACACGGTCAAAAGCTTTCTCCTGGTCAAGTGAAAGCATTCCCACATCGACACTGTATGCTTCACTGTAGTCTAAAATGTCCTGTATTAAAAACAAATTATCATAGATAGACCTTTTTGGTATACAGTACGATTGGTTTTTGTGTACTAACACATCAAGAACCCCTTTGAGTCTGTTTGCTAAAACCTTGGACAGAATCTTGTAGTCGGAACATAAAACAGCAACTGGTCTCCAGTTTTTGAGCAAACACAGGTCTCCTTTTTTGGGGAGTAAGGAGAGAACAGCACGTTGACAGCTTTTTGGGAGTATTTTAGCTTTAAAACTTTCTTGTAAAACTTCATAAAAGTCTTTGCCTATGGTTCTCCAAAAGGATTTGTAGAATTCGATAGGTAGTCCATCGATTCCTGGTGCTCGGCCCGAGGACAGCTGATGCACTGCTGTTGTGACTTCCTCAAAAGTCAGTTCTAAGTCCAGAAGCTTTTTGTGTTTTGTATCTAGCACAGGCAGGTTTTTAAAAAGTTCATCTGAGCATTGTTTTTCTGTGAGTTCTTTAGCATATAAGGCTGAGTAAAAATCAACAGCTAGTCTTTTCATCTCCACCGGGTCTGAGGTAACATTTCCATCAGACCTTCGTAAAACATGCATAAAATTACTAGCAACACTCTTTTTTTCCAGGTTAAAAAAGTAGGATGTAGGAGCATCCATGTCACGCACAGAGGTAAAACATGCTCTAATAATTGCTCCTTTGGCCTTTTCTTGTAAAACCCTTCTTAATTCGTGTCTCTTCTGAATAATATTTTTCTGCATATTTACATTGTTTTGTTCAATTAAGGTGTTTTGGATAGCTGTGATATCCAGTTCTAGATTAGACACTGCTTGTTTAACCTTAGCTGAAGTGTGTGACATAAATTGTTGGCAGAAGAGCTTTATCTGAGCCTTTCCCACCTCTCACCACTGGAGAAGATTTTCATACTCTTTCTTTTGGTTTGCCCAGCACCCCCAAAAAAACGTAAAATTCTCATTAAAATCCAAATCTTGGCTTAACTTTGTATTAAAACGCCAATAAAAATACTGTGGTTTGTTTGTGATACAGTTACATGTGCTGTGATGAGGTGATAATCAGAGAACCCACACGGCGTAATACATGTACTTACATGACTACATGTACATGAATACATGACTCTATTGCGCAGAGTGTTATTCATATAAAAGCGATCCAGGCGTGCAGCACTAACTCTCCCTGCTGCCACTTTAAGCCAACTGTATTGTCTTACACTTTTATTATTTTCTCTCCATACATCCACCAGCCCTGTCTGTATAATTACTTCCTCTAAAGTTTTAGCAGATGAAAAATGAGGTTCTTCACTGTTTCTATCTAGAGTAAAATCAAGTGTGCAATTAAAATCCCCACCAACAACCAGAAAGACATCTTGTGTGAAAGAAGCAAGTTTGTCATTGAGAGTTTTAAAAAGTCTGATTTTTTTTCTCTTCCGGTATTCAGAGCATAAATATTAATAAATACAAATTCCATGTCTTTTATTTTTGCCTTGACCATGAGCAAACGCCCATTTTCCACCTCATTAACAGTTAAAATCTTTACATTTAATCTAGGAGAGAAAAGTATTGCCACCCCTGCACTGAGATTGGTCCCATGACTGAGAAAATACTCTCCCTCCCACCGTAAACCCCAATCTACTTCATTACTCACATCACTGTGAGTTTCCTGTAAAAATATTACATTTAAATCCTTCAGAGTTATACATTCTTTTAGTAAAACCCATTTATTATTATCTCTAACCCCATTTATATTTAAGGACCCAAGTCTTAAGATGTCCATGATAAAAGAGGGTAGGATGATAGTAAAAGACAGTTCTAAAGAACAGAACAGAGAGAAAGAGATCCCCATGTGCACTTATTTAGGTGTACCTCTACCTTTAGTCTTGACTGATTTTTTCTTTTTTCTGACTGCTGTTAGGTATTTTTTCAGTCTGAATCTTTTCAGTAGTGGTAACTCATCTAAGCTGCTTTCCTTATGTGCTTTCTTAACCGATAGTATGAACTTGTCTAGGTCTGGAAAAAACTTCACTAGTTCAACACTCTTCCCCTTAGTTTCATCCAGGAAGGCATTAATCTGATCCACTGTGTAGAAATCACTATCAGCATCATCATCAGTAACTGAATCGTCATCACTGAAACTATCTCCAGTTACTTCTGAAACTGTGTCCATTTCTGAAACTGTGTCCATCACACTGTCCTTCATACATCTTAGCTTCCGGATCAGCCTCACTACAGACAGAGGAGTTATTGCTCGGATCCACACGCTATCCAGCATCACTGCAGCCTGGCTGCTCATCATCAGCACTATGCACATTATTATCAGCAGCATTCTCTAGATTATCAGCAGCATTCACATTATTGTCAGCCACATTTGTTTCAGCCACATTTGCTCTTACCTTTATGTTATTATCACTCTGCACCTTCACCTGGTCAGGATCCTTCACTGTATCCTCCTTTTCTGAGCTGTGTTCTCCTGTTACAGATGGGCCTTGCTGAGCAGCAGCACGCGCTTTATGCGGGCAAGTAAAGCGCTTGTGTCCGATATCCCCGCATTCAAAACAGCGCAGACTTTCAGTGCTGGCGTACACCATGTAGGAGTTTTCTCCACTAGAGAGCCGAAAAGACACCTCCAGGGATTTATTGGGAGAGTTCAGGAACATGTACACCTGTCTCCTGAATGACACGACATGTTTAAGTGTGGCGTTTTTACAGCCTAGCGGGATCATTTTCATCGCTCCGGTGATTTTCCCGAATCTGGTCAGCTCTTTGACGATGGCCTCGTTAGTGATAAATGGGGGGACTTTTGAGATGGTGATTTTAGAGGCCGGGGTGGATAAAGGTATAACTGCCACATACGTCTCCTTCACTCATATACCATTCCCAATTAACCCGCTGACCAGATTCTTGGTTTTCAGGAAGATCACGACTGCTTTGTTCATTCTAGAGGCCGAGTTGATGTTATCATGGCCCACCTGCTCTCCTACAGCGAGGAGAACATCTTCGATAGATGCGCTCACCTCCGGAACACACCTGATCCCATTCCGGAGGGAGAGAGGCGACGCTCCCCCCGAAGGGGTAGACGCCATGTCGCCACACACACACACACACACACGGACTTCTAACTAATATCACTAACCTACAACAAACTAAAAGTGCTCAAAGAAAGTAAGGAAAAGAAAATAAAGATTAAAGAATCTGAGTAAAAACTCAGCAAGCGCTCTCACACGCGGCTCTCACGCTAACCACACCCACTCCCAGCATGCACCAGAGAGAGAGAGAGAGAGAGAGAGAGAGAGAGAGAGAGAGCTTTAGAAATAAAGTATAGAAGGCTGATTCCATGATTGGGGTACCATTTATCCTTTGTAACACTTAAACAACTTTTTTTTTTCTCTCCTTATTTATTTTTCATGAATCTAAGAAAACATTCATTAACCATCTCATATGACTCAAGTTTTACAAGGTTATTTTGCTTACAATGCCTTCATTTTGCTGTTAAATAAATAACTTTTTAGCATACAATTAGCAAATACACAACATTGGTGGTTGACTAGAATCCAGTCTAATGGCATGAGGACATTAAGGACATTCTTTCATTCAAAATTTACTTTCAATCTATAATCAGGGTATCAGGCTTGTGCTTTCAGAGCAACCTTGTCAGTCAATATCACAATGTCATTTAAAATAAAGGAAAATAACAAGAGAACAAATTTTCTTCTTCTCATGATCTTCAGGAAATTTGTATGATTAGTATGATGCAACTTCCTGTTGGAAAAATGTTTCATAGGAGTGATAGTGTTTTAGGTAACGGTTGACAATGTTGTGGAACTAAAAAGATGAGATGTCAAATGGATTCACACATTAAAAAGGGTTTTGAAGTATTTTAATGATTATATTTAGAGATAAAGTGTAGTTATAGTGGCTTGGACAGGCAAAAAATGCTTTTTGTAACTGATAGTTTTTATCAGATTGTTATGAAGGACAGTTAAAATGTCTTTTATCTTTCTTTACATACATATTTGTAAGTGTCGTATCAGTGGAACACAAATGACACCTAAACTGTGTTATCAGTCAGAAGTTTCATCCTTCTTATGACCATTGAATGATATCAAAATGCTCGCTCTTATGAATAGGAAAGCCGAACACAAAGGGATGAATATTTACACCTGGCAACTGAGCTGAGAATTAGGCTGCACATTAAATCTGCACATGAATTCTCTACGACATCCTGCAGTCTGAGTTTGTAATGTATCTCGGTGTCACTCTGTGATTGAAAGCGGTGCCACGATTACCTTCCGCTGTGCTGTGCGAGTAAGTCATTAGCTTTTCAGAATAAACCTTCATTAAAAACTGCCATTTCAAATGGGACCAAAAGGCTGTGCAGTCTGCAAACGCTTCAAATCATGTTGGCTTACCGCAGTCCCGCTAAGCGCTGATTATATTCAGTGCTGGAGTGTGCATGTGCTCACGCCATTTAATGCAGCTGTTCAAATGAGCTACATTTTGCATTTCACTACAACAAGTGATTCGATAATAACTGCCTGGGTAACGGCTAGAATGAAAACTTACTGATTTACACTGGCCACTTTAATAGGAACACCCATACACCTGCTCATTCATTCATTCAATTAAGATCCAATTGACTGAACATGTGGCTGCAGCACAATGTATAAAAATCATGCCAAATCATACTGGACAGATGAAGATTGGAAAAAGACCAGGCAATGATTTTCCATTCTTCAACTGTCCACATTCAGTGAACCTGTGCCCTCCGATTCCTGTTTTTGGCTAACAGGAGTAGAACCTGATATTGTCTTCTGCTGTTATAGCCCATCCACTTCAAGGTGTGATGTGTTGTGCATTCTGAGATGCTTTTCTGCTCACCACGGCTGTAAAGAGTGGTTACATGAGTAACCATAGCCTTCCTTTCAGCTCAGACTAGTCTGGCCATTCTCCTCTCATGAACAAGACTGAAGTTTCCACTTTTTTTGTTTGTCGCACCATTCTGTGTAAACCCTAGAGACTGATGTGTATGAAAATCCCAGGCGAAAATCCCAGGAGTTTATGAAATACTCAAACCAACAACCATGCCATGACCATGGTCAAAGTCATCGAAATCCCATTTTTTCCCCCACCTTTATTGGCATGATTTTATGTACTGCGCTGCTGCTACATGATTGGTTGATTGGATAATTACATGTATGAGCAGGGGTACATGTGTTCCTATTAAAGTGGCTAGTGCTTGTATTTTATTTTGAAATGATGAAATAAAGAAAAAGTGACCAGACTGACTAAGATAACAGAGATGAAGGGCATGCTGAAAGTCACCGCAGGCTTTTGAGATTGGCTTGACAGAGGCCATCTGGCTAGGTCATCCAGGTCACCACCAGTTTCCCATTGGTTGAGAATTGGGCTGCCAACACACACTGACCAATCATCTGTGGGTCTCTGGATGGACCACACTGGATGACCGCCAGTACAATTAGCATCAATTACACAGCAGGAGCAGCCGAGTTATCCCTTTATACATGATAAAGAAGAAAATTGTTGGTGTGGATTGGCATGTGATTTCTCTGAGTTTTAATGGGGAAAATATCACAGCATTTATTGATAAAACAGTAGTGTGTTTACACCTGCCTCTGACTGATGCACACTATTGTGAATGGAATGAGTGATTAGAGATGACAGCTGAAGCTCCTAGTTACTCGATAATAAAGAAATCCACATAAACCCATGAAGTAATATAAATCTCCCTTGCAATTTGTAATCATTATTCAGAAGATGAATTTGTGGAAAGGCTTTGGCCACTCCAGCGACCACCCAAAAAAGAATGTTTCTCCATTACCACCGAATAGTTTAATGGGTGAGAGCTGCAGCGTTTCAGACAGAAGTGTTAATCAATTTCTCTTCCCTGTCAGATAAGCAACAAGAAATCCATTCGATGAGTTCTCATTTTCCTCCCATCTCATCAGACAAAACTCAAAATTTTTAATTGTCTGCTTGTCATTCCTCGAGTCTGCAGTGGCTTATCGGTGGTGAGCACTTCGCCAAAGACAGACTCGTTCATTTCAGCAGTTTGAGGCGCGGCTGGGAGCTCGGAGATGAGAGTAATTGACTGAGACTGCTGGCTGCCGTCCTTCAGAGCTGGCCGAACTGAGCCATAATGAGACATTTCCCCGTGACTTGAGTGCTTTCTGCCCCTTCATTTGGCAACAGAGCGAATAAACAGAGAAAGATCCTGTGGTTAATCTCTTCTTTCTGCTGATTATAGGAAATTGCAGCCAGATCAATGTCAAAAGTTACTTTTTCATCTGAAGATAAATAAATGTAGTCTCAGAGTCATGCATGTTTGTTTTTTGTTTTTTTTTTGCCATGAATTATGGGACATGCCATCCAGCTTGGCAGCTGAAGTAGCTCCACAGGCAAATCCTCACTGTGGTGCTATTGACAAATTAGCAAAAACAGAATGGAATAATGGAGCAATAGACTACAGACACAGACAACAGGTAGGAAGTTATTCAGCAACATGCAGTGTTTCTGCTGTGTGTATTTGCAAACTGTATTTGAAACACAAAATACAATATTATATAAATACTATTATACGACAGTGTGGTTAAATTCTCTATTCTGTTTGGTCAGTTGATTGAATTTGAATTTCTAGAACAGCTAGAAATTCAAAACATGTTCTAGAATTTCTAGAACATTACTGTGACAGTAGTAGTGCAAGGCAAATTTGTTAGTTTATTAGTGTGCTCATTCTGATACATTAGCATTTCCATAATAATAACTCATTCACAGGGACTGAAGTTTTCTATAAGGAGATGTTTAGTATTTTTGGAAGGAGTCTCCAGTGTCAGGGCTTTAAAACATTCAGAGGTAAAGCTCTACGTTTTCCGACACAGGAAATTCTTCAGGATAGAGGGCATCGCGGTTTCTTGGTAACATGATAAACTGCATTATGTTGTCTTACTAACTTCAAGAAAGAAAATGGAAAGGAAAAAGTCTACTGGTAGACATCAGACATGCTTCTTCTATGTCCCTTTTTATATAAAGGCTTTAAAAAGACATTTGGGAATGGTTTATTAACTTTATTACCTTTTAACTTTAAACACTAAAGACACATTTAAATGAATAACAACATACATTAGTTCACAATCCATTTTTCATCCACATTTCAAATTTATGAAAGTTATGAACTTGGAAAATTGACTAGGTTGCAAATGCTGGATCCTCATTTGTGCTGCTCTAAAAATAGCTGTTAGTCTACATTCATACATTCATACAGTTTAACTTCATGCATGAACAATAGTGAAATGTATACACTAAACTGAAGAAATGCCATACTGTAGCCTATAAAATACAGTAAACGGTCATAAAAGGAACAAAATGCTAAGTATGAACATGTCCCAGCTCTCACTTATGCTGAAGCCGAACTCCAGCTTTAAATCACCATGTGTTCATTATGTGCCATATAAATCTGGGGAACATAATACCCTGGGAACACAGATAGCTCCCTCTGGATGCTAGTTGTCTGGTAAAGCTAGCTAGCTAACATCCAGCTCTTGTTAACAACTTGGGGAAGAATAAATTTGCAGATTAATACTAATGGTACACCAACACTTTAGAAACTAATAGACTATAATTGATTGTCAATTTACAATTCAGTGCAGACCAGCAGGTTTTTTTGTTTGTTTGTTTTTTTAAGAAGAAGAAGAACCTAGCCTAGCATTACCTAGCATTAGCATGTATTAGAATGCCTCATTACCCTTACCAACTGAAGTGCTATTACTGATCTCTTGCCCTGCTTTAAAATGTATCTTCATTTTTGGTTGCAATATTTTGTAAATAATTTTGATACATTAGCACTTGCTGTATTTTGTGTTACATATAAAAAATAAAAATACATTCTTAAGTGTTTTTGTCTATCCTTGATGTTAAGCAACATTAAACAAACCATACTCACATATTTACATTTACATCATTTTCACACAGTCACACACAGTGGTGCAGGGGTGTGCCAATATAGAGAGAGATGAATTTAATAAAACAAGACTGGATTTGATATTTCGTAATTTGATTCCTTTAAACCTGCTTCAGCTCCTGTCTGCTATCATCTTTGTTTTGCAATGGACAGAGCCTATCAATTTTCAGATTCAAACAGCACAATGAAAGAACGAAACACTTATTTATTAGATAGTATTTTATTTAGCGTGAACTGTTCTACTTACACGGTGTGAATCACTTTAACATAGACAAGCTTCCATGCTTATACATGTGTAATCTATTTTCAGTTATAGCAAATGAAGCGAATGTCTGTGCTGTCTGTATTAGTGCTAAAGCAGTGCTATATCAATGTGCACATTAAAATGATACGTGTTTGTGAGTTTGTGTTTATGTGTGTTTGAATAATGGCTTAATGGTGTTTTGAATAATAATGTCTGCTAACTGTGTATACAGGCTGCTTCTTTCTTTTCCATATGCCCTTTACTGCAGCGGTTTTGTTGAATCTGCCCTTCTGGTATGTTCCAGGACACTTTTAATTAGTATGCATGTGCTTAGTGAGAGGTGCAGAGCCTCTGGGAAAGACAAACTATAAAGTCTGGTGGCCACAGGGAGAGTGAATAAGAAAAAAAAAACAGAGAAACATATCAGCACATTGAACTAAGCATCTAATTGAGCCTACATGTGAGTGACTGGACTGAAAATGGGTGTATGTGTGTCCAGCCTTAGGTTTAACTGTGTGTCCTTCACTTACTTTCACTTAATAACCAACCTTCAGGGACCATCAAACTACAGCACTTCCACTTCACAAGATATTGTCTATCACCAGAGCACCCCGATCAGACTGCTGATCCCAGACACAGACATGTCCTGACATGGTCCAAGAAGCTCGGCTGCTCTGACACGTGACTTTAGGCTTCAGGTTCTGGACACTGTGTCTGTCACTTTGACATCTGAATGTCAGTATTGGTCTTCACACACACACGCACACACGCACACACACACACACATGCACACAGCACACTGACCCCTGTGACACTTGTCCCAAAGATGCCTTAATCAATTAGTCTGTTATTTTCGGCAAGCCTGCAGCCTGAAGAGGAGGCAACAAGGGAGGCAATTATATGGGACTAAAACTGTCACACATCCAAGTCAGCCTCAGAGCGGGCAAGGGGTAACAACACATGCACATAAACACACACAAACACACATATCAAGAATACTAATGACTGAAAACTGGCATGAGCACAACTAAATTTAGAAACTTTAGGAGCTGATTTTTTTTTTTTACTAATGAGAAGGTCTTTAGTGTTGTCGCAAGAAAAAACACAAACTGAGACTACTAACAATGAGAATGGGGAGATACATGAGCGAAAGACAAAATGTTTCCCCCCAGTGGAATAAAGTTCAACCCTTGGCATTTTCCAGCACTCTCTCTATGCTACTGCAAACACATGTCCCTTATGCTCTATCCTCCTTTCACCTCCACAATCCTGCCACAACACAGTGTTTTAAAGCCAGTCAAACTCCTTTCTAATTATTTACAAAATGTAGATCCTGAATAAAAACATGCAAACATGATAACACCAATAATCGCAATATGAGATAACATAAAAGCAAGAGACGATAAGTTTCAAGACTAATATGATGATGGCAGTGGGCATGGACATTGGACTACTGATCGGAAGGTCATTAATTCAAATCCCAGCACTGCTAACCTGTCACTCCTGGGCCCTTGAGCATTTATACAACTACTCAATTGTATAAATTAGATGAATGTAAGTCGCTCTGGATAAGGGCATCTGCCAAATGCCACAAATATAAATGTAAATGATGATATACTGTATGAATAAGAAGATGGCAAGCATTCAAATAAACATCTAAAAGGTGTCTAGTATATAGCCAATATTTTTCTGCATGAATAGCCCTAGTTGTTATTATCAGATTAATCACTGCAAATGTGTCTAAATATAAAAGTATGGCTTCCAGCTTCATTATTTGGCAGCTTATAGAAGTACAGTGGCAGAAAGCATGAAGCTTGCCAGGGGTGAGTCTACTGTGTCTGCTGTTGAGAGACACGGCAATTTACTAGACAGGCCTAGAAAAATATTTAAATTATGCTCTGACAGTTAATGGTGCGCACAATTTAATATGGCCACAAGACACTAAACAGGGTCATGAAACTGTAAAGTGTGTGTGGGATGTAGGCTATTTTATCAAACTTTTAATTCTCTAGTTTGAATTGTCAAATAAATAAAATATTGCCAGTCTGTTAGTAAGGTCCATGTGCTCTCCTATAAAGGAAACACAACTCAACTCAATTTGTTTATATAGCACATTTAAAATCAACAGAGTTGACCAAAGTGCTTCACAACCAGAAAATCAAAGAACAGTAAAATGACAAACACCAACACCCACACACCCACATACACACATCAACAGAACTACAAACTCCAACAGAAACTGCATATACAAAGTGCGATCAATATCAGAACACACATTTCAAGTATTCAGGGTTCCCCCAGTTCAAATGCCAAATTATAAAAATGTGTTTTCAGCTGAGACTTAAAAATCTCCACTGATGGTACCAAGCGAATATAAAGGGTGAGATTATTCCATAATTTAGAAGCAAGTACAGAGAATGCCCAATCACCCTTTGACTTTTGCTTAGACCGAGGTACAGCCAACAACATTTGATTTGTACACCTCAAAGGCCTTGACAAACTATAACGGCTTAGGAGATCTGTGATATAATGTGGAGCCAAGATATGTACTGCTTTGAAAACAAGTGATAAAATCTTAAAATCAATCCTGAATTGAACCGGCAGTCAGTAAAGAGATGATAACACAGGAATAATATGCTCCCTCTTTTTTGCCAGTCAGTAGCATGGCTGCAGCATTCTGCACAAGCTGTAGGCAAGACAGTTTCAGCTGACAGAGTCCTGTAAGTCCAATAGTCCATAGTCCAATCTAGATGGTCCATAGAATAATTGAATAGTGAATTCATTGAAGTGAATAATTATCTCTAAATTTTTAAAACTAAGAAAAGGTTTTAGCTTAGAAATCACCCTAAGCTGATGGAAGATGCCTTTAACAACAGAATAGAACAGAACAGGCTGTGGCTCAGGTGGTAGAGCGGGTTGTCCACTGATCGTAGGGTTGCCGGTTCAATTCCTGGCCCACATGACTCCATGTGCTGAAGTGTCCTTGGGCAAGACACTGAACCCCAAGTTGCTCCTGATGGCAGGCGCCTTGCATGGTAGCTCTGCTGCCATTGGTGTGTGAATGGGTGAATGAGACACAGTGTAAAGTGCTTTGTGAACCACAAAAAGCTTGAAAAGTGCTATATAAGTGCAGACCATTTACCATTCAATTATGACACCAAGATTTCTCACACTGTCCTTCACAGTGATCGCCTCTGACCTCTCTCATCAACAAGGTGTTGCCACCTACTGTACAGAATTGCCACTCATGGGGTGGTTTTGTTTTTCACACCATTCTGTGTAAGCTCTAGAGACTGTTGTGCATGGCAATTCCAAGATATCACAAGTCACTGAGATCACCTTTTCCCCATTCTGATGTTTGATGTGAACATTAACTGAAGCTCTTGACCTGTATCTGTATGATTTTATGCATTGCTCTGCTGCCACATGATTGGCTGACTGGATAATTGCATGAATGAGTAGGTGTACAGATGTTCCTATTAAAGTGGCAAAGAGTGAGTGAGTGTAAAAATAGAACATTTGGCATCTTAAACATCTGAATGTGGATTTGTTTGCTTTCAAATACTTAAAGATGCAGCAAAGAAAATGCAATTTCAAATAGTGTTTGAATAGTAAAATTCATTCTGACTGCCCTAGATTTTACACTGTGTTAATACATCTGCTGCAACTCATCATCCAGTTGCCAGACCCTTAATGATTAATCTAGCATGTTAACATAGTGGAGAGAACACTCAGTTCTGCAATATTGTAGTCCAGATCTGAGGAATATTGCTTGAACTTAATGCATTTGAATATCAGATTTGCCCTCAATTATCCCTGGCCTTGGCATGCACCCTTAAATGCTTGGCCAAGAATAATATGCAGGGTGGGATGACAAAAATACCCTAGCAGCAGGACAAAATCATTATGGATCATGTTATTATGGTTCATGAAGAGGAATAAGAGGCTTGCGTCTTGTGCTGAAGACCTCATTTAAATCTACATGCACCAATTAATGCAGCACTTAATTATCAGCCTTTGTCAGGGTGCGTATATCTCCTCGTCTTCCAGTGACTGGTGTAAAATTATAGCTTAATTACAATGCCATTTAGAGGAAACCTGGGCAAGTCGTACATGGCATGCTTTTATAGTTGATCCAAAACCCAGAAATGCACAATTATAGTGATTGTTCAGAATGTTCAGCCGATACTTGGTTTCCGTCTCATTTTCTTTGCAGGATTAGGTTTTTTTTTTTTTTCGAGGACGGGGTGAGATGAATAGACACAGTGTCTGTCAGTGTGGATCTCATGCTGTCACTCTGTCCTATGCTATCGTCATCACACACACTCACTGCTACTCGGAGAAGATGAATAAGGAGAGACAACTGTGTATCTCAATCTGCCATTGAACTTACATGAGGAAATGAGGAATTTGGCAGTTAAACTCTTAAAACAGTTAGACAAATGAGTTTTTCAGACATGAATTTCAATTTAAATCCAACAATGAATCTTTACCGAATTAAGGATTTTGGCACAGAAATACAGCAAGAGAAAGAAAAAGCAGGAACTGAAGCCAATAAATGTTGGTGCTGTGTATCAAGGCATGCAATTTTACATTCAATATACTGCTCATTCATGCAATTATCCAATCAGCCAATCATGGGGCAGCAGCGCAAGATAGATCAAGAGCTTCAGTTAATGTTCACATCACCTGGTCTTTGTCTGATTTTCAACTGCCCACTTTCAGTGCGCAGAAAAGAATGTTTATTTGAGTTACCATAGTCAGTTTCTGAAATACTCAAACCAACCCATCTGGCATCAACAACCATGCCACTGAGTCACTGAGACCACATGTAGCCTCAAGGTTCTGTAAGTTGCAATGCTTTTCTGCTCAATACAGTTGTAAAGAGCGGTTCCCTATCAAAAGCTACTCTCGATGCTGCGCATCAAATGCTAATGGGAACATTCTTTGTTTGACCGGTTGCAAAGTATGTGTGTCAAACACACCAAGAATTTGGCCTAAATAACCTCGGTGAGTTACGTCATTGATAACGTGCACCTGCAGGTTGTAAATAGATGTGAAACAGGCATACCTTCAGGTTTCTTTGTCTTCGAGACTGCTTTGTGTGTGTGTGTGTTGTCTTGGTAAGTGGTAAATTATTCCGGATGATGATCCGCACGATTTTTGTTTGGAGTGCCTAGGGGAAGAGCATGCTATTGCTGCTCTTGAGGACACTGAGTGCAAGCACTGCTAGAGAGAACCGCCTCTGAGCACTCCTCACGCTACGACGAGTGCTCAGGCGTCAGAGCTTTCGGCCACCCAGCCCTGACCCAATCCGGGCTCTCTGCGGCGTGAGTCGCAGAAGCAGAGTGTGGTGAGCCGTTTGCCCCCTCGTAGGGACTGGGGAGCGGCTTGCCGACCTCAGCAGCCCAGTAAGAGACCGGACCTGAGGATGATCATTTCGTCTGGGAAAAGGTCCTGAGGGTCAAGTCCTTGGAACCGTGGGGGTGTGCCCCTCTGGGGAGGAGTGCGAGAAGTTCCAACAGAAGTAGACGCTCCTTCCTGGCACCCTCAGGAAGCCGCTGTACAATTTTCTCCGCCACTGGTGTTTCGGGGAACAGCGGCCTCCAGCCAAACGTTAGGTGTTCGGTTGCCTCCTGCCATGCTTCAGGACACCAGACACCTAACACCTCCCCATCTAAGCAAAGTGTCAAAACTAGTGCCCCGCTCAGAGAAACTGGCAGCATGGAAGCTACTGCCAAGTATCTCTCCATGGGTAGACAGGACTGTAGAGAAAGGCTACAGATTTCAGTTTGCATATCGGCCTCCACGTTTCAACGGCGTGGTCTCCACTTCCGTGAAACCGGAACAAGGCCATTTTTTGACACAGGAATTGCAAGCTCTGTTGGACAAAGGGGCCATAGAACATGTTCCCCTACCAGACAGAGAGTCAGGCTATTACTGCCGGTATGTTTTGGTTCCCAAGAAAGATGGGGGGTTGCATCCAATTTTAGATCTTCACGGGTTGAACCGCTACCTCAGAACATACAAGTTCAAGAGCTTGACGATCAAGATGATTGTGTCTCAGATCCATCCAGATTTGACTGGTTCGTCACAATTGATCTCAAGGACGCATATTTTCATATAGAAATCTTGCCACAACACAGGAAGTTCCTGAGGTTCGCTTTCAGGGGCGAAGCTTACCAGTATCGGGTTCTTCCATTCGGCCTAGCTCTGTCACCTCAGACATACACGAAATGCATGGATGCAGCACTGGCTCCTCTGCGACTCCAGGGCATCCACATTTTAAATTACATAGACGACTGGCTGATTCTGGCTCAGTCTCAAGAGCTGGCGCTTCGACATCGGGATGTCGTCCTAGCTCATCTCTAATCTCTGGGGTTGAGACTCAACGCCAAGAAAAGCGTTCTCTCTCCTGCTCAGAGGACAGCGTATTTGGGGGTTGTATGGGATTCAATCACGATGCAGGCACAACTTTCTCCTGCGCGTGTCAAATCCATTGTAAATGCCCTAAAGAATATCAAGCTAGGCCAGAGAATTATGATTTACTTCTTTCAGAAGCTTTTAGGTCTCATGGCAGCTGCATCCACGGTGATACCCTTGGGTCTCCTGCACATGAGATCATTTCAGTTGTGGCTCAGAGCCAGGGGATTTCATCCAAGGGCCAATCCCCAGAGGCAAATAAGGGTCAAGCGCCAGGGGCTTTGTACCCTTTCTATGTGGTTCAGACCCCGGTTTTTGACTTTGGGTCCCACTCTAGGTCCGTGTTGTCATGGCAAGATGCTAACGACAGACGCTTCCCTCACGTGTTGGGGTGCGGTCTTGGATGGCCGTCCAGCCCAAGGGATCTGGAGAGGTCATCTTCTCGACTGGCACATCAATTGCCTCGAAATGATGGCTCTATTTCGGGCCCTGAAATACTTCCTCCAGCAGTTAAGAGGCTACCATGTCCTTGTACGGGTGGACAATACGGTCTCTTACATAAATCACCAGGGCGGACTGCGTTCACGCCGCCTGAACAGGCTAGCGCAGCAGGTCCTGCTGTGGGCACAGGACAAGTTCCTGTCCCTCAGGGCAATTTACATCCCCGGGTATATGAATGTGGGAGCAGACGCTGTCCAGACAGGCTGTGACAATCGGGGAATGGAAACTCCACCCCGAAGTGGTCAGTCAAATCTGGGGAAGATTTTACAAAGCAGAGGTGGACCTCTCTGCTTCACAGGAGATGGCACAATGTCCCCTCTTCTTCTCTCTGACTCCTCCAGCTCCCCTGGGTCTGGACGCCATGGCTCATACATGGCCCAGACGGAGTCTTTACGCGTTTCCCCTGATTGCTCTGCTCCCGGGAGTCCTGGCCAAGGTCCGTCAACAGGGGTTTCGCCTCTTATTGATAGCATTCCGTTGGCCGACCAAAGTATGGTTCTCGGGTCTAATATCTCTCCTCGACGGCTCGCTGTGGGCGATTCCAGTCAGGAAAGATCTCCTATCTCAGGCACAGGGAACAATATTTTATCCCCGGCCCGAGCTCTGGAACCTTCATGTCTGGCCCCTGAGGGGGACCAGCTAAGGGATGCTGGGTTCCCTGCTGATGTAGTAGAGACCATTCTAAGTGCCAGGGCCCCCTCCACTAGAAGAAGTTATGCCTTCAAATGGCACATTTTTGAAAATTGGTGTATGGCGCACCACGTAGACCCAGTTCACTGCCAAGTGGTTTCAATGCTGGAGTTCCCACAAGGGAAATTATCCTCAGGCACATGTCCTGGTACTCTCAGAGTCTATGTGGCCGCCATTTCGGCTTGCCATGCTCCGATTGATGGGGTTTCTGTGGGAAAGCACCCTCTAGTCGCTCGCTTCAATCGTGGAGCCAAGCGGTTGAGACCGTCCACAAGAGCTACAGCCCCTTCATGGGATTTAGCTATAGTGCTCGACGGTCTGGTCGGCACCCCTTTCGAACCACTAGAGTCAGCACCTATCAGGTCTCTGACCCTAAAGATGGTTTTTCTAATGGCTATTACTTCTCTAAAGAGAACTGGGGATTTGCAGGCTCTGTCAGTCCCGCGGTCCTGCCTAGACTTTGCCCCTGGGCTGGTCAAAGCTATCTTGCACCCTCACCCTAATTACCTCCCGAAAGTTCCATTCTCGACCATGCATCCGGTCGTTCTTGAAGCCTTCTGTCCTCCACCTTTCACAACTACGGAGCAGGAAAGACTTCACTTACTGTGTCCAGTATGTGCTCTTCAGATTTACGTCCACCGCACCAGCCAGTGGCGTAAGTCGGAGCAGCTCTTCATATGCTATGGAGGCCGCAATCGGGGGGCGGCTGCCACTAAGCAAACGGTGTCTCATTGGGTGAGGGATGCCATTGCCCGAGCCTACGAGGCGCGTGGTCAAGCTTCGCCGCTAGGTGTTAGGGCTCATTCAACCAGGGGAGTTGCATCTTCTATGCCTTTGGCAAAAGGTGTCCCCCTCCAGCAAGTGTGTGATGCGGCAGGTTGGTCCTCTCCACACACATTTGTCAGATTCTATAGTTTGGATGTCCATGATACTCCGGGCTCACGTGTCCTTGAGTCAACATCCCTTAGACATGTCTGAGACCTTTTTCAATGTTTGTGCGCACACACTACACAACCTTGGGGGCTCAGACACTTCCAGTGCGGCGGCGTTGGTATTCTCGTTCCCATTAGCATTTGATGCGCAGCATCGAGAGTAGCTTTTGATAGGGAACGTCTCGGTTTACTTGACTGTAACCCTGTTCCCTGAAAAAGCGGGAACGAGATGCTGCGCCTCAATGCCGCACTGCAGACGTGTCTGGCGTCTCTCAGACAAAGTGTAACCTGAAGGTATGCCTGTTTCACGTCTATTTATGACCTGCAGGTGCACGTTATCAATGACGTAACTCTCAGAGGTTATTTAGGCCAAATTCTTGGCATGTTTGACCCACATACTTCGCAACCGGTCAAACAAAGAATGTTCCCATTAGCATTTGATGTGCAGAATCTCGTTCCCGCTTTTTCAGGGAACAGGGTTACAGTCAAGTAACCCGAGACGTTATGTGAGTTACTGAAGATTTGAATGCATCTGGCCATTCTCCTCTGAACTCATTTTCTTCCACCGAATTGCTACTCACTGGCTGGTTTTTGTTTTCACACCATTCTGTGTAAACTCTAGCTGGTCAAACCAGCTCATCCGGCACCAACAACCATGCCAAGTCACTGAGATCACATTTTTCCCCATTCTGATATTTGTTGTGAGCATTAAATAAAGCTCTTGATGTGTACTTGAATGATTTGCATTGCACCGCTACCACATGATTGGCTGAAAAAGCAGGGGTACATGTGTTTCTATTAAAGTGAGTATACAGCAGAGGGAAGGAATGAATTAAATAAAAATGGTGGATGGAGCGAGAAATTGAAGTCAAAATCATATGGCAAATCTGACATCTCAGGGACATCTTGACTAAAATCTCTAATGTGGGAGTCACAAGACCAGTTTGATAACCCTCTCAGCTGAGCTTCACCACAATTATGGTTGTGAGTGGCAAAAAAGCTGAATTTCGAAATGGCCTCAGGATGTTGAATTCAGCAATTAGAGCAGAATGAGAAGAAGAGAAGAAATTGGCAAAATATCAGTCAGTTCAAACCCTCATTAGTTCCACAATGATTCTAATGTATTTAGAGGGTGAAACATACAGGAAGAAAGAACACTGGGAATTCAGTATTCTCACAGCAGGCATGTTGCGCTCCATCGCTAGGCCAGTGGGAGCAGGAACATCAAATCAATGCCATTAGAGGTACATTATAGCCTGCGCAGACGACAAAATGGCCCAAGCGGGAAACTTGTTTTAGCATTTTAGGGCTATCAAATTCACAGAGAGCACTCCATGGTCACAAGCAGCAAAAACAAGCTACAGATTATGAACAGATCAAGTTTCTATGGAAAGAGGTGAGACAGAAGATGGGCATATAGACCTGACTGGACAGAGGGAGAGGAAATAGAAGAGATATTTCTATATTATCCCGATATTTGGGATGAGACAACAGCAAAATGTCTCTGCCCTCAAGGATCTAAAACCTAATTAGAGGCTGGAATGGCCTGGAACCATTATTTGAGTCTGTGTGCTGTGGAAAAAGTATACAGGAATGATATGGGACATGGTGAAATCCTTGTTTTTGCCAACAGTGAGATCTAAATAACATGGTAATGCAAGTTCCGGATAAAAATTATGATCAGCTCGACTTACACAGTCCTGACCGTAACCATTAGTGCAGGAAACATTACAGCTGAACGTCCAGTAAACACAATGCACCTGCAAAATTGTTTTATTACATGTACACCAAAGGCTATTTGGATTTCCTTTGTCATACGTATCTATCTGGGTTGGTTTTGATTTTTTATTTTTTTTAATGAGCTGCAAGCATGGCTGAGCTCCAGTACTATAATGTGCAACCGTTGTTGTAATATTGCTTTATTTTGCTAAAAATACTGCACATTAGCTAAAATAATAGGCCCTAAATCTGTATAGAGCCTTAATTTCTTTTTTTGTGTGTGCTTTTTGTTTATAGCTATGATTGTGCAAATTTGTTTTTAATCCTTCCTGCTGTTTTATAGTAATTCAGCTTGCTTCATTTTAAATAGACAAATATCGATGCTTCGATGTTTTGATGTTTGATGTTTTTTTCCTCTTATAACATTATCTGTTGCATAGATAGTTAGGTAAATAGCTAGCCAGCCTACTTTGCATTTTTAGCCAGATGAATATTAAATCAAATGTGTTCAAATCTGTTCAGATCTGTATACTGTGAATTATTTTTTGTTCAAATTGTTAGGATTTTTTTTCCTATCAATATAATTTTTAATTATATAAAGGACAAACATACAGTATATGTATGTATCAATGTTTTCTTTTTTGTTTTGTTTTTTACTCTTATGGCCAACTCCTCCTTTAGCGGCTCCTTCCCTAAACTTATGGCCACTCGTGTCCCCTTGAGAAATCAACATATGACATCCACCAAAAATCTGAGACATTTTATTAAAATATGAACTTCTCTTTGAGATTAATAAAAAACTTATTTTAGATTGTAATCCTGTAATCAAGTTAACAGCTGTATTTATCATTTAGTAATTGTTAAACCATCTGTTATTTCAAATATCAAATTAAATAAAAAAATGTGCATTATTCTCTGTATTCTAGTCTATCTTTGTTTTGGCTCTATGCTACCTTTTTGAAAACCTTGACATTATCTGAAAATGTAATTGTTATTGTGACCGATGAATTTTGTGACATCTGTAACCTCACAAATGCGACAATAAACATGTTTTTAATCACACTTCCTTAATACTAAATGTTGGGGACTCCATATAATAAAGCATAAACTGAACTGTACTATTCCACATACCCATGGAGGAAGTAGGGATACTTCAGCTTCTAACTCCAAATTTATCCCAATTTAACCCTAATGTTACATCATGATGACATGTATTACAATGCTGTGCAAAGGCATAATCAGGGTCCCAATAGATCTGTTTATTCTTACTGTATGCATACAGAGACTTTCTGAAAAAGTGCTGTCTTCTGGTCTCTAATTGTAAAAACCAGCCACACCTGAAGACAGTCATCACAAAGGTCATGCTAGACAGAGTTTATTCACTTTGTTGGCTGTCAGTGGCACTAAATCATCGGGATGGGCACAGCTTCATGGCACACACAAACGTACAGCCTGCACTGCCTCCATATTACTCTCTAGCGTCAGATCAATCTCAAGGTGATTCTCTCAAGTGCACAAATAATGCTGCTCTTTCAACGATGCCCCCAGGTTCTTCCTGCTTTCTCGCACTGAAATAATACAGTTCCACCTCCACAAGCACAGAAATGAGAATGTTGGCATGAGAAATGGAATAGCTAGTGTCAGGTGCCTGATTAAGCTGCTCTGTAAACAGCAGGGGCATATCTTTTGGAAAAAGGTTAAGTTAAAAATTTGCACAGAGACTGATCTAAGATCAGGACTTTATAACAATTTATAAACTTTATAAAACAGTCACCTCAGCCTGCAGCAATAGAGGCTCTTTTTCATTACCTGTAAGCACCATTGCCAAGTCTCACACACACACACACACACACACACACACACACACACACACACACACACACACACACACACACACACGGTCTATACCTGCTTCCATTACCCAGCTTCCGTCCTGAACACAGAGGGATGTTTATCGTCAGCCAGATTACTTACTTCAGCAAAGTCACTGCTCCTGTTTGAGAAACAACAGTAATGTGTATTATAGCACCGGCCTGCAGTTTGAGAGGGTTTTTATGATTTTTCTAGCTTGGGAAAGTGTTTTCCAACTGAGAGGAATTTTACTGAGAGGAATCATTCTATAAGAGACAGCTATACCGTAGTTGATAGTGTTTTAGCCCTCATTCTTCTGGTAGTATTTAATGAGATTACATTAATGTCATAATTCATATTTTAATAATGAGTACCATTATAGAGAGGTGTCAGAACTCACAGTGCATCATAGTTTGCTGCATATGGGGCTGCGTAGCTGCAGACCGGTCAGAGTGCCCATGCTGACCCCTGTTCACTGCCGAAAGCACCTACAATGGGCATGTGAGCATCAGAACTGGACCATGGAGCGATGGAAGAAGGTGGCCTGGTCTGATGAATCACGTTTTCTATTACATCATGTGGACGGCCGGGTGCGTGTGTGTTGCTTACCAGGAGGCACCAGGGGAAGAAGGCAAGCCGATGGAGGCAGTGTGATGCTCTCGGCAATGTTCTGCTGAGAAACCTTGGGTCCTGGCATTCGTGTGGATGTTACTTTGACACATACCACCTACCTAAACATTGTTGCAGACCGAATATACCCCTTCATGGCAACGGTGTTCCCTAATGGCAGTGGCCTCTTTCAGCAGGATGATGCTCCCTGCCACACTGCAAAAATTGGAAATGGTTTGAGGAACATGACAAAGAGTTCAAGGTGTTGACTTGGCCTCCAAATTCCCCAGATCTCAATCCGATCGAGCATCTGTGGGATGTTCTGGACAAACAAATCTGATCCATGGAGGCCTTGCCTAACAACTTACAGGATTTAAAGGATCTGCTGCTAATGTCTTGGTGCCAGACACCACAGCACACCTTCAGAGGTCTTGTGGAGACCATGCCTCGATGGCTCAGAGCACAATATTAGGCAGGTGGTTTTAATGTTATGGCTGATCAGTGTGTATAAATTATTTAGCTGAAGGCAGCTCATCAGAAAGGTAAGAATTTTCATGGCTTTTCATAGATTTTTCTATATCATTTATTCAGTCTGATTAGTGAAGTGATGACGTGGCTTGTAAAAAAAATATATGATGTCGATGATGAAGACAGAATGTTTACAAACGACTGGACAGAGAATTACATATGTGTTTATTCTCCTTGTGTCAGATTCAAAATCAATATATCTCATCTGTTCAGAGGCTGCGAAGCGGCACTATGAAACAAGACATTTGGAATTGCTTTATTTACAGCCATGAGCTAATCATTAATGGTTAAGCATTGAAAGGTAACTGCTATCTTTATTCAGTCATGTTAGTGACTTATTGGGACGTTTGTTTACAAGGAATTTTATGTAACTGCACCGTCATAAATTTTAGTTCAATTCTCCTGAAATAGATTATTCACAAGAAACACGAGGCAAGGTGTGAAGGAGGGAGGGAGAACATAAAGGATTAGAAAGCAGGCAGGCTGATGTAGCCTTGAGTACAGTACAGGATGTTTCTATGTAGTCTATTTTTAATATTCTTATTCAACACCAACCTCTTACATGAACACGGTGCCCTTGGTGTTCAAAGGACCATTTATCGAAGCAACAAGGTGCAGAAGGCATCAAAGACATGAAGATCAGCAACTACCAACAAGAAAATACACAAATTACAATTCCACACCTTCACCCCCCCCCCTCTCTCTCTCTCTCTCTCTCTCTCTCTCTCTCTCTCTCTCTCTCTCTCACACACACACACACACACACACACACACACACACACACACACACACACACACACACACACACACACACACACAGCAGTAGCTCGGAGAAAAATCTGAGAGACAGGGCAAAAACCTATGCAGATATTGCTGCAGCACTTGCAAATACAGTTTGACAGCGCGTCCAAAATCCAGTACTACATACTACATCCTTATTAGAAAAGTTACAGCAAACTATTTTCATGGCTTATTTAGTTGCATTTCAGTGAGTGTGGACATTTTTGTGGACATGTATGTTACATTGTTAACACAGTGTGCAATACTCAAACTTTCTCAAACTTTTTGCAACTAGAGACCCATTGAACTGTAAAAAATAAAATAACCCTCAGCACAGATTTTTTTTAATGAAAATAATCCAACAATATTTTGGCTACTTATTGGTTACCATATAGCTTCTTGAACATTCCTCTACTGTTTTGATAAGCCCTTTACTGCATGGTGTTGCCATATGGCAACAATTATTTTATCTCTAATTTTTTTGATAGGCAGTAATACAAAACCACTATTTTTGCTATGTAACTGGAAAAAAGGGGGCTTTAACTTTTAAAAATGTTACCATCCATCCATAACTTTTACATGCTTACAGGAGGCAAAAAAAAAAACTTTGGAATTGTTGTTTTTGTTTTTGACTATATGATGCTTTCTACTGTTGCACATTGTTGCCATATGGCAACAATTTACCAAATACCCCCCTAAAAATGTTTTCTAATTTTTATATATTTTTTTTATTATTTGAGCCGATTCAAGAAATAAAAACCCATTAAAGCATTATTTTGTGTAAATATAATAATTCATGCCCAAGAGGGTTAAAAAAATTTCTATTAAAATGTTATGAAATAATGTCAACTTAATATTAGGTTCAAGTTAACATTATTCACAAGCCTGCCTGTTTTTGAATTACTGAGGTTTGGACTATACTCATTCAATTCAACAGACCTGTAAAACAGGCTAATATCTCTAAGTAATCAATAATAAATATAAGAACTTTTGATAATGTTGGGTCGTGATTTCCACCACTGTAACAAAACTAAAAAAAACTCATGGAGTTTGTTTCACAGACCCCAGATTGGTTTGAGAAACATGGCAATATAGAAACTGTCAACTTTCCATCCTGAGCATCCTTCTAGCTAACAAATTTCATTAAAGTACTCCTTTAATTGGTGTTTCAGAGCTTTCTGTACATGTTATGCTTACCACTATGATATTATAAAATTATAAAATTATGTCAAAAATTGTTCTCACTGCTGGGAAAACTATAAACTTTTTTATGAGTCATCTTATACTTGTGTTAGAAGTTTTTGTTAAATGCTCTCCAGGGGGCGGAGCTTGCAGCAAACATGGCTTTTCTGTGTCTTTTTCAGTATCATTCCCTTTCTTTCCAGTATGAAAAGAGCTAATCTCCTTGTCTTAGGTGAAGTGCTGACCAATATCCAACCTCCTGTTCTTCTCAGATCATACATTATCAAGCAAAAAAATGTGTCAATTTCTCCAGTGTTACAAGACTTAAACTGAACAAATTTAAATCAATCCACACTGATTTTAATAATGAGTCAATACACACACACCCACACACACACATCAGACACACTGAATAATGCATGGGCTAAGATTAACACAAACTGACTTCAATATGCTGCATGATGCAGGTCTTTTGAGCAGAACTGAACATCTGATAGAACACACATTGTTGTCCATTGGGCCACTCACTCTTTCACACACACACACACACACACACACACACACACACACACACACACACACACACACACACACACACACACAAAACACACACACACACACACACACACACACACACACACACACACACACACACACACACATGTAGACCACCACCATACATACACTGTATACCATACATCCAGCTAGAGATTCCATCTAATAGCTGGCTGTGTGGTCACTCTGTATCCAACCTGACAGAGGCTTTTTCCATCAGCATCAGGGCTGTCAGAGATAAACGTGAGAGCAAGGCATGGGCGGGGGAAGCGTGTGAGCGTGGACATTCTGCCGTTCAACGTCAGCAGGAAGATGCACAGAGATGCCATTACTGGAAGGAGGTAGCGGAGGTGGAGGAGAAAATAAAGGCTGACAACACTACTCCAACATGAACGAAAAGTTAGGCAAGAGACAGCGTCTGGTTTGAAAATAGAAGCAGTTCAAGAGCAAAAAAGTCAAGAGTACAAGATGTCAATGATCAGATCCCTCATTATATCAAATGTACTGTATAAAAAATTAATATCACAGTCAGAGTGGAGGATTTTACAGAAAGAGTACAGATTACAACTAGTATAAGTCTAGTGCTAACACTCAAGATGAATTGGGATACAAAGAAATATTACACTAGTGATTTAGGCAGTTAGATTCAGGCATGTTAACTAACCCTAAAGTTAAAAAAAAAAAACATTTCGATGGTTGCTTCCTATTTCTGTATATAGATTGGGATTTTGGTCAAATTACAATGTGCTAATAATCTAAAACAACAAAAATGTGAAAACGTGAGCCTCTTTGCTTTATGTGCCTCTTTGCTTTTGCTTTATATTTTGCAGTTTTTCAGTAATATGCTCAGTAACAAGCTACGTTTTGTTTTTGATTTTTCTTAGTCACTTCAAGAAAGAGAAAAAAAAAGCGAGGTTGCTGAGGGAATGACTAACCCTACCTGCTATAACGTAAGTGATAACAGAAACTAACTTGCCTTGCGGACATTCCACAACATTAAATGTAACTCTAAATAGTTAAAAAGCATGTGTTTTTATATTAACCAGAAATTGCAATGGTTGGCAAATGACTGTAGAAGTTACCACTTCGCTTCACACTGGGCCATATCACACCACACCATCGTGGATTGTTTTTCTATAACCATACACCGCATTGTGTTTTATCTCTTGTCCACCAGGATATATTATTATTACATGATCCTGTGACGCTCTTTTCACCATTGATATTAGCACGTCTTATGAATAGCGTAATGAATAATGAACCAGGGATGGAGTTTCCGTGGGTCTTCCAGCAACATCGCTAGCCCATCACTAGTCCGTCTGTCCACGCCTGAGGCAGAACCTGAAGGCGAAATCCCATTGCAATCTCTGTCTCACACACACACACACACACACACACACACACCCACACACACACACACACACACACACACACACACACACACACACACAGGCACTGGCAATCAATCGACTGAATCTTAAAGGCCAGCAAAGCACAATAACCTGATAATAATTATTTGTGTGTACAAGTCCCAGGTGCTTTTAGCAAGAACAACACAACCAGGCACTGACCTCAATGCCCTTCAGAGCAAAAACGTCACCATGAACCCTCTCTCACACCACATGATCCTGTCCTGACCGTCAAATTCCTCCTGTTTCTCCTCCCTGTGAGTTTCTGCAGCTTCTCCACTTCTCTGTCATACAGCTAAGAGCAGCTCAGTATTGAGATGAGATCATCAGCCCTGACTAAGCCTTTTGTTCATTATAGAGGCTTCAGTTCATTGTCAGTTTATGGTTAAACAGGGTTTTTCTTTTTATTCGTAGACACAATCATCACTTTCCAGTGCCAATAATAACAGGGCAAGAGGATTCAATTTTATTGTCAGAAAGCATCTAAAATAACACTTCGGCATAGTTCTGTCATGATTGCATGATTATTTTTTGAGCCCTCAGAACAGCTTTCAGGAATAATAACATGCTAGTGCACTACCCATTAACAGCAGCCCCGCTGGCTACATTGATTGCTGCTGGTGGAAAGACGTGAAGTAAAATGTTTGCAGTCAATTACAGAGCAAATGACAGAGATAGAAATAGAGAATGTGTGTATGTGTTGGGAGGGCAAATTTAAACAGACAAGAAAAAGACTCATATAATCAACTAAATATTGGCACCCATTAATAGGGGACGATAAAATATTGATTAAAATTAATATGATTCAATTTTTCCAAACTAAAAATATTAGAAAGAAAGTAAGTTTGCCTTAAGTAATGATATTTTCTCTCAAAATGGTATAGGGCAGATATATCAGTCCATCGAGGATTTTTTTAACATAGTTTTTCTGTGATTGTTGTGGCCAAAAGTGCTTGATTTTGCTGCAGCTTTTTTTGTTGTTGTTTAAATTTGCGATGCAACTTGCGGAAAACTACTTGAATTGGCAAAATTGTCTTTCGCAGTGATGTTTGTTGATAAATGAGACCTTTTAGCTGTACTCATGTTCGACGCACATGAATCGAAGAGGACTTTGGCTGAATGTGCGTTGTGATGACGTCACATGGTGCGTCTTGGCCCAAATCTGTGGAAAATCTCTGGTAATTTTGAAAAATTGCAAGCTCCTTCAAATGTTGTGGAGTTCGCTTGATTTTGCATTAATTTCCACGATCGCAAAATCAGAAAATCCTGGAGGAACTGATATATTGACATCCCTAAAGAATATTTCTGATAACAAACTCATTCCGTGTTTTTCCATGTTTTGACTCCCGCCACAAACTTGACTGATTGTTGGATTAGCCTGAATAAACACTAAACTGAGTGTATACACTTGCATCCTGCCTCAACTTAACCACGTTACAACATTAAATTCTAAACACATTTTACAGGCATTTACTCTCATTACAAGCTTACTACGCACTTTTTTTTGCAAAGCACTTCATTGTGCTTGAACTTTGTGCATAAATGTAATGACACTCTCATGACATATTTTGGGAACAATGATGCCTAGCACAAATGCCAACATTTGTAAATCAGTGAAAGAACCTTGACTAGGACAAACACTGAAGAGCTTTTCTCTCCACTTCTCTATCACTCTCAGTAATCAGTATTGACTAGGTTAAAAATTCATTATTTCATTTGCCTGAAAGAAAGGCGTGCACTTGTCTAAAGGTCACCAGAGACTCTGCTAAAATATGTTTTCATTCCTTCGGCTGATAGAAAAAAAAAATGAAAAGAACAAGCTTTCAGATAGTCTCTCACAGATTGGAAGGAGAATTATGTTTTAAGTTCTCTTTTAAGCTATTTGATCTTATTGTACCTTTTTCTGTTGTTCATCTGTTTTAAAGAAAAATGCTCTTGCTGGATCTGTTCCTTGAATAAACATGAGTAAAACATCACCATCCTTGACAGAACCATGATGTGATGGCTGTGGAGTCCTTCAGGTCCCTAGAAACTACAATCACTAGGGACTTAAAGTGGAACAATAACATCAGCTCCATCATTAAGAGAGCCCAGCAGAGGATCTACTTCCTGCACCTCAACCTGCCTTAGGAGCTGATGGTGCAGTTCAACACAGCCATCATAGAGTCTGTCATCACCACCTCCATCTAGTCTGGTGCAGATCAGCCACCAAACATGACATTCAGAAACTGCAGCGTATCATCAGGTCTGCGGAAAAGTCTATGGGTGTAAAGCTGCCCATTCTGCTGGACCTGCACACCTCCAGAACTAGGAAGCGTGCAGAGAAAATCATCATTGACCCATCACACCCCGGCCATCACCTGTTCTAGCTCCTTCCCTCAGGCAGGTGCTTCAGCCGACTGAGGATTAAATCAGCCAGAGTGCAGAAAAGCTTCTTACCGCATGCCATCACACTCATGAACAAGTGAACATAAGAATTGCACAAAAATCCACATCTTCTGTACTTAAATTTTTCAATCTTTTTTCCTCATTTTTATTGTATTTCCTTCATATTTATTTTAGTTTAAGCTACCGTACTACCTCTAATCCACCTGCGGCACTCAGCACCTGAAACAATTCCAACCGCCGTATGCATGTCAAAGGTTTACAGGAATCAGTGTGTGTGTGGGTATGGGCACAGTTAAACTCAGGTAGGAATGTTTGCTGTCGGACTAGTGTGTGATGTGTATTGTCACTTATGTATACTGTGAGCTACTGTGTAACCAAAGACAAATTCCTTGTACTGTATGTAAGCATACATGGCCGTTAAAACCTGATTTTGACAGTCCATACAGGATTTCCCGAAGGGGTTTTTTTTTGTGATTGTTGCGGCCAAAAATGCTGCATGTTTGCGGAGGGTTTTTTTTGTGATTGTTACGGCCAAAAATGCTGCATGTTTGCTGAGGTTTTTTTTTTTTTCTTTTTTTTTGCTAAAAACTACTTGAACTGGCAAAATTGCAATTGCACGAAATTGTTTTGCATGGTCCTTCGAAGTGTTTGTTGGTAAATGAGACCTTTTAGCTGTAGTCATGTTCAACGCACATGAATCGAAGAGGGTTTTGACTGAATACACGTTGTAATGACGTTATCGAGTATTTTTCTTGATCAAAGTTTGATTTGAGTATGATTATTATATAATCCATCAGGTCCAATCAAAAATGTGAATTAATCAACAAGAAATGTTTTGTATCTGTCAAAGACGTAAACATAACTTTGCAGGTGCTTTAATTATGAAAATGTTGCTGACAGTGCTGACAATGTAGACGACTGAGATGACAATGTAAAAGATTAAGAAGAAGGGACTGTTTTGATTCTGCTTCTGATACTTACACTTAGCTCAGTGTTAAGACACTAGACTACTGATCAGAAGGTCATGAGTTCAAATGAGCAAGGCTCTTAACCCTCAACTGCTCAGTTGTATAAATGAGATAAATGTAAGTTGCTCTGGATAAGGGCATCTGCCAAATGTAATGTAGAGAATGTTAAATTGGCATCTAAGCACATGATTATGATGACGACTGAATGACAAACCAGCATTTAAACTTTATGTTATAAAAATTTATTGTTTTTTAAAAAATAAGCTGACTGACGGCCCAATTATAAATAAGGTATGACAATGATGAATTAATCATGGCAAAAGCTCGGGGTGTGACTAAAAGAGAAATGGAGTAAAACCCCACCTAAATGAGATCACTGTGTCAGAATGATATAAAAGCCTTTTTAAATATTTTTTGTTAGATTTAATGTTATGGAACGTACACGAGGCAAGTTAGTTCAGGTTATCACTTATATCAGCAATAACCTGTCATTCATAATAATTATCATTTATAGTTCCGTTTAATGTTGTGGAATGTCCACAAAAAAACATTTTGTGCAAAATTTTTCATCACTTATACCAGCTATATACAGTCCTTTTTTCTCACTCTTGAAATAATAAGACAAAAAAATGCAGCTTGTCATGTTACCTAGAACCCGGAAAGTGTAAACTCCTGGCTTGAAGACTCTTCCGTGGCAAAAACCTACTGACTGTTAGAAAGTGCTGACATTGAAGACTCCTTCCATAAATGTTACATCATCTCCTAACAGAAAACTTCACTATATCAACTGTTATATATTTTTCTTAAAAAAAAACAAATTTTTTTTTATCTGTTTATTATGTAAGATTATGTGGAGTGTCCACCCATACATTATTAGAATGAGTGTATTAATATAACCCCACTGGTTATGTTGCAGCCGGAACTACTTTCAGAGTAGAAAATTAATCCACACCTTATGATCTGAGAATTCACCACCATTGTTATATAAAGAAAATTAACCAACACTTAGAATTGAACAGTGCTGTGGTGTACTGAGTAAGATCAGGAGTGGAGGTGGAGTGGACTCCTTCTTCTCCTCCCTCCCTCTTGTATTGCTCCTCTCTCTGTGTTACTGATGTGGATGGAGTGGTTCTGCTGAATAGCTGTAATTAGGAGATATGTAGCACCATTTCAGTGAACAACCCCAATAATGTGTCAAAATGTTTCAGCAAAGTGGAGAAAGAAGCAGACAGAGAGAGAAATAACCATGTGAATCCTGCAGAGGAGCCCTGTGTCTAAAGTTTGGTGAAAAGGGACACTCTAAATCACCACTGTCATCATTATTGTATTATTTTTTTAAATCCCTATCCTAGCTTTGAGGAATAATAATGTAAGAATTTGCTTCAAACATTAACAGCATCCCCACAGGCCATACTGATTGATGTTTCTCCTTTGAAAGAATGAACAAAGTAAAACAAAGAGAAGGATATTTATTAGAGCAGGCTGCCAAAGGTTGTTAGAGAGAAAAGGTTCAGAAATGGACCTCTTTTCTCAAGAGTGAATTGAAAAGATGCAGATTAGGAAACGTAAGAAAGCAACAGGAATGTATTGATAAGATAATGGGTGATTAAAGGAGGTAAAGAGGAGTATGGGGGTAAAATTAGTGGGATGAGGAGTCTGGACAAAGTAAAATAGTAATGTTAGGCTTGCTCTTACAGTATCAGAAATATTGGGGTTTCTGAGTGGCAACAGAAACAGAAAATTTTTCACCCTATTGCCGGGAGAGATTGTTCAAATCTTGACAATGCCACAGCAAAACTGACCATGCTCTCTCTGTCCTGTCAATCGCAGCAAGACTAGCCAGTTGGAAGCTGATGTATGTAGAAGAGGGTGGATAGTGCTTAGTGTGTTACACTGTGCTGTGATTCTGCATGATCAGCAGTTTGAAAAGATGTGGAGGTTCGCTTCACGTGTCTCTGAGGAAGGATGTGTTAGCCTTCACCCTCCCTGGCTAGAAGCTGTCATGTGATAGAGGAGTTATTGGCAAGACCAAACTGGAGACAAAATGGGGGGAAATCAAAAATAAGACAAGAACAATGATGCTTAAGCCAATTAGCCTACAATGCATGTCTTTGGACTGTGGGAGGAAACCGGAGTACCCAGAGGAAACCCCCGAGGCACTGGGAGAACATGCAAACTCTGCACACACAGGGCAGAGGCAGGAATTGAACCCCCAACCGTGGAGGTATAAAGCAAATGTGCAAACCACAAAGCTACCATGCCCCCAAGTTATACCACACATGAGTGTTTTAGAGAAGGAAAACACTAAAATGTGCAAAGAAAGATTATTCCAAGACTATGGTTTGTAAACACTGGAATATTGGAAGAAGGAGAAGGATGAGAGATGAAGAAGTAAATCAATATTCATTCATTTATCTTCTTTATACTGTAGAGTTTTATGGATCCGAAGCCTATCCTGAGAATACTGGCTGTGAGACTGGAATACGCCAGTCCATCACAGCACCATGCACCCACATTCACACAAAGAGGCAATTAACATTCAATCCAACTGCTGACATTTTTAGAGACTGGAGAACCCAGACAAAACCCACAAGAACACAGGGAAACTCCACACTGGCAGTAACCTGAACTCAGGAACCTACCAAGTCCCTAAGGTTTTGAGGTATGTGGGGCTTTTTTTGTTTTTTTTTAATGAAAATAAGTACTTACAGGTTTGCTGTCAGGTCCAGTAAAGCAGTAACGTTTGGCAAAACCTGCACTGTATTGTATCTTATACAAAAAGCAGTCAAGCCAGAAATGAAATGTACACAATTCCCAACTTAACCAAATAGATTCGATCAGCCAAGAAAAGCTTTTGTACAAATTTTGCTTCTTTGGCTTTGCACTGTAGCTTTTACGCAAGAGTTATCTTCTTTTAATTTTCTTTTTATTGTAATAGCTGTCATTTTTTTGCATATAGTAAATGGGCTGCTTTGACAAAAGCCTGTTTTATCTTGTCTTCATGCAAATAATGTGCCAATGTTTTGTCAAGTTTAATCAAGACTTTGTTTACAGTGAAATATGAAACATCCTGTGGGATGCACTCAGAAGTTTTACTTGTTTCATTTTTTATATATAATTACCATAATTGGAAGGCCATTGATCTCTTCAGAGTGGGTTATTCTGAGACACTAGATGAGCACTGTTGATTATGCTACAAGATTTCCAACATGGTTAATGCGAATTTATTATTCTTTTAGCACATTTAGCTGTAATTCTGATAAGAATAATAAGATATAAAAAGAAATTATTAAAAAACAAGAATAAGAGTAAATATAAACAGATGACTTAATAACAATAGGGGTTGTAAAAGAAAAACAAAAATGAGATTAAATAAAAACAGAAGAAGCAGAGCAGGTAGTATTGCTGCTTCACAGATCCAGGTTTCGGTCCTGAGTTCAGGTTACTGTCTGTGTGTAGTTTCTCACGTTCTCCCTGTGCCCTTGTTGGTTTCATTTGGGTTCTCTGGTTTCCTCCAACCTCCAAAAATAATGCCATTAGGTGGATTGGCTATGCTAAACTGCCCCTAGATGTGTGTATGTGTGTGCATGGTGTCCTGGGATGAACTGGAGGATGTATTTCCATCTCACACCCAGTGTTCCCAGGATAGTTTCTGACTCCACTCTGACCCTGACCAAGATAAAGCGGTTACTGAAAAAAAATCGTTTAAAAAAATAAATGAATAAATGAGTGTTCATAAAATATTTCTTTAGCTGCTTTTTAACATGATGTACTGTAGTTGCCAGACTGTTCTCAATTTGGTAAACCACTCCATATTTAGCTGCGTAAGAAAGAGAAGAATTTCCACCACATCTGACATAAGACTCTCTCTCTCTCTCTCTCTCTCTCTCTCTCTCTCTCTCTCTCTCTCTCTCTCTCTCTCTCTCTCTCTCTCTCTCTCTCTCTCTCTCTCTCTCTCTCTCTCTCTCCACATCCACTCGAATAATGTCCAGCCAGAGCCAATGCTGTGTTCTCCTGTTGCATTTCCCAGCAGTATGTACCGTGCAGACAGGTGAAATAAGCACTGACTCAAAGTGTCTACCTCCATTTGTCTAGCTGGTGATTATCACTGGCAGACAAACAGAACCTTTCAGTGTTCCACCTGAAGCCGACCACAACTATACCATTACGCACCATGAAGCTGCAGGGATGAGATAATGAAAAGGCAGAAGGAGTTGTGGGTGTGGTACATGGTTAAAAGAAGGGAGTTGGTGAAAACTGGTCTGTCAAGCATAATATGACAAGAACAACAAAAAAAAGGGAAAATAAGGAGACAAGGAAGTGTCAGTGCAGAAATAAATGACTTCCTTAAATGTAAAAGTGATGTGTTAGGACACCCACTCCAGATACTGGCATGTGTCCCCACTTAAAACTCACACCCTATTTCCATTCTCTGTGATTTCCACCAAACAATGAGGCTCGATGTTGTTAATTCTCCTCCTCTCGCTCCCAGGACAAATCTCCCCATGGCAGAAGGGTGGTGCACTCTTCTCCAGAGTTAATGCCATGCTGCTCTGTACAAGCATTAAAAAATAATTCATTGTTTACTTGTCATTTGGCCACCCACTCTGCAAAGCAGGGGCTGGTGCGAGCTGATTAACAGCACTGACTGAACCTACCACATTTTTCCAAATTAATCCCATCTGCAGGAGGCCCAACTACAGTCACTGCAAAGCTACTCATGCATGTGATTATGAAGAGATGATGATGATGCTTCTATACAGTTAGAAAACATCGCTCAAAGCAAGCGTTCAGTGGTCCAAGTGTTAGTTGGTCCATTATATTGCACTACAGATTGTGATCAGGATTGTACATAAATAAACAATTTTTTAAAAGACAATTTGGGGGAAAAAGACAATTTGAATGAATGATTGAATGAATGAATGAATGGATATTTTTATTCACCAAATACATGGTGTACAAGGTATTTCTTTTGGTGCAATGTCACACATAGTACAGAACAGCACAGTAACCAAATACTAATCTAATCTAATCCAATCCAATACATCTAGTACAGGAAAGACAGTGAAAAAGGTTTAATGGAATATGAAGGACACTGGCCTTTCTTCATATATTCCAAATCTGTCAATTTTTGTCATTTTGTCATTTTTGTCAAAATGTACCTTTCTGATCTCTTTCTGACCTGATGAGCTGCCTTCAGCTAAATAATTTACATGAATGCATCTGACTGGATAAACTGCAACAAAGGATCTACTACAGAAGCTGTACTGGCTCGTGTTTAAAAAATAAAAATAAAAAACAGAGTTGCTGAACTACAGCCAGTTTTTTTATACACCACATTGTTCTGCTCTCATACAGAACTGTTCAAAACAGAATTCTGTCAAGTGTAATACAGCTGTGATCAGAACAGATTTCAAAGGACCTTTGAAAAGTTGCTGAATCGGAGATCAGTCCTCAGTCAAGCAGGGATTTTACAGAGGGGAAACATTTAGGTCTATTGCTGCTGTCACTAACTGAGGACCTCCAACAAGGATAAATGCAAGAGCTTGCTGTAGAAAAAAAAGGTGACAGCTGGTGATCTGCAGGACACTTCAATTCATTTCTGTAGAGTGCTTTTAACAATAGCTATTTTCACAAAGCAGCTTTCCAGAAATATGGATGTAGGTCTGGATCCCTAAAGAGCAAGCCCGAAGGTGATGGTGGCAAGAAGAACTCCCTGCCAGAGACGACATGAGGAAGAAATCCCGAGAGGAACCAGATAATTCTGGCTGTTGAAGAGAATTGGGGGTTTTAGTTAATTTTCCATGAATTTGAGAGACGACAGTACGTGTCTGCATCATCATCGTCATCATCATCATCATGTTCAATCAGGAAAAAGTGCTGGTTAATGTTGTTCCTTTATCTGATCAGCCATTTGGTGATCCAGCTTGAGCAAGTTCAACTTAAACCATCTGCAACAAATTTCCCAGGAAATTTTGCTTGTGGTAAAGGCTGAAATTCAGTAATAATAACTGCAATAAGAACAAAACATCAACATTTAAGATTATCCTAATTTCAAAATATGGCCAAACAAAAAATAACATTATAAGGATGTGATTAATGCGCTAAAGCTCTTGTGAGAACGTGAAAAACATAACTTTTGTGCTATGTTTGTGCTATAAAAATCATTATTTGTTTTGTATGACTTTTGAGAAATTAACTTTGAAGGTTTGTTTAAATTGACAAAAACAGCACAACTTTTACCAGCACAAACAATAAACCCAGGGGTCGCACCACTACTCCACAAGTGGTGGGGCAAATTTTGATGCTTTTAATGATATTTAATACAATTTGAGCCATTAATGATACACACTTTTTAATGAACTTCAGAGTAGTTTGTTTCGACCCCACACGCTTCATTTTGCATTCTATTGCTCAGGCAGTTAATAACAGCAAAAAAATTAGATAGCATTAATTCTGAAACATGTTTTAAAGATCAAAGACATGTTCACATTCCACAGTAGGTTGTGTGTCACTGTAATAACTGTCTGTTTCAATAAACATTTTCCCAGCAAGCCTTACTTACTTTATTTGAAGAATGTTCCTATAATCAATTCAGAATATGTGCATATGTCACTTAAAATATTGAAAAGTTAGCGATACTGATTCAACACACGATTATTAAGTGCCAGTGAGCGCCAAAGTGCGGTTAACCCTGTATCGCTCATAGGAGATCCACTTTAGGAGAAATATCCCATCCCCCCCACCCACACAACCCCATCAGCTGAACTGGAAGCTTTGATTGGTTTTTCAACAGTCTCATTAATGTCTGTTATTGCCTGAAGTGCCAGCAGTAGTTTGAAAAGTGCCAGGTCAAATGTCAACTCGTCCCCGTTGCTCTGACGGCCCTGAATAAACCAGACTACTGTTTTTTTTGTCTGTGAAAGAGATGTGTTAGAGATGAATCAATACCATTTTTTCACACTGAGTATGAGTATGGTACTTGTTGATACTGATAACAAAATAATTAACCTCTGTGGTATTAAGCATTCAGGGGCATCATGGAACATTTTATTTAGCTCTTTTTATGTTGGTTGCTGCCTTGTCCTGCTAGCAATGAACTCTTGGTGCTAAGATTTATTTTTAAGATGTTATAGCTTTAAAAGGGCATTAATAAAGAGCATGAGGGCAGCATCAGAGAGCATGGTCAATAAAACTGTTTACAAAAGTGCCATGAAATCCACCTGGACTTGCAAGCAGAGTGTAAACCGTGGCAAGTGAGGGGAAAGGAAGCATGTGTGCCTCAGTGCTTAGTGCTCGCAGAACAGAAGTGCTCTCACGAGTGACAGTTTATCAAGAATACTTGCTTCACTGCTCCACACTCTTTGTGTGTGTGTGTGTGTGTGTGTGTGTGTGTGTGTGTGTGTGTGTGTGTGTGTGTGTGTGTGTGTGTGTTCCTTCACACTCTATGTTAAAGATACATGTTTTATCAGGTATGGTAGGAAAATACTCCTTCTCTTGATATTTTTGAGTACAGTTTGCAGTCTGCTTTGCTTTGAGCATTAATTGTGAAATATTTCCAGATCCATGTCATTTTGTTGTCTGTTCATTAGTGTGAAAATGTACACTAGGATTATGTCACATAGTGTCACATGGTATCGGAGAATGTTTCACAACTGCAAGTGCAAGTAAGTGAGCATGGTATCAAACAAGTATCGGTATCAGTGCATCTCTAGTCAGTGTGTATAGTGTTGCACATTGTGTGATGGAGTGTTTATAACCAATCAGCAACAAACAGTGGTTCAAGCACCACCCACAAGTACTATTAGTTTCTGGGCAATTACAGATAATAGTACCCAAAGCTAGCACTAGCATGCAGTGGCATTGAGAAAGAAACACTGAACAAGACTGGAATGGTTAGAAGGTTCATACAGTACAAACCATCCGTCTTGAAGATAAATAAATAAATAGAAAAACAAATAAATAATAAAAAGGCAGACTTCATCAGCACTGCTCGAAATACAAAAGTAAAAACCTTGTGAAAAATACACTATTTGGACTCCAACAGCATTTAAAGAAGATGGGGTCACACACAATGACAGGACTACTGAATGGCACAAACTGAAGAAATTTCTAATTTCAAAAGAGCAAAGTTAGAGTCTTGACCTCAATCACTTTGAAATGATGTGACATGTTGTGAGTCTTGTACAGAGGATTGGCCCAAAATACCACTTGACCGCTGTTCAGAACTGATCAGCGGCTACAGAAAGCAATTGATTGAGGTCATTGGCAATGAAGCAGCTTCCACTTATTAAAGAGTTCACATAGTCTTTTCAGTAATAACCTGGTTTGAGAAAAACACGGTACTGTAAAATACTGTGCATGTCATCTGCTGAACACAACTGCCTGTTTATTATCTTAAATTATACCACGTCACTGTTGAATACTTGAATCTGATTGGTCAGAAGATGTTGATTGATTTTTTGATTGATTTTTTTATATCATCAGCTGTGTCAGTAATATCCACTGCAAGGCAACTCATAGGTTTTTATTAGCCTAATGCACTTGTTCTACGTTATTGTTTCTATAGTAACAACTAATTCATAGATCTACATAATCTACATTCATACTTTTTTTTTTTTTTGTCAAACCAATCTAGCCACAGGAGGTCAAATCTAGCCACAGGAGTTCAATCTAGCCACAGGAGGTCACAAGCCAGTGTACTTTTTGTGCCGGTCCCAAGCCCGGATAAATAGAGAGGGTTGTGTCAGGAAGGGCATCCGACATAAAACTTTTGCCAAATTCAATATGCGAATCACTAACATGACTTCCATACCGGATCGGTCGGGGCCCGGGTTAACAACGACCGCCATCGGTGCCGTTGACCTACAGGGCACTGGTGGAAATTGGGCTACTGTTGGTCGAAGAAGGAGAGGAGGAAGGTGTGTTAGAGGAGGAAAGCATGTCCGTAGGATATGTAGTAAATTAAAACTATTTTAATTTACATGTTTCTTTTTTTTTCTTTTTTTTTTTTTTTTTTGGTTTGACAAAAATAGAAAAATGTAAATTAAAATAGTAGTTTCCGGTACAATTTGTGCAGTTTTATAAGGAAATTAGCTGGTATGTTTTACTGAGCATCTTGCAGAACCAGACATAGTTCTTCTGGAGACTTTGACTTTCACACTTGCTTCTTATTTTTGCAGCAAAACCCAGCAGCCTTCATTGTGTTTTTGTCTGAAAAGTGTCTCTTACTTTAATGACATACAAACATTTTTTGCACCGCTTATCCTACACAGGGTTGAGGGGGAGCCTGGAGGAGTGAAACCCCCAACCCCGGAGGTGCAAAGCCACCGTGCCCCCAATCTCTCATCACCTCGCTATCAAGGTCACTTCACTGATGATGCTATCCTTACAAATGTAGTGACAGAAAGAAAGACAGATATACAGAATCAGTGGACACTATGAGCATACAGTGCACCGCACACCATTATCTGAAAGATCTGTCTGTAATTCGGGCTATAAAACACATCAAGGTCACTCAAGCAGATGTATGTAACCTGGGTTCTGGGACAAATATCCAGCTACATATTAGCCTGCTGAGAACTTCTCCCTGTCCTAAATGACTATACTTTACTCTGCCTTGAACAATTGATTTATTTGTCCTCTCCACACCAGCCCATGTGTTACAGTGGCCAGGGCTGGTGTGTTATTGCTTCATGATGATGCTTTTTCAGACACACTGGGGTAATGGATAAAAAAAAATTTTTTAAAAACTCATCTAGCAATTTGTCACAAAAAAAGGGGTTCTGTCCATTTGCTCTTTATACGCCTGGTTAAAGGAAGCGCTTTTTGGCGAACTATATAAAACTGAGACAGTATACATTAATCATGGAAGATGATTAGAGTTGTGATTTGTAGCTACTAAGCAAATCCATCTGTGGGGGGAATAAATGAAAATTAATCATATACATTTTTAAGCAGAGGATTAGGACATAATTATAGTGTGAAATCGCACCCTAGTTCGAAACAGACCAAAGAGCTGAAAAAAACATGTGGTATTAAAATACTAAATATTAAAACCTTCCAAACAGACATTTTACAAAATATAAATGACTGAAGATTCTTGCACCAATCATTGTGAGCCAATTTTCTTCAATATATTACAGTGTCCATCTTATACTGTATGACCTCCTTTATATATACACTCATTTGTTTCAATAAAATGCAAGATGTTGAGTCTTACAAAGTTGTGTATACACTTTAAAGGAATACACAAGAGGGGTTTTAAACTAATCTCTGTCTCCTGTGTCTGTAGGAAGAATTTCACACATTTCCCTGCACTGAGAAAAGAAAACTGGATTACTTGAGACTCAGTCAGGAGGGAAGAAAACATTATGGGCATGCTGTTATAGGAAAATAATCTATGATACGGTGGTTTGATGCTGCCTGATATGAGGTGGAGTTAAAGTTACCACCCCAATGTTGACTATGTTCCTGTAACAGTGTTTCATTCCTCTTATACCACAGTAATGCTTTTTTGTTTATTAAAATGTTTTTTTTTGTTGTTGTTCTTATTAGTTTATATTTATGTTTAATGTTTGTGGAACATCCACGAAACAAGTTTTGAAACTTCTCTTGATGATATTAAGATGCAGCTTCTTACCAAGTAACCACGAAGCTCAACTTCGTCCTTCGTTTTACCTCTGACTGTTACATAACACTGACACTGGTGACTTGATCCATGAATTCTAAATAAACATCCTTTTGCAGAAAGCTTCACCATATCATTTACAGCATTTGGTAGATGCCATTTATCCAGAGCAACTTACATTTATCTCATTTACTCAACTCAGCAGTTGAGGGTTAAGGGCCCAGCAGTGGAAGCTTGGTAGTGCTGGGACTTGAACTCACAAACTTCCAAACAGCAGTCCAACAGCTTAACCACTGAGCTACCACTTACCCCAAGTATGTGTTTTTTTATTTATTATTAGACTATTAGACTTAAAAAATTTATCAACTCCTTCTGACCAATCATATTCAAGAGTTCAACAGAGCTGTATAAGGTATATTGGCAGTTATCAGGGCAGTCAATATTCATTTATGAGAAGAACCTATTTTTGTAGAACACATTCATGAATTATTTGGTAAATTCAGCTTTAAATCCCTATGAATTATCCTTTGGGAGATGGGACTACATTTTCAGAAGGAAGAATTTGTGATTGTGTTACAAACATAATTTGGTATTACTATAATTATTGTTTACGATCCAATGTAGGAAAATTGGAGGAAACTACTTAGAAACAGTTTTAATTAGACTTTCTCTCACGCCTGTCTTATCCAAAAGTCTGAATCTCTGTGTTCACACTAGCCAGTTTGTCGCTTGTGGAAGTGTAAGGTTTGCTATTGTCAATAATAGGAGTGATCTGTCCATTTTTTGAGTTTTGATATGAGATGGTAGTGGCCAAAATGTATACATGCAAGTGTAAAAATTATACGGTTAAACCAAGTAAAAATGCAAGACAACCGACATGTGGATGTGGGGGTAAGACCTACAGTATTGACAGAGTGTCTACTGCCCTTAGACTTTCATTACAAGAGTGCTTGGAGTAAACTAGAGTTCTTTTCTTTCTCAGTACACATGTATTGTCCACAGTATTTGCACATGCACTACACGTACACTGAAGAAAGATCAGATTGAAAAGTGCTGGAGTATCCCTCTAAGGCAGCAGTAATATATCATGCTAACTTGTCCCACTAGTGTTCTTTTATTTATAGTCACCATTTAGTGACACAAAGCACAAACTGTTGATAACAGCAGAACAGCAACCCATCAAAGAGATAGCCAAGATACCAACTGAACACAGCATGCTGACCAGCACCTTGAATACTGAACAGAAACAAGACGAAGGTAATTGTGGTCAAAACATGCCATGTCCACTCAGTGTTCCTGATCCTGCAGATCTCCAGCCAGCATCATCTGTCCTAATCCTGAGCTAGACCTCTGTGTAAAATCACGGAACTGATCTCAGAACAGAGCAAAGTGGAAACCTGTAGCAGCAGCTGTAATGGATTGGATCGGCACATAATTGCTCCCAGCAGTCTTAAACCACGTAATCAAGGGTTGCAGAATGTTGATTACCTGAAGGGCTTGGACAGAATAAAAAATGTGCCCTCTGTTGCTGAATACAAACGGAATTTCTCTTGAATAAAACTTTGTGGTCGCAGGAGCTATGTTTCCCATTTGGTTTCTGCACCTATAGCAAAAAAACAAACATTATTGCTTTCAGACGGATTTGCCGTGAGAGCCAGGAAGAAATAATACAATAGTACAGTGGCTGATGGTGCTGATTTAGTGATTGTTAGTTTAATTTAGTTATTAACAAAGAAAAAAGTATAATCTTTGATGTGGTGAAGCTTTCTGTTTAGTTAACATTTATGGAAGGAGTCTTCAGTGTCAGTGCTTTGTAACAGGCAGTAAGTTTTCCGCCACTTTTTTTGTTTTGTTTTTTTCCTCAGTAACGACAAGCTACAATTTCTTAACTTAGTCTCATCTTTAAGAGAGAGAAAAAGAAGATAGTCTGGTGAAGGAATGACGGTTTATAAGACAATGACTTGTCTCACAGACATTCCACAACATTATATGTTACTATAAATCCTGACAGGTTCATTAAAAAATTAAAAATTGTCATTTTTGGCAAGATGCTGTGGTATAAGATGAATAAAAGCACATTGGGACATTCGCTTCGTATCACATTGTCATTGATTATATTTCTGTAACAGCATACTCTGTCATGTTTTACTCCTTAAATACAGCGGTGCTAGAAAGTTTGTGAACCCTTCAGAATTTTCTACATATCTGAATAAATGACATAAAACAATCAGATTTTCACACAAGACCTTAAAGTAGGTAAAGAGAACCCAATTAACAAATGATTTACATATTGAGGAAAATGACCCAATATTACATATCTGTAAGTGGCAAAAGTATGTGAACCTTTGCTTTCAGTATCTGGTGTGACACTCTGATGCAGCAATAACTGCAACTAAATGTTTCCGGTAACTGTTGATCAGTCCTGCACATCAGCTTGGAGGAATCTGAGCCCATTCCTCAGTACAGAACAGCATCAACTCTGGGATGTTGGTGGGTTTCCTCACATGAACTGCCTGCTTCAGGTCCTTCCGCAACATTTCAATTAGATTAAGGTCAGACAGATGATATTTTCCTTTAGAATTCACTGGTATAACTCAGAATTCATTGTTGGTTTTGTAACGTTTTCCTGCACAATTCCCAATTGCAGCTCCTCTGTTTCTGTATGCATCAGCCCTAAAACAAAAAGGGACCATCATAGGACCGCCACTGAGCAGATATTATAATAGTTGGTTGATCATTCTCGTACTTTATCCTCATTTGAGTGAAGAATTTGAATTGTGTTAGGCTTATTTTACACAATCATTTTTATGAAGGGTCCGATAATTCTGGAGGGCTCTGTAGCAACACATGACCTGCTGTCAGTAACTGAGCTAACATGGCAGCATTTCCTAATGAAAGGGCTAATTACTGTAGATACAAAGTAGACATACCTAATAAAGTGGCAACTCAGTATACATCAGTCAAATAGATGTTGCCCTCTTTTGGTCAAGCCCTGTTACTACAATACATAAAGTCAACCTTTAAAAAAAAATTTTTTTTATTTATTTTTTTTTTTTAAAACACTATACAAACCATTAAACATATATTATTTGTTTTAATCAAATGAAATGACTAAAAAATAGAAATATTACAACCAACACAATAACGTTGTTATAATTCTGAGGAAAAAATATTTACAGGAATACATTTACACGGTTTAATAACATGGTTCAAATACGGAAAACACGCATTTTAAGAACAGCATTTGAACACTTTTTTTAAAACACTGATCAACAACCTAGAAATATTATTAATAACATACAGCATAACAATTTTAACAACATAGTCATATGCGTTATTACATTGCAGTTCTACTGTTTTCAGCTCTCTAAAACTCCACTGAAGAAAACTTCCAAACATAAACAAACATGCTTCCTACATAATCACATGCCTTATAGAACAGACTTTATTTTATCACATGAGCAGATATATAACATTAAGTACAAATATTTACATGGTTTATAGATTACAGATAATCTCTTCAAGATCACTTCAGAAACCTCTCAAGCTTCTCCGAGCTCACAGTAGGTATCAGAGCGACTTCAAAGAAAACCCTGTCAGAAAAAGAAGCTGGATGTTAAACAATGGGGAGGGAAAATCCACACCGACATGCCAACTGTCATCTGTGCCATCAAATATGAATGAACTGCTGCGCTAGTCAAACAGCTCAAAAATTTTCAAACATCTGCAGGAGACATGGGATCATTAATTTTGAATGAAACTCAAAGTGGTGGTGTGTTTTGTTTTGTTTTTTTGGAGCGCTGTAATTCTAATTATACCACAGTGCTGTTGAATTCTCAATTCTGATTGGTCAGAAGGACTTGATTAATTTTCAAATAACAGCAGCTCTGATGATAATAATGCCAGCTGCATTCAAATAATAGTAGGAGCTCATTAATATGAATCTAATGGTATTTCTGTAGACAAGTTAGACAGGGATTTGTATGGTGGACGCTTAAGAAAATGTGCTATGTAACAAACTAAAATATATGACTGACATGATGCAGCGTTTGGTAAGGAGACATCTATTTAACATTTATGGAAGGGGTCTCCAAAGTAAGTACATTTATAGCTGCTATAATATTGGTGATAACAGGAATTAACTTGTCTAGCAGACTGCTTACAACTCTAGAGGGTTAAAAAGCACAATGTCTTTCATGAATACATTTAAACTTGTAATCACGGGACATTTCTGTGGTATACAATGCAACTAGTAGAATATTAAAAGGCAGCTTCCTGGCCCAAAAGTGGCATTCAATTTCCTTTAACATACAGTATAGTCCTAGTTCTACAAGTTAGAGAACAAAAATAAATGATGGAATGTGCAGTCATATGTGCAGCACACTAAAAGGCCTGGCTGAGTAAGCTTACTTGTGAGAGTATTTGCTGCGGACGGTGGCAAGCTTGCTGTCTGACGGACTATTCAGCATGTGCTGGAGCTTTCGAGCCACGGGCGCCAGATCCTCCACGCTGTAGCCCGAGTGGAACTGCAGAGACGGCGTCTGAGAGAGAGAGAGAGAGAGACGGCATACACGTCAACAAGGCTTCCAGGACCAGCAATCAGCGCTCATAAGGAGGATTAGAGGTCCAAGAGAGGAACAGCAAGCTTTCATGCTTTCATTTTGTGAGCATACAAAAAGTACTGAGCTTACTGGCTATACTCTTGGAAGGTATGTCAGGTTATGGATATTATTTTGTCTTGTTCAATAGCCATTTTAATTCTCGAGTCTGATTGGTCAGAAGATGTTGATTGATTTTCTATAATGGCACTTTTGACAACAGTTACGGCTGCAGGACAAGCCACGAGTTTATATTAATGTGCTCATATATTACATTATTACACTTGTATAGTGGACACTCCACATTTACATTTACGGCATTTGGCAGAGGCCCTTAGCCTTATACATTCATCTCATTTATACAACTGAGCAGTTGAGGGTTAAGGGTCTTGCTCAAGGGCAGTGGTAGCTTGGTGGATAAAGGTCAACACCGTGCAGAAAACAGCGGTCGGTTGTCACATGTGAAAATCTGGATCATGGAAGACACTTCACAAATGCAGAAATACATGAGGATTTGCAGATGGTAATAGCTGAGACAGATGTTTGAAGTGAATGATATCTTTCTTCTGTCTTCTATCAGATCGTTTTGCTGCATGGTTCAGCTTGATTCTGCTAACATTACAACCTTTTTCTTCAAAGACCTTTATTAAACTTTATTATAGTAGTGTAAGACCTCACATTTCATTGTTCTTCATGAACATTTTTTAAAACACAGGCTCCAAAATGCTATCTTAAGGACACTATGCAGTAGAATATAGTCGCCCAAGGAGAAACAACAGAAAAGATGTAACCTTGCAATTTGCATCAAGCGAGCACCGGAAACAATTAAAAAAAATAAGTCAAAACCATAATTTTGCATTTATTATTATTACTACAGTTAACACTGTTAGTGATGTAATTATTATGGATAATGATTTAACTGCGTATTATTATGCTTAAAATGTCCTGCTCAAATTTAAGCAGTTCCTGAGCAGATGTGTGTTTGATCACACAGATGAGCCAAAGATAAAACTGATGAATATGGTTTGATTAGTGTGTTATAGAAAGGGAGATAAGTTGGATTCTGATACTGTGGTGTGTGTAAATTTGTGTCCAATAATGCGAGGTGCTCAGACACACTTACCCATCCCCCCAAGTCCTTGGTTACCAGGGCGATGAGTAGACAAGCGGAGGCCAGCAGAGATGCTTGTACGGGGACAAACTGCATCTCCAGCAGACTGAGCTCACACACAAACCGGGCCAGTGTCAGAGTGTCCATACCGGCGTTCACACACTGCAGACAGAACATACAAAATAACACAAATAAAAACAAATAAACACAAGTGATTAATAAGGCAACGTCCAACTGCTATACCACAAACCGCTTCATTTTTTATAAACTATACTTTCCTATCTGTGCTCATTTTCATCAATAACAATGCTTAATGCGACCGTCTTATTTTAATTCAGCTATTTATCCAGTTAAAGGAATAGAGGCTTATCAACTACATTGTGAGAGACCACAGAAATTATTATAAACGAAATCATACTTTCAGTATAGCAAAATAATCATGATTAAATATTGCTAATTAATGGCTAAAATGATAAAGTATTTCAGTAGATCGAGCCAAGCACTTGAAAAATACTGTAGTAGAGCCCACCTAAATCACCCTGATGAGATCTGATGAGACCAAGATAGAACTTTTTGGGCATAATTGTAAAAGATATGTTTTCTGCATAAACAATCACCCAAAGAATACCATAGCCTCGGTGAAGCATGGTGGTGGCAGCATCATGCTATGAGGCGACGATATTCCACGATATTCAAATTTTTTTTAGACGCACCTGTAATTGCCAACGGTCAAGCATTAAAGCTGAAAATGTTGTCACCATTCAGTCATGTTACTTATCCTGACCTTTGTGAGCCAGACCTTCATAATTTTTTGTTAAAGGCCAGTGTTATACACCGTCTTTGTTCATGCCTCCCTACTGAACAGTTTTACAAGAAGCATCTCTCACAAACCATCCCACTCACACACACAGTTCACACACTCCCTCATTGCAGCTGTATCAAACAAAAGTGCTACATCTCTGAATAGCGAGTTCACACTTAATAACCAATTCTCCTATCGACACTGACATGAGTAGCACTCACTATAAAAGCTGGGAAGCTGCTAGATTCTGCTTAAGTCACTTATTGAAGTTATTATGCAATCACTTGTCAGTTTTCAGCAGGGAAGCAACTTCAGAGTGTCAAATCACATCTCGTTAACAGAATAAGCAGTATATTGGTTTTAATATGTGCCTAATGTACTGCACAGTAGGGCTCTGTCACTGGGACTCAGCTTTGACTGGTGTGCAGGATTTTGACAGCTGGATAGACTCGTATTGAGCGGAAAAGATGGCGCAGTCCCTCCCTTTTATCTATAAACAGCAATGTTATTAGTCAAGCGTGTCTTCTGGGTCATATCTTCAGACTAAGCAGTTAACATGTCACAGACTGCCTACACAAGTCACTGAGGAAACCTGTCAGTCCTCAAAACTTCAAAACTTCTAATTAAAATTCCAACAGTAGGATAAGATTCCTCTAGTAGACTCAAGTCTAATTCGTTACATTAATTAACGTGCAGTCATTTATAGCAGTGCTACTAGCATACACATTGTTAAGTATTGCTCAGAATCAAGCCCTGAATGGAGGCTTGAAATTTTCAGCTCCATTACCTATTTTAGAATTGAACTGAAAATGGTGAACTGAACTTCCTGTGCAATGTTGGAGCCATTTCCACAGCATGGCTAAAATCCACAGCTACCAGCAATTTAATAACATTTCTTACATTAAACAGGAGCAATGCTGTACTCTACACAATGTGAACTGCAATACATTCATTACAATACCACACTACAATACAGTACTACAAAATAATATAGCAATATGTTTTATGTGCAATAAAATGCCTACAGCCAACAATTTCATTCTTAATTAAATTTCAAATTTCTCACAATACCCAAGTCAATAGTGCAGCCATCTTGAGTGTTGTGAAATTCCATTGCAATAGTGTGAATAGAAAAATTATTTTAAAAACCATTTTAAACTGCCTTATCATTATTTCTGTAGGTTATTTGTAGATCTTATTTCAGTAGTTTCATACAACAATTATCCATGGAGGCATGTGGTGTCTGTAAAAGACTGTTAAACATCTTGGCCTGTGTACCTTATGTACATCTGATGGATTAAAGGCAATATCAGCAAGAGGATGGATGGAGGAAGTCACAAGAGAAATCAAAGCTGGAAGGCCAATCCCCCAAATTTCCATGTCAACATAGAAAAAGTTTAGTGATATCATGTCAGTTATTCTGGGACACATTTGTCACTAAGCTGCAGCTTGAGCTGCTAAAATGCACAGATTAGCTCTGTTGATTTCTCTTTAAAGATTTTCCACTGTCGTCAAGATTGTTGTCATGATCGGTGTCTCAAATCAAAAACTATGTGCTTGGATTCAAATGTACCTGCTAATCTAGAGGATCCAGAATACTTCTCATGTAGCCTTCAAACATTAAACATAATTGGCTCGTGTTCATACTTTATATAAAAAATAAATAAATAAATAAAATAAAAAAAACAGAATAGTAGATAAGTATGCTATTTGAGACACAGCTCTTGTTTCTTCAGACTGTTATGGACATTGCAGCACATCACACTATACCAAGCCTATAGTAATGTTGTTGTTGTTTGTACAAGTCTCTATAATGTACTAATGAGATTCATGTTTTCTGCAAAGCCTTTAAAATTCGTAGCAACTGGTGAAAAAGTGTTGACTCCCAAGAACACTGTTTATATACAGACTGTTAAAGAACAGTTGGTTCCAGTGCAATAATTTGATTGGATAAGTGGCAATGCAAGAGTGCTGATATTTAGCATAACAGCACTGGTACATTTCACTGTTTGATTTGGAATTTCATGTAACAAGCACAAGTGAAGTGATGCAAACAATAGTTCATTAAATTTGTGCCAAATCACAGGCGTGCTGATTCAGCACAACAGCGCTCTTGCTTACTTAATTGTATGTACATTCAATTCTTACGTTTGAATAATTGCCTACATTTTCCATGAAAGGTCACATGATCAGATATGCACACTGTTACAAACCACAAAGTCAGTCATTGAACCTGCTGATGTTATAGGAAATCAACCCTTTCTTAAAAAGGTCAACTTTTTTGCTCCTATATATCAGATAATCGAATCTGATGCATCTCCAGAGACTTCCATACACACCCTTGCATGGCATAGTTGAAACACACAGACACTCACACATTCCCTCTCTGCAGTTTCTCTCACTTACCTTGGCATATCTTCGTAAGAATCGATAGGCAACAGGAATATTGAGTTCGAAGTTCAACGCCTGTAGGATTCTCCCTTCCATGGCAATGAGCTGAGAGCGTTTGTATGCATCATCACATATATACAGGAAGTCATCAACACAAGGTGGGAGCCGCTCCTGAAACAGAAAGCCAAAAGAGTGACTAGGGAACATTTATCATTAAGTAAACGCTGTCAGAAAAAGAAGGAAATAAATAAAACTTCTGCATTAAAATTAAAGTATTTTTAAGAGTCAGCATTGTAAGGAAGAAGTCACACAGTATGTAATGTACTAATCAGAAACACGGTTACTGGATTTGAAGCCGCTTCACTAACATCACTGCTGTCTGGCTATATAAAGGAGAGTCTTTTACAATTAACCAAAAACTTGCGAAGTGTTCCTGGTGGGATTTTTGAAAGTACCACCAGCTAGGGCTGGGCGATATGACAAAAATATCCTATCACGATACTTCTACGATACACGATGTGCATCACAATATATAATTTAGCTAACAAACTGTCTGCAAATCAGCAGTAAATTGAAAAAAAAAAAAAAAAAAAAAAAAAAAAGTTAAACCGATTTTGACGATACGTTTCTTGAATGCCTACAAAGACAAAGAAGATTAAGTTTTTTTAAAATGTCAAATCAACATCTATTCAGCACCATTTAATTTGTAATTATTAAAAATGTAATAAATAAATAAATAAATAAATAAAATAAACCCATACCAATAATACATCAGTGAAGCGTAATCATTTATCACAATATCGATATTTCGACATATCGCCAAGCCCTACCACCAGGAAGGCAGTGCTGCTATGAATGCCATAAGATTTTAAAATGCATTTAAAATATTTAGGAAGGAATACTTATGGCACAAAATAGAAATATAAAACCCTGACATAATGGGGTAATATCCAATCAGTGTGGTCCCTCAGCTTTCTAGAAGTAATGAGGACACCTCATATCATAGTGCCAACCCCTGGAGAGTACACTGATTTAGGTAACTTGAAACTATTGGGAGTTCATGCGCTGTGTTGTTTGCTCGTCCTGTCATGGTACACTTACACTCCAACAAACACGTTATCATGATCACAAGTGCTTTGCCATTTCACTGCATACGTGCACAAGCCTATTCCACTATATAGTTCTACAGACAGTATAAAGCATAGAAGGCATAATGTTGATTATGCTCAAACCTGCGTTCCGATTCAGTGCACTATATAGTGAGCAGGGTGTGGTTTGTGGTTAATGAGTGCAGAGGGAAATGTGCATCTCTCACCTCAAACTTGCAGGCGAGCAGCATGGCTGTGGAGCCGATGAGCTGGAGCGACTCCCTGTTGGCCTGAGCCACAGCCAGATAATGATCAGTCATCTTCACGGCCAGGTACAGCGTCTCATGATTCAATTCAAAATTCTCCTGCAGAGAGAAAAAGTGAGTGAGAGAGAGAAAAGGAAAGGTTAGATTGGATTATCTGATCTGGATGCACCCAAGTGTATTCTAGAGAGATCTAAAACACTACACCACTACAACAGATCAATATTATAAAACACACTCATTACAGCACTCACCTGGACCTCGACCAGCCAGTCCACTAAAATTGCCCTCATGCTCGGGTTCAGGCTCGGCTGATCGTCCATGTAGTCGTGCAACACGAATTTCTCCTGGAGGATAAAACAATCCATTCAGTTTGTGGTAGGAAAAACATCGCATGGTTATTTTTGACAAGTGCTAAGTGTGTTCCCATTAGTACCATTAGTCCAACGGCACATCATTAAACAAACCAAAAATCATTGGCTATGGGGTGTGAAAAGAGAACATATTGGAAAAATGATTTTCACTGATCAGAAATACAGCAATGGAAAAAGGTAAACCATTATGATGATTAGACACTTACATAAAGAACTAGTGTAGAATATTTTATCACATTTAGCATTTATTTTCACATAATTGCCTGCATTTCTGCAGATCAATGCATTGGTTCAGTTTGTTCCTCACAGCTCTGTTTACAGAAAAAATGCCACCAACAATCCATAACACACTCTTTTTGTTCACCTGAAACCCAACCAAGACCACCTCTCTCAGATGGTCTCAGACTGGTTACTGGGTTCTCACCTGTCTAAAGATCCGCACTGAGGGGGGATAAACAACGATAAACGACTAAACACTTCATATGTTAAAAAAAAAAAAAAAAACACACCCTAACTGACATGAGCTCCTGATGAGATCTGGATGTGCCTAGAGAACCATACACAAAGGTCACATCTCTGTGAAACTTGCTAGAACTTGATAACTAAGATGCCATAACTGTGGCTCTGTCTGTCTATCTGGAGTCTCTATCTGGAAATACTTGTGCAAAGTAATAAAGCGTTAATGCCAAGACTAATCATCAGTGTATTAACAAAGATACCACTATAAAAAATTTTTTAAAAAATGTAATGACTCACCTCTCTTTTCTTCAGGTAATCAAAAATGTCTTTGGCATATTCTGATGTCTGTGTGTGGTCATTCGAAGCATCCGAATCAATGTCAAACTCTGGGGGCACCTGCAAAAATATGTGAATTTTAAAAGATTTTTTTAAATATAGATTGCAACTTGGGTTTGTTAACACAGCAACAAATTAACATTTCTTCCATTTAAAGCAGAGACTTTTTTTAATACCCAAAATTAAAAAATGATGCTGGAGTCATTACATAGCTAAGTTTGCAATCTCACAACATATCGCCAATGACTTTGCACCAATCACGTGCAATATGCAAATTATCAGAGTAACTAGATGAATAATTTACATGCAAAGATTTAATATATAGAGTATTAGTGCAAATAAACATGTACAGTGGGTATAGAAAAGAATCACTCCCCTTTAAAATAATCACATTTTGTTGCTTTTCAGCCTGAAATGATGACGGACACAGTTTTTGTTTTATCCAGCTGTATTTACTCAGTACAATTTATAACATCCAAGTGAAAGATATAACACCAACATGTCAGAATTTTTTTTTTTTTTTTTTTTTTAAACCAGAATCACTGAGTTGGAAAAAGGATCACTCCCTTGCTTTAATTTGCCTTACTTTTTTAAATTACAGCCTTTAGTCTGTTGGGATATGTCTCTACTAACTTTGTACATCTAGACTTTGCAATATTTACCCACTCTTCTTTGCAGAACTGCTCAAGTTCAGTTAAGTTTGATGGTGACCGTTTGTGGACTGCAGTCTTCAAGTCATTCCACAGATTTTCAATGGGGTTTAAGTCTGGGCTCTGTCTAGGCCATGCAAGGACATTCACCTTTTTCTCCTTCAACCACTGTGTGGTCAGTTTTGCTGTGTGCTTTGGGTCATTGTCATGTTGGAAGGTAAACCTTCTTCCCCTTGACAACTTTCTGGCAGAGGGCAGCAGATTTTCCTCAAGAATTTGACGGTATTTTGCCCCATCTATTTTCCTTCTATCCTGACAAGTGCTCCAGTCCCTGCTGCAGAGAAACACCCCCATAACAGGATATTACCACCTCCATGCTTTACTGTAGGCATGGTGTTATTTGGATGGTGAGCTGTATTGGATTTCTGCCAGACATATTGTTTGGTGTTGAGGCCAAATAATTCAATTTTAGTCTCATCTGACCATAACACCTTTTTCCATGTGGCCTCAGAATCTTCAAGGTGCATTTTGGCAAAGCTCAGTCGTGGGTGGCTTTTTTCTTGCAACCCTCCCATACAAGCCACATTTGTGGAGAATTTGTGATATTGTTGTCACATGCACATAATGACCACTCTTTGTCATAAATTCCTGCAACTGCTTCAGAGTTGCTGTAGGCCTCTTGGTAGCCTCTCTGACCAGTTTCCTCCTGGCTCTTTCATCCAGTTTGGAGTGATGTCCTGATCCAGGGAAGGTCTGTGTTGTACCAAATACCTTCCACTTCTTAATAATAGACTTCACTGTACTTCTAGGCATTGATAAAGCCTTTGAAATTTTTTTGTATCCATCTCCTGACTTGTGCCTGTCCACAACTTTATCCTGGAGATCTTTTGACAGTGCCTTGCCACCCATAGTTGATTGTTTGCTTCAGTTGCACTACAGAATGCTCCAGGAAAGCTCTTTTCATGCGGAGTTTTCAAAATGACCACAGCTGATCACAGTTGAAAGTCAAATGGCTTTGTGTGCCATTGAGAAGGTGATTAGCTACACCTTATTGAGTTTACAAGTCATTTTTAGGAGGGGGTGATCCTTTTTCCAACTCAGTGATTGTTTTTTTTTTCTGACATGTTGGTGTTATATCTTTCCCTTGGATGTTATAAGTTGCACTGAGTAAATATAGCTGGATAAAACAAAAACTGTGTCCGTCTTCATTTCAGGCTGAAAAGCAACAAAATGTGATTATTTTAAAGAGAGGATTATTCTTTTCTATACCCACTGTAGCTGAGATGCAAACAAAGACCTGAATACTTAAAACCCTGCCTGTGTCTACCTATGACCGTTAAATAGTTTACATAAGAAATAAGACACATTGGGGCATAGGATAGTTATGTGAAGGCCAGTAGATTTGTGTTACAAACATTAAGACATTTCATCTGAATTGACTTGGTGGGAGGGGGGGGGGTCCCTCATAAAGGGGAATAACGGGTTAACGCTCACTGGCGCTTAATAATCGTGTGTTGAATCAGTATCACTAACGTTTCAATATTTTATGTGACATGCGCCATATTCTGTATTCTGAATCGATTACAGAAACATTCCACAAGTGACATTCTTCAAATAAAGTAAGACAGACCCTGGCTCCATATAGTGCTAAAAGCAAAATACATAGTTAGTCTGTATGTTTTTATAGACAAATGACAGATGTACTGCTTCTCTCAGACAAAACGATGATGACATTTGTTGAGGCACAACGGTTTAACCATCATTAATAGCTCACATTTTATTAAATATCAATAAAAGCATCAAATTTGGCCCCACCACTTTTTAGTGGTGCCACCCCTGGTGGACGTACCTGTGGAGGCAGAAGGTGTGCAGGAAGGGGAGCTTTGGGAAGGGGCTCCTCCAGTTTCTCTACTGGTGATTTGTCCTTCTCCTGCTCCTGCTCCTCACGCGGACTCTCAGAAGTGACCGAGGCCAACCTGAGGACACAACGAAAGATCAGACTCTCGTACTGGTAGCAAGGGATGGATATCACAATATAATTCAAAATATCACAATAACAAACATTTTTTACATTTGAACATTGTGCATAACTGGCATGAAGATATTACTTTTTTAGGTTGGCATCATTCTTGCTGGCCACAGAGGTCTTCTTTTGCACCTTCTTGGTTGGATCTTTCTTTTTTATAGGATTGCTAAACTCAACCCTGTGAGCCTGAAATACAAGGAGAACATAGGTTGTCAGTGTGCTCTGTTTCAAACAGAGATTTTTCTCCTCAAAGTCAGGACTATTCTGACCTGTAGCGTTACACATGAATAGTCCTCAAGAGACAACAGGCTTAACGTAATGATCAGACATAACAGAAACCTACAAAAGGTGTTTTAGACCACAATGAATTGGCCCATAACAGCAATTAGCATATGAAAACAACTCGCCAGGAAACTGAGGTCCGGTAAGGAACGGTTCACTTTAGTAGAGTGAAGGAGTACAAAAAGTGTGCTCTTCTTGGAAATGTTAGATAAGGAACACCCTCACCAAACTCACAACTTCTGCCTTTTACCTTTTAGTGGTTGCTTTAAATTAAAATAGCTCACCCTGAGTGAAGGATGGCTTTGAGCAAAGCAGACTTTGTACAAATGTGACTTGTGGCTAAAGACCAACTTGTACTGTTTTCTTGGCTGTACCAACTCTCACATTAAATCTTATGTAAAAGGGTTTGAGAATTATCGTAGTCTTAAACCGTAGCCTATTTGTACTAGCATGAAAGAGGTTTTAAGTCGCTCTGGATAAGAATATCTGCTAAAATATCATGAATGTAACGATCTATACATCTGTCTAAAGTCTGCCCAACTCGCAAAGCACCAATGTTACCAAGAAAAAAAAAATACCATAGTAGTGTACAGGCACATATTAAGCACTTACTCTCCTGACATCATGATAATCATCATCAGCAGCATCGAACTGAAGCGTCACAAAACACTGAGACACAGCCTAGTCGAGCAGATGAAGGAAAAAATGAGGCATGCACACAACACACAGCAAAGGCCTCGCCACCACAGACCAGACTTACATTAGTGATATCTATAAACGCAGTTCTCTTCCTGGGAGCCCCTTGAGGAGGAGAGGACGATCGCTTGACATGAGGGCCATCCTCCTGGAACACACAGATTGAAGTTGTGTCAATGTACAGCCTTGACATGAAATATCAATGTACAGCCTTTACTTCAATCACTAATGAAACTTCTATACATACTATTCAGCCAAATTTGCACCCACTGACTCAGTAGTAACGAACATTTCTTGCATGTATTGTCTTGTGTTATTTATTGTTGAGCTGTACCCAACTCAATTACCACCAACACTGTCGTGTGACAATGAACAAATCCTGAAATCTGAAAGTGATCCATGCTGAAAAATCCAGCTTGGTCTGACCAGCTACCAAAACACACCCTGAGCTGATCAAACTGGTAGACCATCTTTGCCAGCTTGTAGAAAGGAACTGGTTTCCACAATTACCACTACTAATGCTACAGTGTGGACAAGTTATTTTTAAGAAAATAAAACACAAGTTGATTAGAAAATCTCAAACATTTATTAACCAATTTAGTCAAGTAATAGTGAGGCTAGTAAAAGTCGACCAGTTTGGCCTGTGTTTTGTTCAGAGTAACCAATGTTTCTGGTATATTAAACCTACCACATTCTCTGAGCTTTTAATGTGGAGCTTTGGGATTTTGCAGACCGTCGGTTTCTTTCCTTTTGAAAAAGGCATCTTCTTGTTTTCTACCTCTGCTTGATACTGAAAGAGCGAAAATGATGTATTACTTCAGTTCACTGGAGGTGTATGTAGCTCAAAAATAATCATACTTGCAGCTGAATGCGCATGCATGCATGCATCCTGGAAATGTCTTATTACTTTACATGGTGTAAGCTCAGGCTGGATACATACAGTAGTCATAACACACTGGTCGCTACAAAATAGCACGAGGCAAGTCCAGTGCACAGCTACTGACCAACTTTGCGACCTTCCCTCTATAACTCTGCGCCCAACACCAGCTAGTTTCACTTATATGCATGTGCAATGATCATCTTTGGCGAAAAGTAACACAAATTAGTCAAAGAACAGCTTACCTTCGTCCAGCGAATTTACAGACTCCCAGTAAGTTTCAACATAAATTCAAACAAACGCCTGCTATTGGTGACTTTTTTTTGTTGTTGTTTTGTTTAGAGCACTTTTGAAACACTGCACTTTTACCAGTGTGCATCTAAAATCTGCACACACGCGCTGATTGGACAAAATCTGCTGCCAGCCGACCAATCAACGTGTCGCTGAGATGCCGTTGCTATGGGCGGGGTTTGTAGAATTTTCAAAAAACCTCAGTAACCAATAGAAATCAACATGTATCGTTGTTTTCACCAATGCGGAAATATCATGCGAATTAAATTTCCGTCCAGGACAATAAAATGGCATTAATACTACCGGATTTATAAAAACCTTCAAGCTTTTAAAAAATTTTGAGAGGACATATTCTTTTTCTAATCATTATTATGAGATAAGATTTACAGATTCCTTTATTTTTATTTATTTTTTTATTTTATTTTATTTATTTTTTTTTTTAGAAAAAGCAAGATAAGCTATAGAAGTAAACTGTATTAAGAGGACAACTTTATTTAGATTTTTTTTTTTTTTGGTCTCCACTAATTGTGTGCAATTTGAATTTTGGAGAAATACTGTAAATTACCTGATGTACATACAACCCCAATTCTGAAAAAGTTGGGACAGTATAGAAAATGCAAAAAAAAAAAAAAAAAAAAAAAATTTGAAAATTCACCCTGTACTATATTGAAAACACATTATGAACACATTATTTGATGTTTTACTTTGTGAATTTAATTTATTTTTGAAAATATACACTCATTTCAAATCTGATGACTGCAACACACTTCAAAAAATTTGGGACAGTCGACTGTTTACCACTGTGTACCATCACCTTTTCTTTTAATAACACTTATTTACTTGTTAATTTGTTTAACAATATAATATATATCCAGTTATAATAAAAAAAAAAAAATAGTCTATAGTAACATTTGTGATATTCATATAAACAAATTTATTCATTTCAATCGTCTTCAGCATGGACGTGGATCTGGAGCCTATACCAGGAACACTGAGCGCAAAGTGGGACTATAAACTATTCACACACACATTTACAAACTCTTCCCCGCCTAGGGGCGTTTAGCATAGCCAATTCACCTACTAGCAGGTTTTGGTGAAATGGGAGGAAGCCAGAGAACCCAAAGGAACCCCACCGACCCAAACTCTGAGACCCTGGTAAAGTTATCATGCTTCCCATATTCAAATCAATACATTTATTATTTATAAGTGTTTTTCCAGCTATGGGAGGAAAATATTCACACACAGACAAGTCAAGTGGGTTTTTATTGTCATTTCTCTATATAACTCGTATACACTGGAACGAAATGTCATTCCTCCAGGACCATGGTGCAACACATAACAATACAGCAGCACGGTATACAGGAGTACATCAAGTGCAGATACACAACAGTGTGAGACAAGTGCAATATATACAATGAATACACATGATAATAAATACATAGGATGGTGCATGCTAACTAGACATGACAACTGAAGTGTTGTATGGGAGAACCAGTGCAATTAACGATTATAAAATACTAAAATAAACTACTGACTGTGAAAGTAGCATAGCAGCAATATCAAGTGAAAGGTAGAAGCAAGTTTAAAAAATAAAAATAAAAAAGTGGCCCAAAAGCAGCTTTATAAAGTGCAGATGTGCAGTGAAAGATGTGGGTGTTGAGAATGGTTTGACTAGTCCAGGTGTTGGGAGTGTCAGGAGGCCACAGTGTGTTGTGCAATCTGACTGCCTCAGGGAAGAAGCTGTTGCTGAGTCTTTTGGTGATGGTACGGATGCTCTAGTACCTTCTGCCAGATGCAGAAGGGTGAAGAATTCATGAGAGTGGTGGCAATAGTTGTCCACAATTCTGTTGGCCTTGCAGATACAACGGTTGTGGTAGGAGGCATCGAATGTTGGTAGGGAGACCCACCAATTTGTTCAGTTGTTTTGAACAGTGAACTTGCTTTACACCATAAGAATCCATCTGTCTGAAGAAGTTTTTACAGATTACTCCTACGCCATACTACTACACTACTACATGCCTCCACAGAAACCCAGTCAGAAACACAGTGTCCCTTGTTTCCCTCTGCATGACCTAATGTTCATGTAAATCAATAAGATGTTGAAGCTACTTAAATATGGTTAGAGATTACATACATCTTTATATATAATCTTGATTGATTAATTAATTAATGATTAGACTGATTCTAAACAAAACACTAAACACTGTGTAGTATAACAGATTTAACAAGTTTAATATTATTATTCTACATACTATTAAATGCCCACTACTTATTTTCATCATGAAACATATACAGTATACAATTCTGGAGTGCTCTATTGAACTGATTTTGAGATTAATCATATAACATATTGGCATATCTTTTCACAATTTCACCCACTGTTTTTCTTTTTTTTATTGTATCCTACCCTGAAGCACAAACTCTTTAAAAACCATAGCTCTTTAAATACATATTATGATTATACTTATTATTATTGTCAGTCAGGAGGATGTTAACCTTCTAAATGTTTCTATAATTATCTCTGTTTCTGTCTCTCTCTAGCCACACATGAAAACACCATACTGTCAAACACATTTGCATTAAACGCACACAAAGGAAGTAAGTAAATGTAGGCATATGAAAGCAACTGTAACCCCATTTTCACTTCCGCTTGCTCTCACAGCAGCATCAAACTCAAGTTTCCTGTGTGAAGGTATGATCATTTTATTACCTTCTTTACTCGTTTTACAATAAAACATTAGTTAATCTGCTTTCTTTAATATCTTAATACTTAGCATCTAAATATCACAAAGCCTCAGCTAATTATATTTGGTTCACTTACATTATGAAATGAAAAGGTGCACGTCAAATGTTGTAATGTCAAACCTTCAGGAGAACCAGAATATTATACTAAACATGTTATGTGATTGGATTAGATAAGACAGTCTGCTTTCAAAGGCGATTTTGTGGCATTTAAATGATGGGAACTTTTACACTTCGACCACCTCTCGCCCTTTTCTAAAGCTGTTTAGATAAGTAATCTCTGTATCTTTGAATCTTTATTACAAAATTCTTCAAGCTATCCTTGCAATATCATCTTACTGATATATAAAAAAGCTTTCATATTCTCAAAGCTGATCCTGAACTGATCTGTTTTTCATTATTTTACTACCATATTTCTTTGCGTTAAAGGGTGAATATAACTCAAATTAATGCTCCTGTCCGTAAATTATCTAACACTGCAAGTGATAGAGATATAAAAAACGTTCCTGGTGTTTTTTCATAATTTAGTATTATGTAATTCCTTGGAACATCTCTATTGTGAACATTTTGTTGAGAATCTTCTTCACATTTTTCAAGCCTTTACCAAAAAAATCAAGACAGAATATTTTTTTTTACAAGCCAATAAATATCCACCCTGCGGTTTTTGTACACAAAGCAACCCCTTTGCTGTCCACCAGACCTCAAAATGCAATTTACTTCACATTAAATCCTGCATGAGGTCTATTTGAGGGTGCACTAGGAGAAAATAAAGTGAAAATGAAATGTCAGTCTCTCATTGAAACCTCAAAACAAGGTCATGCAACAGATGCAGTTCTTATTATTACGCAGTTCTTCCTTATTATAAGGATTTATATTGTCATTTTGATCAGTGCTTATTAGGCTGGTGCATTACACCTTACAGTCACCTCCACCTTTTAGTTTCCTTTTAATCAGTTGGTACACGATTCATTTGGCTATTCATAATCCCATATAAAATGCAATATGTTAAAAATCTTTTACAATATACCTTATCTGCGTGTTCTTTTAATGAGAATATGGCCCCTCTCACAACCTCTATAAAAGTAGATTAGGCGATCTTAGATGAGCAAAACTGGGAAATATCTGTCATCACCAAAACCCACTTTCTTTCCTGTCAGTCACATGGCCTACTTCCTGGAACAACATTTATCCAGTGATCAGTTGTGGTTCTGAGTTAAGCTGTTAGTTTCTTGTTTACACAAACCCTTGCTTAGTTTTTTCAGGTTTTAAAGGTTATGGGGAAAGTGGGAGTAAGCAAAACAGGGCCTGTTTCAAAGCAAAGAAGGGCATGAGTCTTTTGTTCTCACACTCTTTTCTGTGATAACATCTTCACAGCAAGACACAGTACAAATAGATGAGGCTCAAATATCACAGTCAGCTTTCATGCTTGTGTGTTTTTGTGGTAAATGTGATATGGGATGTCTGAGATAAAAGTCAAACACATCTTATCTAAGTAAACATAATGATGGGTGAGTACAAAATATCCTAACAGTAAGTTAATACACATTATTTTGATAATTTTGGGTGGGAGATCGTTTGTAATGTTGTAATAGTGTTTAAATACAAATCAAAATAATATTAGAATATTTGTTGTTATAATGCTCCATGCCATTTGAATATTTCTTGATGTTTTGATAGATGATGACTGAAGACTGGTTGTGCAGTAGAGTGAAACTTTGTCAGCTGATCACTGGCCCAAATGTCCAGGTAAAATTCTTATTAACTGAATCAACACAAAGTAATATAGAATACATAACACATACGCTACTGTATGTGGACACCTGACCTTCACACCCATATGTGGTTCTTCCCCAAATTGTTGCCACAAAGTTGGACACACACAATTGTCCAGAATGTCTTTGTATGCTGTAGCATTACAATTTCCCTTCACTGGCACTAAGAGGCCCAAACCTGTTCCAGCATGACAATGCCCCTGCACAAAATAAGCTCCATGAAGACATAACCTTAGGTTTGCCAAGGTTGGAGTCGAAGAACTTGAGTGTCCTACACAGAGCCCTGACCTTAAACCCACTGGAATTCAGTCTGCACACCAGGCCTTTTCACCTGACATCAGTGCCTGACCTCACTAATGGGCCTGTGGCTGAATGAGCACAAATCCCCACAGCCACACTCCAAAATGGGTGGATGGGGAGGTAGTAGCTCAGTGGTTAAGAAGTTGGGCTACCGATCGGAAGGTCGTGAGTTCAAATCTCAGCACCGCCAAGCTGCCACTGTTGGGCACTTGAGCGAGGCCCTTAACCCTCAACTGCTCCCCGGGCGCCGCAGCAAAAATGTGTGCACTTGAGCAAGGCCCTTAACCCTCAACTGCTCCCCGGGCACCGCAGCAAAAATGGCTGCCCACTGCTGAGGGTGTGTTCACGGTTTGTAGTGTGTGTGTGTTCACTACTCACAACTCCTAATGTGTGTGCACTAACTTGGATGGGTTAAATGCAGAGGACAAATTCCAAGTATGGGTTACCATACATTGGCTTTCACATGTCACTTTCACTTTCAAATCTAGTGGAAAGCCTTCCTAGAAGAGTGGAGGTTATTATAAAAGTGAAGGGGGACCAATTCCATGTTAATGCCCATACCTTTTGGACATATAGTGTTGTATGCAAAAAAAAAAAAAAAAGGCAACCTCAGTCAATCTATATGTTTTTCAAATTAATAATTATTTTATACAAATTAAACACCATCAGAGGTTCAAAGGGTCGAAGAATCATCTGACGTTAAGAGCTAATTAATTAATTATGTTCTGAGATCTTATGAAAACATTAGCAGGTCAACTGGAAGGGTGCCCAAATTTTCACAAAAAAGGTTTTATTTCAGTGTCATAATATAGGAAATTGCAGATGTGCACTAAATTTCTCTCCTTGCAGAGGTTGTATTAACTTTATAATACATGCATATTTATAATGTATAAACTTTATAAAAACCTTTGCACACAAGTGTAATTGTGGAACAGTAATTACCTATGATACAATATGTTATCAGCAGTTGCTGCAAATGCTCCATTGAAAACAACCTTGGCTGAATAATTATTGTTTTTTCTAGGATCCAGTGGAAGTGGTGATTAACACCCAGTCATGTCCTCCACCTCACTATAATCCATCCTCTATCCTCCTGACATTGGAGGCTTTCAGTGGTGCCTTCAGTGAATTACGAGGCAGGAGATCAGAAGTGAAGATGAACTACATGGATCAGAATGCTCTTGGACCCAACCCAGTTCAGACAGATGTTGTTCACCACTTTGCTGAGATGTTATCCGGAGACATACTGGATGCAGCTGTGAGGAAACAAGACACTCAGTCCACTAAAGATGGTGATCAAATATGTACCGTCACTCAAAGTGAGGTGAGCAGGTGCACAATGAGTGATCAGGAAAAGCTAGCTAAGAGGCTAGCAGCTGAGATCTATAGCAGTGCACTGGAAGAACTAGCCAGGCATGGTTGCCCTGCTGGTAGGAAATCTGAAGAACAACCAGATGTTGTTCAAACAAGGCAAACATGTGAAAAAGAGATCATTAGTGAAATCCACAGTGAGCCTGCATCCTACCTTTGTTCCTCCATGCACCACTGTGACCAAGATGGACCTGCACCGGAAATAGATAACATCTATCACCAAAGGTCTACCACCAATCCTACTTCTCTGGATGATATGGCCCATCTGGGCTCCCTCGACTACCCTGATGCTCCTCCAAGTACGCCATTACTGCCAGAGATGATGAAGAGCCGTGCAAGCTTCACCAGGAAGCTGAAAGGTGGACTCGCTAAGGAGTTCCTACCCTCAACCCCTCCACCCACCCCTAAAGATCAACAATCTCTATTGCAGGACAAGATGACTGACAGCACTGTAGACAAATCAGAGTTTATGGTTCGGCTGATGCGTTCGCTCTCACTAGCGTGCTCACAGCTTGGGGAAGAAAATGGCACAGAAAATGAAAACAGGTTTCAGAATGAGATTTCAGACTACGCGGCACAGCTCTCAGCAGATATCATCACCTGCATCACTGCAGCCCAAGCAGTCAGCAACAGAAATATAGAAACGCCCGTCAGAGATGTGCAGGTCCTGGCCGACCACCTGGCAGAGGAGATCATTATGACGTCTATAGCAGAGGTTATGAGTAGCAAGAGAGAGGAGAGAACAAGCCAAGATATCCCATCTTATTTTGAGAACACAACCCAAGCTTTGAGTGATACCTTATTGTCAGAGTCAATCCCAGATATTCCTCCTGTGGAGGCTCTGAGAGCCATGGCTGGCAGACTAATCACTAACACACTGGTCCAGGCTTTTTCAGAGCTGGGAAGTGGTTCATTACAACATGCCACAAGCAAACAGCTACCTGATCCAGCATCAGAACCAATGCTATGGGAACAAGGGAATGATCAATATTTAAATACAAGTTTGCACATCACAAACTCCCATCAAACCCAAACCAATGGATGCTCTAATGTGAAATCAGAGTCTAATTATATCCCACTTGACTCCAGAACTGGGACACTGGAGCACATTTTTGCTGAGAACATTGTTCATGAAGTACTTAAGTGCTCCATAAGAGAAGCTTCAAACTGTCACATAAGATGCAAACAAATATTCGTTAATTCAGATAGACTGAGTTCCTCAGTAGCATTCCAAGATGTGATGAGGGCCTTCATATCTGAAACACTGTGCCATGATACACAGGAGCTGCAGTGTGTCCTGCTCTGGGCTGCAGCGTCTCAAATGGGAACTTCTATGTTACAGATTGACCTAACTGACAAGCACATTCAGCAACAGGTATGAAATATTTTGGTTCAAATTACACACTAACTGTAATCCATATGTGAATTGCATTTTTGAACTCAGGCTCCGAATCAGAATGAGGTTAGAGGTTAAATCTAGGGACCTAAAGCGTTCTTCAGTTTGTCCATTTGGTCTAACACTGGAAGGTTCTGTGGGCAATAGAGGTTCAGATAGTGTACTAATGAGAACCTGTTTTGGGAATGAATAACCATTTCCAAATATATTATAATAATATCCATTATAATATGACCTCTAATGAATGATATTATATGTAATATGTATGTGTTATGTGTTTCCTGTATTCCTTCAAATAAGGAATAAAACACCTGGGAGTATGCTGCTATAGGAAAATAAGCAATGATGAGTGTGGTGCAACCCAACATGAAGCTGCTTCTACATTGAAGTTGATTGTTTGTTTGTTTTTTTTCCTATAATAGCACATCCCTAGGAGTTCTATTACTCTTATACTACAGCAGTTTGGTGACATTTACATTTTATTATTTATTAAAGAATGATACATCATACTCTTTTTTTTTTTTTATTTCTTTTTTTCCCCGATTACATTTCACATTGTGGAATGTCTGTCAACTAGTCCCTGTTTTCACTTACAGTATAATAGCTATAAACAGTTGTGTTGTCTCCATCCTGGAGACTTTCCTTTGGTGGAAAACCTAAATTTACAGCTTTATCTCTGACTGTTACAAATCGCTTAAACTGGAAACTCCTTGCAAAAATGTTAAATAAACATCTACTTACAGAACTCTTCACCATATCAGTGGTTATACAGTATATTTGTTTTTGTACAATAACAGCATGCTTTTTTTTATTTTGTTTATTGGAGCATGTGCTATGGTACATGTGAATTACTGTAGCTGTTACCATAGAAAGGAGCGCATTAATATAAACCTGTAATTTGAATTACAGCAGGCATTACTATAATTTTTGCTGTTACAGAAAGTTCAGAATTCTGACAAATCAGATTTGAGAATTCAACAGTGTTGTAGTATAAGTAAAGTTAATTTAAATGGCAAAATATAGAGTTGATGTGTTTATATACAAATGACAACTGTGCTATATATTGGTGTATATTGTAAATATCAGTATACCTGCTTTTCTGATACATATGTTAATGATACATTTGTTGCACTTCAGCTCTGCAGCGTCTCTCTGCAAGCTCAGTTTCACGGCTGGACCGTGGGCCATCTGATGACCTCTCTCCTCCAATACTGTGAAGATCTGCAGAGTGCCAGCAGAGGGCACTCTAAGATTTCCACCTCTCTCCTGGGGCATCTACTGCTCGCACAATCATGAGCCGTATGGCTCTGGGCTAAAGCTTGAATCAATTAGCATTGAATATCAGTCTAAGAAAGAATTCTCTGTTATTATGGATTAATATGTGATTGACACAGTGTAATGTGAAACCTACAGATGAGAGCATGGAAATGATTATCGATGAACTGCACAGAATAAGTAAAAGAGCAGGCTGATCCATATATATATATATATATATATATATATATATATATATATATATATATATATATATATATATATATATATATATATATATAAATTGGGTTCAACTTAGTTTAACACCCATCTGTACTCTCTCCTGGAGTGAGACTTTTGATGACTAAAACATGACAAAATGTGCATTCGATTTTGTACTTAAATCACACAAAAAGTTGGACATCATTATAGTTGGACATCATTAACTGACAATCACCCATGATGGAACATCACTCAAACTTTGTGCCTTTGGATGAATATCGATGATCGACTCTGCAGGGGAGCAATCTGCAGGGGAGAACATGAAAATGGCTAAAACTGCATCACGCAGAATATAACACCAGGCTGATCCAGAAAGATGGTCATCAACGTAGCGCAACACCCAGCTGGACACTCAGCTGGGTGGAAACATGAGTCAAGGCCAACAGCATTATGAACATCTGCTGAAATTCCGCTCGCCTACGTAACCATCATATTATGTTAATAAAGGCTGGACATCAGATCAAGGATGAAATAATAAAACACAGATGGTGTCCAGTTCTAACCTGTTTCATATTAGCACATTAATATGGTCACTCTGACATATCTGACCAGTCCAAATGCTAATCCTGCCCATGAAAAGCTGACACTGATCTCACATCATCATAAAAGTGCAACATCTATCCATCTTTCTGTATTGTATTAGCAAATAATGTTTCATGCATCAGTGATATTCTGAATATATTGTTAATGTGAACAATAAAAAAGCAATGCTGAAGTGTGTAGTATGACGCCATCGTGTTCTCCTTTGTGATTGAAATGGTTGTTTGGCGCCTATAAAAGCAGACTTTTTACAGCATTCCATTAATACTCCCAGAGCAGAGATACCTAACATGGCAGGAATGTGCTTTAGTGAACTCTTGCCTCCCACTCGCTCCCACTCTTGGCGACCACTGCTTGAGTGTAACAACAACCATACAGACACACACATACACCCACAGGCTGCTGACATCGCAGCTGTGGTTCAGAGAAGACACAAAGGGTCCACGCCTGTTACTGCATCTGGAGAAGTATTTATTTCAGTTTCTTAGGGAATTCCGCTGCCACAAAAAGAGAAAAGGAGCAGGAGAGCGAGCGAGAAGGGCTGGAACGTGACCACGGAGGGAGAGAAGGAAAGAAAGACAGGGTGATTACAAAAGAGCTAAGATGTATGAGTTTGACTGGATGACTGGGGCCTGGAAAATCTCCCAGCTCCAATCCCAACTTTTCCTGGGAGCTATATCACACAGATTTATTTTTCTCCACCAAGAGCCAAAAATATCTACGTAAGAACTCTCTACACCCAAGCAGGCCTCAAGGATGTCTGTAAATACAAACATTCAAGTGCCATGCCAATTCATCAATTCAACCTAGAAGGAAAATAAATATTAGCAAATGAAATAAAATGTTTTCACTAGTGATGATGAGGAGGTTTGTGAGTTAATTCCTGTTTGGAAACGATCTGCAGAAATAATGACTTCAAACATGATGAACACACACACACACACACAAAAACACATATACATTTATAGTCTCAGTGACAGACACTAACATGGATGGTTGCCAGATTGGGAGTTTTACCACCCATGTAGGCTATTTTTAATCAGAAAAAATGCCTGGGGGAAAAATGTCTTTGGACTGGTAGATATAATTTGGACTGTGGACTTTGTGGTTTTTATGGTCTTGCATTCATTTGGAAGGTTACAATATGGGCTGGAAACAGTTCGACTAATCTGGCAACTCAGATGCCACACACGTTAACCAGACCTCTCTGTTGTCCTGTTTGACCAAACATCTGTCTTCCATTTCCATCCATTTAAGACAAAGGCTATGTCCCAAACCACATTTTGCTGTATTATAAAGTGTGCTTCCTCAGACATAGCCTTCGGTGATGCCAACTTCAAACGGCATAAGATCAACCATCCTGAGTATACTTGTTAACAAGTCCTTGCTGCTAAAGAAGCTGGCCATGCTGGATGTATGCTTCAAGCCAGAATGCATTATGCAGTTCATGGTGGTCTAATATGTTGTTTTCTTTTCCCAGCAGAGTAGTTTCTATTTTCCAGAATGTAGTCTGGTCATATTGATCAGCTAAACCAACTCCAGAAAAGAATCATCCAGCATTAACCAGCTTAAGCATCAATGAACTCATGCTAGCCTTAGTTGCTTTTTTGGCAGGGTATTTACTGCATGACAATACTGTTGCTTATGCCAATAATAACAGCACTCTATGTTCCTTTCACATGCAAAATCAGCATATCAGCAGTATTCATTATAATAAACACAAAAAAAGCAAACAATAAGCAATGTTATCCAAAGTCCAATATGAATTGTATTTTAAATGAGAGAACAATCTGCAGGCAAAGCACAAAACCATTATGGTAGGCCACAGTGGCCTGGTTTCTCATCCTTGGTGTATTCCTGCTTTGTGTCCCACAATGGGCAACCTTGACCAAGATAAAGTAGTTACTGATTGAACGAACAAATGAATGACAATGCAAGCAATAAATAAATAATTTACAAAGCTAAAATGATGACATTTGCACTGAATTAATGGACTCGAATCCAGGGCACTCTCCCAAAACCAAATAGTTGTTGACAAGTGTAATCATGTCTCTGAGGTATGAGAGGAGAGCAGATTTCAAAATAGTACCAAAGACAAGGAAACAATTGGTTCAAGATTTCAAACTTCTTGTAAAGACTTTCCCAAACTTTCCTTTAGTTCAGAAAAAATCTTAATGGCTTCTACACTTGGTGTTGGATGACCAGCTTTGACAAGTAGAGTAAGCTGGAGTAAACCACAAAAAGCAATTTTAGGTAGATCTACTCTGATTTTCTTTCGTATTGTGTGTTGTATTCATCAGTATAGGCTCATATACATATGCACTATGTATCAATGTAGGCCAATGTTTCATTCACAGCCACAACTAGCTATGAGGACACCGAAATCTGGACCTCAGTACTTTTGGAAGCTTGCTTTTTTCCCCCTTCACATATGTCCAATTTATTAGGGAAACAGTGACGTCCAGATGATGTGGCAGCAGAATATAGTCTATTTTGTAGGTGGAAAAATGTTCAGTCCAAGACTACCCAGTGACCAGTTATGGCTGATTCTCAAATGATCTCAGAGCAGTTAAGGAGGACACTTTATGTTTGATCATACACGTAATCAACCATTATATATATATATATATATATATATATATATATATATATATATATATATATATATATATATATATATATATATATATATATGCTAATTGGCTTCTTGTTGAGAGCTATGCAACTAAAATATTATAGGATAACATTTGACAAAGCCGTGATATAGATGTAAGTGTTCTTGAGGGCCACTAGCGGTTTGTAAAATGCAAACCACTTTTTTAAAACTACTCATGGCATTGCTAGGTAAATTGGTTTGCTAATTGCAAGCTCTTTAGTTCGCTATAAACAAACACTTAATGCTAGTTGAATTTTGAGTTGCTGTATTTACCAATGTTTTTTCTTAATAACATACTGTCTTCTAAACCAAAATATTTAACTCAATAGATTCTGGTCTAACTGGAGTCAGAGCTGTTTAGCAATGGATGTAGCCCACATTTGGTATTGGGATATTTTAACTATAAAACACTTCCGCAGTGTGGACCTCACTAAAATCTGGATCCTGATTACATGGTTGTATTTATTTACTTAGGATATTACATACATTATTTGTCTTTCAGGTATGGCTATATGAAACTTTTCTGTTTTAATCTGTGTCAGCAGGTGTTTATGTATGTTATGTGTGGGAGTAACTTTTGCCTTCATCAAGGTTTATAGCCCTGGGACCGATTACAGTCTTATTGCAGCTCTGGCACTGGTTCTGTTTTGGCAAGGTGGATTTTGTTCACAGCTTTTAAAATCACAGCCTGTAACACAGTCCAAACTAAATAACTGAAGCCTACGCTAGGGACTCAGAAAAGGAAGTGCTCCAACTGAAGTGTTACAAAGCAATTGTTTTCAAGGGCACTTCCAAATAGTCATTATTAACAGGACCAAGCAATGGCCAATTTGCTCTCATAATATTTGTTATTTATTCTCTGAATATTAACTTCAATTCAGATGCAATTCAGACATACTGCAAATGTAACTGCGTTAATGTAAAACCAGTGCTCTACTGTTGCATAATGATTGTCATTTTTGTAAACGAGTAGCTCAAAAGGAATAATAAACAGATGCTTAGGTATTAGGTTAATATTATCAATTTCCCATTTAATGGGAGCAAAAGTTGTTCTTGTAGTTCACTATACATTTTAAATTTTACTGTTATCATAACATGTAATGTGATTTATAGCTACTTGGCCTACATTTATAGATCAACTTTTTTTTTTATACCTTAAAAAAAAATGTTATACCATAAATTATGGAATGGTCATACAAGTGGCTGCCATGTGTATTCTCTCTGTGAACTCCGCTGCCTGGGCTTCAATTATTACACCGCACCGATATCAAATGAATAGAAGGATGGAAAATGTAATTTGCACAATTTTCCAATTACCCTAAATGCAAAGACATGTTTGGTGTCATTCATTGAAGCTAAACTAAAGGCTAATGTGGTAAAAGAACATTATCTTACCCAAAATCTTATCCAAAAATAGTTGCACTGATCTTTCTATAACTGCTTTCAAATAACATTGTATTATTAATTTTTAAATTAACTATAAATAAATAAATAAATAAATAAAACTAAGCATAGTGGGATATTCACACTTGGGAATGTAGATATGAGTACGTCTGTTAGTCCTTTCAAAACCACTTCATTTCTGATATTGTGTTTATACTCTGCCAACCTTTTTGGTAAGTAGCTAACTTTCCATGACTAAAGCTACCAAATATTTAGTAACAGTTGCATTTATATTTTATATTTATATTTAATATATGCAATATTTATTGTCTATATACAAAACAGCAAACTTCTGTACATGGCTATTCTACATGGGTGTCATTGCAGGGAGATTCGTAAAAATGGTTTTTCAAGGCCCCTGTGTGGAGGATACTAAAAAGTTTGCATTTTCAAAATATTGTAGGATAACCTTGGGCAAATCCAGACTCCTTTTCCCTTTCCCTGTGTTGAAAATGCAACATTTTTAGCATAATCGTATTCTAACCTAGTATTTACTCTGGTAGCTATGTGATTTTTGTCATATTTATGCCATCAGTTGTGTGCTATTTTGACCTTTTACTTAGTGCGATTGCATACAGTTTGGTACATTGCCAAAAACTTTCCCAACCTGCCCCATGATGCTCGTATCCAGCTGTTTTCTCTCTATTTCTGACAGGGAAATGGAGCAGACTGATATTCACAGTGTGCGGATAAGACCAAGGGAGCTTCATGGTTCCTCCACAGAGAGTTTATCTTGAATTAGGAAGAGTATCTACATGTTGTGGACTATAAGCCTTAACCTTTATCTTTGTGAAGATAAGGCTATTTATTAAGTTAATTTAAGGGGGGACAAAAACATGTTTGCTATTTTTACTTGGGTGTTTTTTTTTTTCTTTCTTGGCCACACACCAGAAGCAGATAATACCAAAAGCATTATCAAATGAGTAATTTATTAACAGATCCTCTGGGATATAATATAACATACTATATTCATAGACTTCCTTTTCTTATTTCTTCCTTTTTTCCTTAATCCACGGTTTTCATATTGTAGTCCCAAGGGCCTATAGTTATTATTTAGTTATTATTTAGTAATTATATGCATATTGCTCACTGCAACTGAATGAATTTAAAAATGTACCTGTCACACTAATGTGTTTCTTATATAAAGTTGCTCAATAACCTAAAAATAAGTATAAGTCATGTTTGCTTGAATATAACTGCAATTTTAATAAACTTGTTAAGGAAAACACATTTGTTTAAAAAAAAATAGTTTAGTGGTTTGATTATGTTCATAAAGTTAATCTGTGATGTGATAATAAGGTAGTTTGCATAAGTATTCATCCCCTTTAACTTTTCCACTTTATTTTGGCAATGTTACAGCCTGGAACAGAAATGGACCTAACTGGGATTATATGTTAGGAGTCTAAACAAAAAAGTCCATAATATTGGGGTTGGTTGGTAGTTTGCAAAAGTATTTATTTAAAAAATAAAATATAGTAATAATAATAATAATAATAATAATAATAATAATAATAATAATTAACCGTTTTTAATAAGTATTTACCCCCGTTGCTGTGTAGCCCCTAAATTAGTTCTGCTGCCACCAGTTGTCAACAGAAATCACATGAATAGATAAATGGAGTGCACCTGCGTGCAATTAAAGTGTCACGTGATTTTAAAATAACTACACCTGCCCCTGACCCCAAAGTTTGTCTGAGAAAAGCACCAATCAGGTTTTAGTTATAAGAACTATCTAACCTATAAAACACTGGAAAAAATATATCCCAAACTTATGGTTGTCACAGCAGTAGGGGTTAATACGTATCACAACTTTTATGTTTGTTTGTTTGTTTTTTATATGTAAATAATTTTGCAAACCGTATAGAATCCTTAGCCCTACTTTAATACTATGGGGCAATTTTGTGTACATTCATGACATACAACCCCAATTAAGTCCATTTCAATACCTGGTTGTAACATTACAACCTGTGGAAAAGTTCAAGGAGGTGAATACTTATGTAAGACAAAAGGAACTAAAAATAAAAAATATATATTCGTAGAAATGTGCTATACAAAAATTATACAAAAAAGTTTGTGAGCCCCTTCTCTAAATGACCTAGATATACATCATAACAGAAAAAGCGGTTAAACACATCCCCATCATTAGTTTACAAAGTTTAGCCTCAGTCCCAAATACCTCCATATTTGGACACTGTAGTGCACTAAGTAGCCATCATAAAGCGTCTTTTGACACCATTCGCAGTGCGCATATGTGAGGAGGAGGGGGTGATTTGGGACACGGCCCGCGTACAGAGTCGCCCTGCCTCCCTTCGCTTTACAAGAAACCCGGAGAAAGTCCCAGCCTGGCCCTCCTACACCACACACTGAGCTCAATGAGCGCCGAGCTCGTCCGCACACACACGTAGTTTCGCCCGGTCAGTCACTCGAGCCCAGGAATGCCATGGCCACTCAGCCCAACCAGGACTACTTCCGCTCGGTCAGCAGCGAGTCCACTACCTACATGATGGTGCCGGCGAGCAACCGCAGAGAGTCTCCGTCCAAGCTGTGGCTCGCCATGGTGGTGATTGTGGTGGTGGTGCTGCAGATCGCCTCCACCACCGGACTCTTCCTCTACCTAAACATGTCCCTGTCCCAGGTGAGCGGTTCGTTTTTTGAATTCTCGTGCACTCTTAAACTTTTTACAGGGCTGAAAAAAGTTGTGTTCAATCACAGCGAGCGGAATTATATACAACTGGCACTCATTGTTTGTTACTGACATCCAAACCTGTGCAATGTTTATTTTTGTATATATACAGCCATTTTATAGATCACCTCGAAAGTGGCCGTATATACTTATGTTTTTGCATACAGTACTGTGCAAAAGTTTTAGGCACCCTATTTTTTTAGTACAAACTTTGTTATAGATTTTTTTTATTTTATGACTGCTACATTATTAATCAGTGCAAAAAAACATTTTAGATTCCCAAACATTAGTTTTCTAGAAGAAAAATGTTTGTATGTCATTAAAGAAAGCAGCATATTATGTAAGAGGCCACTTTTCAGACAAAAAAATATAATGACTGTTGGGTTTTGCTGCAAAATAAGAAGCGAGTGCGAAAGTCAAAGTCTCCAGAAGAACTGAGGCTGGTTCTGCAAGATGCTCAATAAAACTTACCAGCTCATTTCCTTAGAAAACTGTACCAGAGACTGCTATTTTTATTTTTTTTTGTCACACCAAATAGTGACTTTGTTTCATTTACTACTGTTTACTGCTTTTTACTGTATTTTTTTTTTAATGTAGAAACATTCAATTTCATTATTTTGCTCTACAGCATTTCTATACATTTTGTAAGCTATTTATTAACAACAATTTTAAGTTAATTTAAAGTATTTATTAAGACCAGCTTTTGTGATTCTTACACTCTCAAAAATTGTACTAAACTGTACCTTTCTTTGTTACTGGGATATTCCCTTATCTTTTACATGGAAATGTGAATCTAATGTAACTTTAACACCTATATAATGTACACAAATGGACCATAATTTATTTAAAAACCTTCAGAGTACACTATATGCACCTCTCTGTCAGATACATACTGACCATACACATACATACTGTCACACATACTGACAGTACCATTTTCCTCAGGAGTGTAGGCAATAATAAAATAATAAAATACGACTAAATTGTTTTAGGATCTCTTCCTGATAAGCAGCAAGTTTAGACAGAAAAGAAAGTTTTGCTGGCTTATGTTACACTGCAACACATATGACCATTACTAATGTAGAGATTTTATGTCCCCATGTATGCTTTTCACATAGAAAACCATCTGATACTGCAGAATAGATACAAATGCTTCCTTATGCTTCCTTTTTTGTGAATCTGCCAAAGAAAGACTCCAGACAGTTGAAGCACAAATGCTTGAGGAACGCTGTAAATCTGTGCACTGGACACTTTTTAACATTTGTGGAGGCTCAGATCTGTAACTGTCTTTGTCATTTGTAGAGCTGTACTTTGTGATATGAAGTTGGAGCTACAGTATTGTTTTGTTACATACAGCCAGTGGTTGGGTGTTTAGTGCTGTTTTTTTGAGCAATTTTAAAGGGACTTTTCCCTGCCTGCTGGGAGATAGCCATAATTCTTTTCAAAAATAGACATTGTGGTTTGGGAGTAAGCTGCTGTAAGCAACTGAGGCTACACCAAGGACAGTTTTGGTTTAGGTTATGGAGTGATGTGTAATGCATCACTGTTGTCCTCACTGTTATGTGATGATGATAAGCTGTGTTCAGCTACATTGACTTACAAATCCTAGACGTTTGATCACTTAGAACCTTTACATAAGTCTGGTTCCACATTTACAAGACATAAATAAAGACCTGAATCAGAAATGATAGACACCGATAAATAGATTCAGCGTTTTAGCTGATAGACGAGGCTCCATCACACTCATTGAAATGGAAAAGGAAAGGGGGAAAAAGGTCAGACACAAAGACTGTAAACAGTAGAAGAAGACCAAAGGGAAAGACTCTCACTTAAGGGTATGGAGTTGACATTGCATTGAACCAAAGGCTGACCTATTTCTGTCTACTTCCTGCTGTCCAATGCGAAGGTGCTTGCCAGAATGGAGTCAGTCTGCTTTTAGGTACGTCATGGCGCTCGACTGAGCCCGTGACTAAGCCAGTTTACCACTGAGTGTGACTGGTGCGCCCACTTCCACATGCTGCTGCTTTTTTGCAAGTCAGCACCCATTGGAGGCTTTCGTAATGCCACTGCGCTCCACTCCAGGTGCTCTGTGAGAGAAACTTTCACCAACAATAACAAAAGTTAGTGTAAAATTATATCCTGCACGCAGTGTTTAGCTTTTTCCCTCCAACTCGGTCAAAGCCTTCTGTGACAGTTTCGAATTGCCAAAGTCCACAAAAAAATCTTACTCACTTACACCTTCCTATGTCTGCCTATTTATTGTTCTTTCTTTCTTTTATTTTTGCTCTTCCCTGTCAGTCTGAACTTTTGGGTTTTATGCAGAACAGTCCTTATGCAGCTAAATTTGGCTGCCTTTCTTTGTGGATTCATGTTATGCCAAGTTAGTGAGCCCCAAGCAGGGCTTGGATGTCTCCCAATGAGACACAAGATTTAATCAAAACTGTTTCACAGAGTTTAAAATAAAACACAACAATGCTGCCCACACAAAAGTATGAATTTTTGATGGAGACTTAAAGACTTTTCATTTATGTTTAATTAAGTGAAAAGCAATCAGTTAAAAAAAAAAAGTGTTTAAAGAAAAAGAGCAAAGGATTGAGATGGGTTATGCAATCATGCACTTGAAACACACACACAAACACAGACACACACACACAGACACATTTGTATTACTATCCATGTGAGGACAATCTACTGACAATTATTAATGTGGCTAATTACTAATTAATGGTATGCCTACAATTAAACCTAACCCTAACCTTCACCTTAGTAACCAAAAGGAAACCTTTATGCTATTTTAGGGTTTTTTTTTGTTCCTTAAGTGGACCAGCTGCAACCTAATGAAGGATCATTAGAGCTAATGTAAATATCCCGCGCTCACAGATGGCGTAGCAGCCAGATGGGACGGCCTACCAGCACTGTTGTCCTAAAAGCATGTAAACATGTCTGCTCGGGCGCACGTTATCACAACCCGTAAGAACAATATTGGCAAAATTAAAAGACCCAGCCGTTAACTGGACCTCCCGTTTACTCCAGCCCTACATGAACAGATAGGTGCTATCTCTTCTTTAGGGCCCATTTGGGAGGCACGTCACGCACAGCAGGTTCTTCTCGCTTCTCAAGGCTCTCACTTGTGCTGGAAATAAAACTTCAGGAAGGGAGACTACATTTTACCATCATATCATACATACTTTCCTTTTTGAATGTGCTCAGAACTGCTGAAGGCAGGAAGGCTGGACAGGCTGCATTCTTTCAGGCACAACAAGCAACACATTAAGATTTAAATGTGTTTGTTACTTGGTCCATGAGCTGTTTGTGTCTGGACTGATTTTTGTATAAATTAAAATACGAGGGGAATTACCGCCTATCCTCAGCGCCTATCCTCAGCGCCTCACTGCCTTAATAGGAACTTTTTGGTGGTTTTGGCTGCAGGATATCGGCCCGATTCCACTGTCAGGCCTGTAGTTAGTATGCTGCAAGCGCTCTCTGTGATGAACCTGAGCTGAAGACAAACAGAACAGAAAGCAACAGAATTGAGAGCCATTTGAATGACCACAATCTCTTTGAAAGCGCCTTACAATGACGTCTCAAAGGGGCCAGTCTCCACTGGTCATTTAAGAGATTTACGAGCCAATGAGAATAGGCAAAAGAAAGGAGATTATGTGCAAAAGCATGGTTTCCTGTAGCAACATGTGGGTGATTTTTTTTTTGTCATCGTCTTTCTGTCTTGTGTGATTGCCTTTGTGCTTGTGCACTCAGGTGTGAGGTTTGGTGTTTGGAGCTGCCGAGATGGCATGTTAATTTTCACTCGAGGATCTACAGGGAAGCAGAAATCAAACATTCATTACACCTCTGAGGCTTATCAGCAGGCACACCTTATTGTGCAGTGATTTCTGAGAAATGCAGGAATGAAAGGAAAAATCTCCACCCGGAAGGCTTTCTAGTCATATTATACAGAAGTTGTACTATGTCAATGTGCTATCTCATGTCAATATTTTGATTTAATGTCTCGTAATTTCAACTTAACTTGTTATTTGGACATATTACTTCGACTGCTAACACTTAAATTGACAGACTATTATTTTGACAGTTTGAATTTGACGTACAGCGCCCTCCACTAATATTGGCACCCTTGGTAAATATGAGCAAAGAAGGCTGTGAAAAATTGTCTTTATTGTTTAACCTTTTGATCTTGTGTTACAAAAATTCACAAAAATACTCTGCTCTCATGGATATCAAACAGTTGCAAACACAACACAGGTTTTATCAAAAAAATATCTATCTATACCTATATTATATATTTTTTTAGTACACCTTGGTAACTAGGAACAGGAAATTGTTCAACCATGACTTCCTGTTTCAAAGGGGTATAAATATGAGGTAACACGTAGGCCAAATTCCCTTAGGAGAGATTCTGTATGGAGGAATGGTCTCAGATCCCTTGCCACGTATTCTCCAACCTCATCAGGCATTATAGGAGAAGACTCAGAGCTGTTATCTTGGCAAAGGGAGGTAGCACAAAGTATTGACTAAAAGGTGGTCAATTGTTGCACGCCTATATTTAACAGATTTTTTTTTTTTTTTTTTGATAAACCTGTGTTCTATATGCAATTGTTTGATATCCATGAGAACAGAGTATTTTTGTACAATTCTTTTAGAATTGTAGAATTATTTGAACAAAAGATTAAACAATAAAGACAATTTTTCACAGCCTACTTTGCTCATATTTACCAAGGGTGCCAATATTAGTGGAGGGCACTGTATCATGTCTGAACACATTTAGGTGAATTCCATATTAGTAAACGTATATGTGTGTATATTAGACGTAGTTGTATATTCCACTTAAGGAACATCTGGGAAGCAACATACTGAATAAGATTTATAAGCTAATAGTCAATAATTAAATTTTTACAACATACAATATGCATTAAAACAATTAGAAACAATAATGAAATAGTTACTATCCTTTACAAGGTGCAGTTACATATTGTATTATTAAACAATAGTTATTATCCTTTACATGGGATTATTAATGATTACTATTGACATTTAGTGAGTTTCGAAAACTTTTTCCTCTTAGAGTTATGAATAGCCAAATATTAAAAAAAAAAAAAATAAAAGTAAAAAAAATAAAAAGATTGATTCCTGAGTGCATTCGTCCTGCCTGCCCAGACAACCTGCTCTCCCCCAGGCTTAGTTTCCCAAAGCTAAGGCCAAGCAGACAAGCTGGAACAGAGAGGAGCGCAAAATCGTTTCCTCACAAACCCTGATGGGTCCTGCTGTTTCCTTCTGACTTCAGAGGGGGAATTAGGAAAAAACAACAAAAAAGTTACACTTTAATGAAAGGGGGTTGAGGAGGGAGAGAGATCCTGGCATGGCTTTAAGTTACTGGTTTCTCTTTTTAATCCTTCCCCAAAAAGTAGCGATATGTTGAGTGAAGCATAAAGTTCAGCAGTGGCAGGTCCACTCCACTCTTCCCCCGTCTCCAGAAACCAGGAGTAACACTAGAGCATTGTTCCTCATTTCCTGCTACTCTCTCTGGGATCAGAAATCCTCTCTCACCCTTTCTGGACCCCACACTTGCATCCCTACAACCAGCATGCTACTGCTGCTGATTTAATAGCATTTTGCTGTATATTTTACTATATACAATACATGTTATGCATTACATGTGGTTATGTAGCCTGCTGCACAGTTTCTATAAGGAAGCAAGACTAGCTGCATAGTTCTGATGTTACAGCTTGTTTTGTACAATCTTAAAGCATGGGCATGCCACAGATTTCTGGTATATAATAATAAACCACACCTTGGACAGCGCTGTCAGATATGAGTAAGCAAATATAAGTCCAGCCCTTCAAAACGATTGTTGTCCTGCTACTACTTGTAGAATTTCTTCATGTTTTTTTCTGCTGCAACTTCAAGCAAGCATGAACTTGTAAAAGCCAGGATGTATTTGTCAAGTAGACAGTAAAATATTAAAGTGGCTCCAGCAGTTTGGCATGAACCAGGAAAAACGTTAACAGTCCTACCAAAAATCCACAAATAATAACCGTACCCATTACAGGAAAACCACAAAGCTGTACTCAGGTCATTTTTTAAAAGACCTCGGTGTGCTCTGCATGTCTCAGACACAATTTACAATCTATACAAGTAACTGAAAAACTGGTGAAATGCATGAAAAGGAGCTTGATTTGCTGTAAAGCATTGAGGTTGCCTTGTCCAGTGCAAACCAAAGTTTGTTTTTAATTGAGGGTCTGTTCTCCTCCCAAGTCCCAGCCCTAAAATCATGATATGACCCATAAAACTGGCCTCAGATCAGCCCTGCCCTACATGTTGCAAGGGTAAAGCCCACTCATTAGCTGCCTGATTCACACCGCCTGATTTGTGTAACATCATTGGCTCTGAAAAAAAGATCCCTTCACCCTGCGTGCCCTCTCCGTCATGCTCTGGAGGCAACTGCTAAAGGATCATTAAGAGCAAACGCCAACCATGACGCTAAGCAATTTCTGATTCTAGGCTTCATACTGCATGCAGACCTCCTTCCCAGATCATTTGCAAAGATTTGTGAACGTGGATAAAGAGAAAGGGAGAGAAGGGAGAGAAAGGACTTGCCTCCGAGCAAGGTCATTTAATCTTCCCCCTCGAGGATGTAACAGCTCTTCAGCTGGCTCACAGTTGTTGAGTTGAACATGTCCTGACTCGATTTGCCCTAGCATGTTCTTATGCACTTCTCACAGAAAAGGTCAAGAATTGTGTTCAAACTGGCCACGAATCGTGTCCTGGGTTTCAGACTGCTCCCTTGTTAACCATCCCTTGGGTCTTGTTCGGATTGTTCTTTGATTGTTGTTCAGAATTTGTTGGGTTTGATTCATGACAGCGGAGAAGAAAGCAGTCCGAGTCGGTTATAGTGCTGCTTTGCCAAGCACACATCGTAATACTGATTTCTCTTGGTATGTCTCTAGAAATCTAAATAAGATCACGGATAGGGGATAGGAAATGCATAAAAATTAGTAGACAATAAAAGATGAAGATATTTACAGATGTAGAGTGTGATGTAACTGGTGAATAAAAAGAAGTGGGGGAAAAAAGTCAAATCTGTCAAACAATAAGAAATGCCAGCCTGATCTATGAAACTTCTCAGTGATTGGTGCATTGGAGTTTGTAGAGCCAAGGAGTGAAAGTTATAAGGGGAAAAAATGGATGTCAGTGTGCTCTGTGTGTCACAGGCACAATCTACAATTTTTCATTATCCAAATAATCTATATAGCTAACTGAAAAACTTTTATTAGTAATAAGGGCAAAGACTCATCTTTGACAAACTATAAGAAACTCAGCTTGATCACTGAAACTTTCTTGTGATTGGTGCATTGACAGGTGAAGAACCAAGGAGTAACAGAAGAGCTGCGATGTCTGGGATTGCTCAACGCCCTGGATAAAAACCGGGATATTCCCGAGGACCTGGCCCAGCTCTTAGGAGAATCTTGCATCAAACTGGCTGAAGGCATCAAGGCCTACATCTCTAAGGTGAGTCTACATCTGGAACCAGTTAAGAAGCACAAGAGCTCCATTACGCAACCCGTGAAGTCAATGCATGCTGTCGCCAGTTTCGCTGTTTATCAACAGGCGGCTCATTTTGCGGACTTCGACAATGTTCAGATCAGCACTTTTTAAATAATATGTTTCACTCTCGTGTTTAGGCTCAGTGACAAAACCAGTAGGCGGTTTCTAGTTAAGCTCTTCATTACTGTTATTATAAATGTGTCAAAGCAAGTCAGTCATTTCTTGCATACATGACTCATTAATTGCTTTAAGGCACTTCATGATTGTGACTGAGTTTCTCAGCAATATGTCAAGTGAGTCACCAGTGTGCCCTATTCATGAACAACTTCACTATCCAAGCTCAAAGGGAACTACTTGGATTTCCCCTGGAACATCTGGTTAATCATGTGTCCAGTTGTTTCATGTTCTATCCTGTATAAATGGACACTGAGCAAGTTTTTGTCATTGAGTATCTTTAGGTGATGGAGGACCACACGTTTAACCACGTGTGTTTTGTGTGTAAAAGTGCATTCATCCATCTTAAGCACCAAATATACAGTACTGTGCAAAAGTTTTAGGCACATGCAGGGAAATGCTGTAGAGCAAAGATGCCTTCAAAATAATGAAATTAAATGTTTCTACATTTTTTTTTTTAAAATATCGTAAAGAGCAGTAAACAGTAGTAAATGAAGCAAAGTCAATATTTGGTGTGAAAAAAAAATTAAATTAAATTAAAATCTCTGGTACAATTTGTGTAGTTTTATGAGGAAATGAGCTGGTAAGTTTGATTGAGCATCTTGCAGAACCAGCCACAGTTCTTCTGGAGACTTTGACTTTCACACTCGCTTCTTATATTTGCAGCAAAACCCAGCAGCCTTCATTGTGTTTTTTGTCTGAAAAGTGTCTCTAACGTAATCTGCTGCTTTCTTTAATGACATACAAACATTTTTCTGTAACATTTGAACTAGAAAACTAATGTTTGGGAATCTAAAATGTTTTTTTTACTGACCTGATAATGATGAAGTCATAAAATAAAAAATCTATAACAAAGTTTGTACTAAAACAAATAGGGTGCCTAAAACCTTTGCACAGTACCGTATATGATTTGAATAAATTTCTTTTGTTTACTCTAGTCCAGCACCTCCATTTCTCCACACTTACAGACTTTATGACGCATGTCACCCCCTCCCGTTCTGTCAAATCTTTCGCTACTAATTGAGTGAGGCTGCAAACAATTTATTGGTGCTGGGAGACTGAGGCATTTGGCACTTAATTCAAAACACATGTGCCATTTTCAGAGAGATGTGGATGCAATTATGGTTCCCGAAAGAATACCCAGATCGACTTAGGGGTCAGCCACTGGAAAAAGAAAAAAAAAAAAACTCATGAGGACACATATATGTCCCTGACACAAGAACACAGAATGATATGTAATGTTATATATGCATACACATCACTCTGTGTTTGCATTTGCTCACGTGCCTACACAAGTTAGCGAGTGAGATTCGGGCTTAGATATAGGAAGAAAGAAACAGGTCCAGCAAGCAATAGGAATGAGAGCGAGGGAGGAGAAGGAAACAGAGAAAGAGAAACAAAACAACTGAGCAATGGAGAAAACAACTGAGGCAGTGAAAGAGAGAGGAATGTTTATTAAGAGTAGGCCTTCAGAATGTTGAGAATGCCAGCACACGTGGTAGTTATTACCGATGGATTGAAACAAGAAAAAAATCCCAGTCTCACTCATACACATTACATAGCAGAGTGTGAGATTGCTATAACGGCCCTTGAACACATGCATGTACACCGTCGACCCGGGCCTTTGTTACTGTGGCAATAACTGTTCTCAACTTTGAAGTAAAGCCAAAACAAAGATCTGCTGCTCAACTCCAATACAGAGAGAGTTTTTCTGTTTAATCCTGCACACGGAGGCCTGCACAAGAATGGACGGATATTCTCTAGTAGAAATGAGCGGCTGTAAATGCATCAGAATGCACCAGGGCAAGACTTGCGATAATATCAGCCTTCCTGTGCCAGTTAATATCATGAACACTGACTCTACCTGAGTAAGTAGGAGCGGAGGAGGAGCCGACAAAGCCCTCTGAAAAAAATCCCTAAATCCAGGCTCCATTTCCCCCTCGTTGCTCAATGGGACTTTTTGTCCCTTCATCCTGGTCCCATGTCCATCTTTGATTCAGTCTAATGACTCATTAAATCATAGAGAAAGCATTCCTTCTTCAAGCTCAAGAGCCACTTTTCCACCATCACAAAGAAAAAATACTAAAAAATCTCATTCTGTCTAAATGTTAGAAGCAATGTTCAAATACCACAGCAAAATCCTATAAGTAAAATCGAAGGAGAAGAATATACTATTGCAAACTGTATCTCTCCTGATTTCTTTCTTCTCCAAGGTACAAACAGTGCAATGCATTGTAAATACAATAACAGGCTCTTAAAGTCCAGTTATGTACAGTACCTTCAATGTATACCATAGCACTGTTAGATTCTTGAATCTCATTTGCCAGAAGGTGATGATTAATGTTCTATAACAGCAACTCATTTTACAACATTAAATATAACGATAAATGGATTATAAACATGTAATGTTGCTCTATGATAAATAAAATTTTTAATCGTTCAGTCTCTCCAGGATTTCATGATTTTGCGACTGCAGAAATTAACGCAAAATCAAGCAAACTCCATAATAATCAGAGGAGCTTGCTTTTTTTTTTAGAATTGCCGCAGATTTTCCGCAGATTTTGGCCAAGATGAGTCATGCGACATCATCACCACACTCATTCAGCCAAAGCCCTCTTCGATTCAAGTGCGTCGAATATGAGTACAGCTAAAAGGTCTCATTTACCAACATACATCACTGTGAAAGATTGTATAAAACAATTTTGTCCAATTGCAATTTTGCCAATTCAAGCACAAAAAAGCACAAAAACATTTGAAAAAAGCAAATTCTGAAAAAAGCCGCAGCAAAATCAAGCATTTTTGCCTGCAGCAATCACAAAAAAATCAGAAACTCAATTGTTGGACAATTGTTTGTGCTATTAAAAGTACAGTTTTTTGAGAGAGGTATATATGGCCAGAAAGATAATACAGCTGAGTGCAAAAGTTTGATTCCCCCATGATTTGTTGATGAACTAATGTGGTGTATATACAAAAAAAAAAAAAAAAAAAAACAACAACAACAACAAAAAAAATTCCCAGAAGTGAATTTTGGGTATACAAGAGAAAACATATTCAAGACAAAATCCAAAACATAAGTCAAAATGAACAGAAAACTACTTAGAAAAGAACCAAAAGAAGAAGTTTTGCCAGACCTGACCTATAGAAGGTAGAAGGGGATGCAAACCTTTGAACTAAGTTACGATTGACATCTTAGTATACTGTACACTATTTGACCATTTCTATTATTTGTGATCATAATAGAGCATCTGTAAAACATAACACACTAAATGCCTCTTTGGTTAAAGAGGTTAATTTATCCTAAGGGTATACAAACTTTTGCACTCAGCTGTATGCATTTTTTAATCTAACCTTCTTTTCAGATGTTTTTGAGATAGAGAATGTGCATAGGGACTGTGAGCAAGAGACATTTGGGAAAGGGAAGGGACAAAAAAAAAGTTAGAAAGAAACGCAAAAAGCCAGGGAAGGAAAAAAAAGAGAAGTTAATAAGGTGATGGAGCTGGGGCCTGCTGGCGCTCTCGTGTTGCTCTGCTGTGGAGTACGCGAGGGCTCGCCTCCTGCCAAAAATGTTCTCGAAGTGCTCAAAGCTGGTTCTACTTAGAGTCAGATTTCACTAACCCACTATAGCGACCTTATGAGGGAGAGAGGCAGAGAGACAGCTTTAAAATGTTTGGAAGCCACCGTGACAGTTTTGTGTACTGCCAAGACCGAAGGCAAACTGTCACGTCTTTAACACTCGCATTAAGTGTTGAAAAGTCAAGTAAAGGGGACAGTGTGCGCAGGGGAGGAACGAGTACAGATGAGACAAGGGTGTACTCTCAAACTAGATTGAAAAAGTGTGTATCAGAGCAACAACGAGGTCTCTGCTCAAGCGCAACGGAGCGGAACGCCGTTTTGGGTCAGCTTCATCATGCAGCCGTGAATGCCAGACTGCACTGACCCGAAAACACAGCAGAAATACACAGTGTATGAACACACACATACATGTGCATGAGAAACATAGGAAGTACATTTTTAATATGTATATGTGTTTTCATTCGTCTAAGCAACACTGTTATCAATCTCAAATCTGTTGGTGAATTCCACAGTGCAAAGTCTAGCTATTTGAGATTTATGGTTAACTCAAGTCACTCTCTTCCTGAAGCACAGCCACTGTTACTTATTAATGCCTCTCCTTAAGAATGCACAGTGGAGAAAGTGTTATCTAGAAAAATAAAACTGACTCCAAACCCCAATCTCATGCTGATATTAAGGAATTAGATTATCTGCTTAACTCAGGCAGAGAAGAGGCTAAATATTTTTCTCCACAGTGTCTGCTTGTGTGTGTGTGTGTGTGTGTGTGTGTGTGTGTGTGTGTGTGTGTGTGTGTGTGTGTGTGTGTGTGTGTGTGGATAAATACTCCCCAGCACCTCTGTCCATCTCTCTCACTTTGCGGTCAAAGGTTTCACGCCGAGTTTGTTTATTGTTATTGTTGAGGCGCATTTATAGTTCCTATTCTTGACCTCGGCCATCAGCGTATTGCAGTTTACAAAACAGCTGTTTTCTCTGCACACCAATTATCCCTGTTTCCTGTCTAACTTCCTATAGGTCCTATGAGTATAAACTCAGGGATTACAGAATTAACGTTCTTTTATGGACCGAATAATTAACATTATGTACTATAACAGACAAGGGATAACCTACAGACAGTTGGTGATTACCACAAAATAAACCGTGGTGCTGAACACAGAGGTCTTGTCTTGCCCTGGAGAAGTTTATCTTGTTGATATTAACCCACTTATTACACGGCTACTTACCAACCATGTAATTAATTTGACACAGAATATTTATTGCTGTATATCTTCTAAAAATAGTCCAGCAGTACTACATAGCCATGTAGTCTACTTGCTTATTTGGTGTTTCCATTTATGGCAAAAGTGAAACAAGGAGAATTGAAATTCTTTCGAGATGTTGATCTTAACAGACTACGTTGAGTGACGAGAGACATGAACATCAGCGTCCTGTAATTCAGAAATCACAAACCTCTGTCTGCCGAGGAAATCCGAATCAAGTATTCCCACAGAGTTATAATAATATGAATTAACTAAGGAAACTAGAAGGAACGCAACACTGACTAGAATTTGTAAACCTCCATTCACACCCCTCCCACACACCAAAGAGAAGTTGGAAGCACACAATTGTATAGGATGTGTTTGTGTATCGTTACGGTTTCCCTTCACTGGAGCTAAGAGGCCCAAATCTGTTCCAGCATGACAGTACCCCTGTGTACAAATCGAGCTTCATGAAGACATGGTTTGGCAAGGTTGGAGTGAAAGAACTCGCTCAGATGCCTGACCTCAACCCCGCTGAACATTTTTGATATGAATTGGAATGTAGACTGCACCTCAGGCCTCCTCGCCTAACATCAGTGACTGACCTCACTAATGCTCTTGTGGCTGAATGAGCAAATCCCCACAGTCACGTTCCAAAATCTAGTGGAAAGCCTTCCCAGAAGAGTGGAGGTTATTATAACAACAAGGGGGAATGAATCTAGAATGAGATGTTCATCAAGCACATATGTGTGTGATGGTCAGGTCTCCATAAACGTTTGACCTGGTTAGCGATGAGCTTTTGTACTCACCTCTACTATGACTTGACACTCATACTCTGAAAGTACTCTCACTTTTATATGATTTGGCATTTGATTAGGATTCGCTTAATCTGTGATTGAGACTCAGACTTGGACTGACTTTTATATTATTCTAAGACTTGAGACTCTACTCAGACGCACTTCTCTAAGACTTGAGACTCTACTCAGACGCACTTCTCTGAGACTTGAGAGTCAGCTTGGGCTTGCTTATCTATTACTTCAGACTTAACTTGGACTCACATATAAGACTTGAGAGCCAACTTAGATTCCCTTCTGTAAGACCTGAAACTCTACTCAGACTCACTTATCTAAGGTTTGAGACTCAACTCTGACTAACTTATCTATGACTTGAGACACCCCATCTCTGATGCCCTTATCAGACTCATTTATTAGTGAATTGACACTTGACTCAGACTCACTTATATAATGACTTAAGACTCAGGTTCTGACTCACTTCAGGATGATGACATGACACTTAATTGAGACTCACTTATTCTATGACATGAGACTCAACTAAGATTTACTTATTTACTTTACTTGAGACCTGATTCAGACTCACTTATATATAACTTGAGAATCGATTTGTCACTTATCTATGACTGCTGTCTCAACTTGGACACACTTATCAACCACTTGAGGCTTGACTCTGACTCACTTACATATGACCAGAGATTCAACTTGGACTCATTTATACAGTATATGACTTAAGACTTAACTTATATATGACTTAAGCTGTTTAAGTAGGATTGTTCAGTGTTTGTTTCCTTAACAATCAATACCTTTGCCCAAACTGCACTGCTACAGTCTGCTTTATTATTCCCATGCCAGAAGCCCCATTCTGGACTTAATTTGATATGAATAACATCTTGGGGATTTTGGACTCGACTGGGATGTAAGGTTGAGATCACTTAGACTCAACATAGACAATGGTGAACGACTTGATTACAACACTAACATGTGACAGTGCTGCAGCTAAATCTTTGCCGTTACAGCACAAACAGCTTGTGTGTATGTTCATCTCAACAGTTACAATACATTTGCAGTATATTGCAATACAAAAAAGTCTTAATTAGTGTCATGTGTGAAACAGTGTTGGCGGATTTCGTGTCAAGTCAACGGAGAGGAACTCCAGAGGCGAGCGTGCCTCAGTCAACTGTCTCTCATGCTGTCACGGGGAGATTATGTCATTTTAGTGTATGCGTAGGCGCTTCTATGTCTGATGAATAGCAAGACAACTTCGCGCCAACATCAACAGAGTCTCCATAGTGCACTCACACAGAGCGCTGAAGGCTAGACGGAGAAAAGGAAGAAAAGACTGAAGGAGGGGGGGAGTTCTGCATCTGCAGGAGAGAACAGAAACAGACCATAAATAGAGACTGATAATAAACTTTACTTAAGGAGAAAAACGATTGCTTTGCATTTTTGCAAGCAGGCGCTTGTTAGGAATAGACCCATTATTTTACATTTCTGGTAAAACCGAGTCAGAGTAGTGGGTTTTATGTTTGTCACTGTATCAGCCTAATACACTATGTAGTTAGAATGAAGACCGGTTTCTAATCCAGCAAAAAGGAGTTGCTTCACCGAACATGCTACTTAGTAATTTCTTGAAATCCGATACATGCAGAAGACATTCTTTAGCCCTTGAGTAGGTTTTTTTTTTTTTTTTTTTTTTTTTGCTTTTCTAGTCACCATTTTGTTTTCCCACCATTGTGTGCTGAGACTTCACATTTGATACCATTATGAAGACTGATGTGTGTTTCATACTGTATGACTGTATGTCTCGCAGCATTATGCTTTGCATTAAGGCCAGAGTCTTCCTTCTTCCAAACTTGTACTTTCAGGCACCTGCAAGACATTAAACACACGTGCCTTTTATGAAATCTCCTACAGTTGTGCTCACAGCTGAAAGTGGACATTGTTAAGTACAATGTGAGCATTTCCATTTAGCTCCGCACTCAAAAAGTCATTAAGCGTTTGATTAGTTTAATCGGATGTTTCCATGTGGGGTTAAAACAAAATGAAGTCATAGGTTGGGACTGGCCTTGAGGCATTAGAACACAAGCCCATTATGCTGAAAGTTGCTGGTTCAAATCCTGGTCAGCCTGACAGGGACAAATGAACTGGATACTGGAGGGTGACTGGTATAAAATATGACTGTCACAGGTTACTGCAAATTTCACTCCCCCCCCCCTGAGCAATACAACCCACCAAAAAAAAACTAATTCCAGCCTTCATGAACTACCTCGGGCCCCAATTTCGCCTGCACAGCTGGTGAGTACCCCTTAAAAGCAATGTTCCAAAACTGTGTACGTGTAGCTGCAAAAAAAGAATGTAATTTCTATTGTATAATAAACTCTAAAATACAGCTGTAATGTTGGCAAGCCTGAGATAAACCACAACTGCACACAGTAACGGAATGCGTGAGAGACATAAGACAGAAGGTGGGGTCGGGGCTCAGCAAACTGAAATGTACTGTGTTAGGTTGCACAGAGCTGCCTGCCAGGATGGAGACACAAAGAAAACAGATAAAATATCCTCAGATGTATAAGATGGTCAGGAATGTTGATGAGTCATTGCATGTTCTCGGAGCTTCCTGCACTGACAGGATATGTCTTGTCTGTCACAGGTAACCGAGAATATCATCTCCAGACAGACATTACAAGGTGAGCATCAAATTATTGTATGTAATCATGTTCATTCAGCCATGTAAAACTGATTACTGATTAACTCCCGGCTTCCCTTCGGGCTCGGGTTTGTGTCGTCAGTCCTGCACTGATTTTATTCTTTCCTACTCCAGAAGCGAGAACCTTACCACATAGTTACAACACTACAGGGGCAAAGTTTGTGACACAGAGACCCTCAGCCCACCTTACACTCAGCAGCCTACAAGGTGAGCCATGTCTGCTTTTATTAAGAATTAAGCTTTATAAGTGGTGCAATTGTCAATGTTGGTAAAGGTAATTGTTTTCTCCTTTAATTCCACTGTATATCCAATTAACTTTTTCCCCCCTTTGTGAGTAATTAAAATGTAGAAATAGTCTAAGCATACACTGAAAGGAGTTAATGTACATTTACAAGTTTACCTAGTTTCAAATGTTAATGTCTCATTTGTCAATACCAAAACATGGCAGATAATGGTAACCAAATAGAATATTATTTCTCATTTTAGTTCTTATGAAATTTCATAGTAATTGTTTATCCACTATTACGCTTCAGTTTATGTAAGTACAATGAACATCAGTCCTGTTTTTCTTTAATGTGAAATGCCGATATCAGATTTAGATTTAGATACAGCGGTACAATTACCCCGAGTGGTACAAAAGAAAAGCTATCGTCTGGGTAGGAAGGGGTGGCATACTATCTCTTCCCTATCAATCACAGTGGCACTAGCCAATCATGGGCATGTGTGAGCTCATGTACGCGGAAGAGGGTAGATAGCGCTTTCCTCCCTGTGTGTTATTCTGCCCTGTGACGCAGCATTAGCAGCAGTTCGAAAAGATGTATTTGGCTCGCTTCACATGTTAGCTTTCACCCTCCCTGGTTATTAGCGGTTGTGTGATAGGGGAGAGTTGGCTCCCCATTTCAGATACATCTAATATATTTAAATGTTCACTCTTGTTTTTCTTTACATTTATTTCCTTTCTGTTTCTAGTCTTTACATAGTGTTATCCTGTATTAACCCTCTATTCAGACAGTCTTTCAGTCTAAGACATATCATTTCGGTTTAAGTGGCTCTGAAACGCTTTTTCAGTGGGGAAAAAAACGTGTCATCATATTTCAATGTTATGAACAATGCACTCTGGTTTACACAGAACTTTAACTGAAACTGAATGTCATTCTGGAAACAAGCATTCAATACTGAGAAGGCTTGGGTTTGGGTTATGACAATTCAAGCAAATGTATCACAAGCTTTGTGCACAGTATAAAATTAGCAGCAGCTGATTTTGTTAGATACAAGTGAAGATAAACACAGTTGATTTTTTTTTTTTTTTCATACATTTTGTATTTTGTTTGAGGACAAAACTAAATGTGTCTTTGATAGTGAAATATTTGTAAAACATCCAGATTTTCGGAATTGGAAAGTTTTATTTCGAAATCTTCGTGGACATACTCCCACCATGTGATCCAGATGGAGGAAAAGGTTGAACACTTCTCTCTGGTCAAATATTAAAGGTTGTGCAAAAATACTGCTTAAGCGCAGAGATTATTTTTCCTGTATGTTTCAGTAATGAGATGAAAACTTTTTTTTTTTTTTCGGTTTTTCAAAATTGCTTAAAAAGTTTAAAAGGTCATTTAAGAAAAAAAACATCAAATTTATGAATTCATTGTTTAAAAGATTACAATTATGTCTGTACATAGTAACTTTAATAAGTTTATAAATATGTTTTATTACTTCATATATCAATTCAAAAATCATGGTCCTCAACTGAGTTTATGTAAACCAGCTGACCTGTGTTAGCCAGCAGCAAAGCAAGCCAAAACGGCTGTGGTTCCACACCATGAGTCACATCATCACAAGGATGATAATTAAACTGCGAAAGAGTTGAAGCTGGAGTTTCACTTCCTCAAGTGTTTTCCTGTTTGATTACAAAGATATGCACTGATTTCACTCAAAAAAAAAAAAAAAAAGGTCGACAGGCAGTAAAACATTGTTCTATAGCATGTATGTTAGTAATCTCACTTAGAGGCATGTCTTAAGTTCAAAACACTCAAAATGCCACAACTCTGCAAATGTTTATATCACAGAGCTGGCGTTGAAAGCAAACCGCTAATGTAGACATCTGCTGCTCATCTGCAGATTTGTTTCTGTGTCTTAGGCAGCCTGAAGTTAAGAAACTTTTGAATCTTGGAATATAAGTCATGGACTTTGTCTTGCGTGATCTATTGATCTTTATTGAGGAATGCTGCTTGTTTTGTTTGGATAACCTCCCACTGTGTCTCCCACACACACACACACACACACATACTCCTCACTTGTCCTGGACATTCTTCCTCTTCTTCTTCTGCTTTCTGTCAGCTTCAGATCCATACCTTCCTCTAAGCACTAATCCTCTATATTCATCACTCAAGCTTTTCTCAGCTCCATCCTGTCCTCCTTACATCCCAGCAATTGTTTTCTTCAGTCTCACCCTTTTACGCTATAATATGACGAGGAAATCTGTAATAGGTACATCATTAATGTTAAGCTGCAAGATTGTCAGAAACATGGTGTTAAAGCGTCTGAAACGTCAGTCATATTTCTGCATTCGCATGGTTATCTACTGAAATTATATATATTATATTATAACATATATAATAGTGTTGCCGCAGTTGTGTACCATTTAATGTCACTGCTTTTTATGGAGTTGTTAGGCACATTATCGAAAAGTATAAGTCATTACTATATCCTGTATAGCACTGTTTAACTCCTAAGAATCTAATTGGTCAGAATGTACAGTACTGTGCAAAAGTTTTAGGCACATGCAGGGGAATGCTGTAGAGCAAAGATGCCTTCAAAATAATGAAATTAAACATTTGTACATTAAAAAAAAAATTTAAAAAAAAAAAAAAAAAAAAAAAAAACAGTGAAGAGCAGTAAACAGTAGTAAATGAAATAAAGTCAATATTTGGTGTGACAAAAAAATAAAAATAAAAATAATAGTCTCCGGTACAATTTGTGCAGTTTTATAAGGAAATGAGCTGGTAAGTTTTATTGAGCATCTTGCAGAACCAGTCACAGTTCTTCTGGAGACTTTGACTTTCGCACTCGCTTCTTATTTTTGCAGCAAAACCCAGCAGCCTTCATTGTGTTTTTTTGTCTGACGTAATATGCTGCTTTCTTTAATGACATTTCTCTGTAACATTTAATTTTGTGCTAGAAAACTACTGTTTGGGAATCTAAAAAATTTTTTTGCACTGACTTGATAATGTAGAAGTCATAAAATAAAAAAAAATCTCTAACAAAGTTTGTACTAAAGAAATAGAGTGCCTAAAACTTTTGCACAGTACTGTTTATGGCAAATCACAAGTTTATGTCGATGCACTAGCTCTAATATGCCATCGTTTCCATAGCAACTAACATTGTGTATGACAGATGATACACAAACACTGTTGATATGGTGAAGTTTTCTGTAAAGAGATGTTTATTTAGCATTTTTGGAAGGACTCACCAGTGTCAGAACTTTGTAACAGTCAGTGGGAAAGCAGTAACGTGTAGTTTTCTAGTTACACGGTAGCATTTTCAGGAAGGAGGGCGTTGCAGTTTCTCTGTAACATGAGAAGCAGCTTTTTTTCTACTTATTAACATCAAGAGAAAGAAAAAAAGAGAAGCGTGTGAGGCATGTAACCATACGAACATTAATACAGGCTTATGCCAGGCATCATACGGTTATGTATCCTGTCCTATGAATGAGAGATCCATAAGAAAGTGTTACAAATTGTTTTTGTATTTTAGAATAAAAACGAACAATATTAGACGTTTTAATATGTTGTTATTAATATGAAATATTGTATTAATATTTGTTATTTTTTTATATTGAGGTATATTGAGTTTTATTTATGCGTTGTTCCAATTTTAAACTCAGCAAATATGAATATCACGATACGTATCGCATATTGTAAAAACATCTTCGTCACATGGCCTGCATCCTAGACACGCTTTGAGTCTCGATGTTTTCACCTGAACATATCTCCCTCTTCCAGGTGCCACCCCTCAGTATCCGAGTCCGCAGGCGGACCTGCACCAGTCATGCCGCCACCCCGTACGCTCCTGGGCCAATCAGAGCTTCGGCGCCCACCTGCACAACATGACACTGGCCAACGGGCGTCTCCGCGTGCCTCAGGACGGCCGCTACTACCTGTACGCGCAGGTCTACTTCCGCTACCCGTCACCCAGCGAGGGCGAGCAGAAGGGCACCAGCCACCAGCTGGTTCAGTGCATCTACAAGAAAACATCATACCTGAGGCCCATCCAGCTGCTGAAGGGTGTAGGCACCAAGTGCTGGGCACCTGACGCCGAATACGCCCTGCACTCCGTCTACCAAGGAGGTCTGTTCGAGCTGCGTGCTGGCGACGAGGTGTTTGTGTCCGTTTCGTCCCCCTCAATGGTGCACGCCGAGGACTCCTCCAGCTACTTCGGAGCTTTCCGGCTAGACCTGTGAGGGCGGATCAGAGAGACTGCACCAAGGTTACATTACCCAAGAGGCACTGGGAGGCTTTCGTTTGTCTCTGTGTGGTCCCAGGAGACAGCTCAGACATTGCATTGTTTTATTTTCTTTTAACAGATTGAGATTTTTTTTTGTATATGTGAAGGAAGTGGTTCAGACAATTGGATCCCCCCTTTTTTAAGGCTGAAGAATGTATGTATATTTTTAAAAGCACATCAAAGATGTGCATCTTGGAAACAGTAGCAAAAAGGACAGTAGGATTGCCAGAACTTTGCGAGGCTTAATCTGTGCCAATCGTGTGTATGTCTGATGTATGAGGAGAAAAACTGTGCTTTCGCCTCAGGCCACTGGGCATCGGATATATTGCATTTTTCAAATCTGTTGAGATACAAGAAGAGAAGAGCGTGCCAGGGGAAAGAGGAGAGGTGTATGCTGTGCAGATGCAGGAATTCTCTGCGGCCCATCCAACCAGTGGAGCAGCATGCAATCACAGATAGAGACCTAAAAACAGATACCACCACCTGGACATTCTCTCTCTCTTTCTTTCTCTCTCTCTCTCTCTCTCTCTCTCTCTCTCTCTCTCACACACACACACACACACAAACACACACACACACACACACACACACACGCCCACACACACAGACAATACAGAATGCACTTGCTTAACCCAGTAAGAGAGATGTGGGCGCATGAGATTTGTTGATCCTTTCATTAAGTAGCCAGACTCAATAAATCAAAGGCAGCGACATGTTTACTTTCAAATACCCATAAATCATATACTCCCGCTTAAGTCCTGCTTTCTAAAAGCAGATACGCCTCACTCACCCGAACACAAACACACCCTCATTCAACAAGAACACAGTACACTCGGCTTGGACATCTGTGATTTAAAATCGTATGAAAGGTTAAACAAACAGGGTGCCTTACAGTTTAAATGTCACACCCGTGGCCTTTTAATGCTTTGGTTTTTTTTTTTTTTCCAAAACAACATTCATGTGTTTGATGATCACAAACATTTTCAGTGGAATGACATGTATGTAACCTTTATCTCTTTCTCTTCTCACTTGTGTGTGTGTATGTATGTATGTATGTATGTATACAGTACATGGTGGATATTTAAGTTTTCAACATGCTTCATATATTGGGAGTGAATATCGCAGGAGATGTGACCTCAACTCCAATGTACTGAGGTTCTGAATTAGCAAAGGGTGACTGCAAATGAGAAGAAAAATCAGCAGGCCAACATCTCTGCCAGTACATATCATTTGATGGACAACAGAGTAATGGTGAGCCAATAATGTGTAATATAAATGGCCAGATTCTTGATAAAGGGCCAAGCTGGACTTCAATGTAAATTTTTTTTTTTTCTTCCTGACTGGACTCCAGCCTGAAGTGTCCCTGATAGTGCCACTATTCTCAAGGCCTAAAAAGCAACTGCTGCCAATACACAATACACACAGGAGTGAAATGCACAGCCCAAGCACTTTCTGTTTCCTTTCCCAAGGACTTGGCTGTGAGCCACAACAAACGTTATAAATCATCATCTCCATCTGGGACGACATCTTGGAAGGAGTAAATGCATCAAGGAGACGTATTGTGCAACAGGCATAATGGATTCGAGCGAGCGTGAATGCGCAAGATCAGTCATTGTAGACTCAAATGCTGAAGTGCCTTTCAGTGCCGCATTGATCTGAATGTGTTAGCGTGTGAGGCTAATGGGCTTGGCCTGCACAATCAGTATAACAGAGGTTATGGCAAGGTGTTACAAGTGATTTGGCAGAGGCTGTGCAACAACAACAAAAAAGACTATACAGATTCAAAAGTGTGTTATGATTCCTATTACATGCTCAAGCCACAAACTTGTAGTCTAGGATTTATCTGTTTAAACTATAACTCGTTCCCAAATTCTCAGTTATCTTTAGCAAAGCTACACCTAAGGTTTACAGATTTGTGTGAAGTCTTGCGGCCGTGGCACTCCAAGTCACAGTCGAAGAACTAGCACTAACAAGGTTAACTGGTGATCATTTCCTGATGCCCTATATCCTGCACACAAAAACACAACACAAAACTACAGCTGAGAGCATGTAGGCATGCATGTTCCTTTCTTGTGTGAAAGGAAATAACTCTCCATACCAGCAGGTGGCAGTAGTCTGTCTTCATAATGAAAGACTCTCCAGTTAGGTCTTACATCTCATACTACTGCAGTAAATAGTATGTCATTATCGTACACCATCTACTGAGTAGGTATCCTGGATTACTACATTAGCATACGATTTAGTACAGTAGTAGTAGCACAGAGGTGCCAACATCTGTAGTTTCGCCGTAATATGTACGAGTTTTGACTCCTTGCTATGACAGTACAGGAGATAAAGCAAAACTTTGTCAGCTAAAGCAGTAGTCAGAGCAAACACAAATAAAATGCATGCAGCAGAAAAAGCCAATTCACTGACGGGGAAAGGACATTGGGCATGAAAGACACATTTTCTCTGGGTAGCAGGTTTTATGCAGGATTTTGCTTTGTACTGACTTTATCTGGATGAATTTGGACCTGTGAATTCACTGTGGTTTTGTGGCCAATAGAAAACAAAAGGGTGGAGCTACGTTCTCTGGTATGTAAAAGTGCATGGTGCTGTTTATTATTTATGCTGTTATCATGAAGCCATTTCTTCATTCGACATATGCTATATGGCCAAAAGTATGTGGATACCTGACCATCACACCCATATGTGTTCCTTCCCTCAAACTATTGTAACAAAGTTGGAAGCGCACAAATGTCTTTGTATGCTGTACCATTATGATTTCCCTTCACTGGAACTAAGAGGCCCAAAGCTGTTCCAGTATGACAATGCCCCTGTGCACAAAACGAGCTCTATGAAGACATGCTTTGCGCAGGTTGATGTGAAAGAACTCGTGGCCTATACAGAGCTCTGACCTCAACCCCACTGAACACCTTTGGGATGAATTGGAATGCCAACTGCGCCCCAGGCCTCGTCACCCAACATCATTGCCTGGCCTCACTAATGCTCTTGTGGCTGAATGACCACAAATCCCTGCAGCCACGCTCCAAAATCTAGTGGAAAGCCTTCCCAGAAGAGTGGAGGCCATTGTAACAACTAAGGGGGATCAACTCTATATTAATACCCGTGTTTTTCGAAAGGCATGTTCAGGAAGCACATCAGTTTGTGATGGTCAGGTGTCGACATACTTTTGGCCATATAATTTATGATGGGATTTCTGTAGTAATTTTTTTTTCTCTCTCTCTACCTGCTAGGACTTTCTTGCTTGGTGTGTAGATACAAACTAGCCTAGCTAGACACTTTTTTGTATGTGCTGTCTTGTGATTGTAGTTTCTTGTCTCGTGATGTAGCTTGTCACTTCTCTTCTCCTTTTTCCGTGCCACCAATTCAACTGGTGTTGATGAGAACCAACAGTACAGAGCAAGCCACATAAAAACTCTGATAGTTAGCCACTCACATATAATGCCCTCAAACTACCGACAGTCAGCTTGGTGCGTCAGGGTCCTTACCAGAAACAATCACGCCTGGTTGCACAGTAGCCCAACAGGGCCACATGTTTGCCTAAGAGTAACCCCACGCCAATCTAAAGCACATGTAACTGTATGAGGTTGAGCAATTTAGAATTTCACTGTGGAATACCAGCTAAACACACAAACCCCACTACAAACAAGCAAACACTACCCTCTAACCCTGATATTGAGTGTTAGTGTGTGGCAGGTAACAGGTCGCCATGGACAGGCTGAAACAGTTACACTCTGCAGAATCCCCACGGCTTTAAACAGATTCCAGACGGGATCATCTTCTTGACAGACAGCGAGGAACCAAATGTGAAAACGGTGGAAGAAACGTGTCTTAAAGTGAATGTGTGTATGTGTGTGTGTGTGTGTGTTTGTGTATGCGTGTGTATGATTGTGTCTTGGAGATGATTGTACAAAATAGTGGATGCAATTCATAAAATGCCCAGATCTGAAATATTAATGAACTGTTTGAGTTTTATTTGAGACCGGACTGTGTTGCGGTGAAGTTTCTTGGAAAATAAATAAATGAATGTAGTCCGAACCCAAGCAATACCGAACAAAGGGGCTTTTGTTTTTCTTCTTTTGCCCAGGGCTGTGTATGTTTTTTTTTTTTTTCCTACTTTCGAATTGTTCATAATCTTTAAATCACCAATATGTGGATCTCATTTTTCCTTTGATGAAAGATAACATGCACTGTTTACCACTGTTGTTTTCTCTCTATAAGAATGTACAAATGTCTGACGGTTGACTTTTTTTCTGTAATTTGATCTTTTGTGATCTGTGATTTTGAGGGACATGTGTCATTTCTAACAATAAAAGTGCTTGTTTTCCAGCAGACAGTTACTCATGAGTGTGTTTTAAAGTCTAGACGGGTTCATTATTTTTTTATTTTTTTTTACTCATCTGGTTGCCATACATCATGTTCTCTTAGGGCTTAAAACTTTTCCTCTCTTACACACTTTCTCAGACTTAATGCTGAGTTTATGACCACACCCCCGTCCATCTCCCACCCCCACATCTCTATAACTCACCGAGACAAGCCAAACGTGAGTCACCATCAGTCTCATTCTTGCTGGGGGTCCTGACCCAACCCCCTCATCCTCCCTCCTGCAATCTCATACACACACACACTTGGTCATTTACACAAGAACAGACCACACACACATCTAACCAATTCACACAAACCCCCAATCCAACCTATTCAGCAGTGACCACACACCTACTTATTCTTTGTCTATCAGGCAAACATGTGTACATACACCCTGTCTTTGTCCAACCCGACCTCACATACACACTGACCCCACACACTCGTCTCACCGGCTCATTCTGTTCACCAGCCTATTTGATCGCGCACATGCATGTGTCATCTTAACCCGTCATGTTTCCTTCTCCGAGACTGCCAGACATTCCGTCAGATGAATGCACCATTCTCCTTTCTTGTGCTGGAATGCCATCAGATACCATACGCAGGAACAAGCACCATCTAAAACCACTCAGTGTCTCGGCACACAAGCACCGACCTCGTCTTCCCCTGACAGACAGTAAACACAAACAAACAGATGAGACCAGATGGCAGTGTAAGAGCAGCTCCAGAACTTCTAGCTCTCTCGAGAACTCATGCAGACGTCCTGTGGGTGACTTTAATGAGTGTATAATGTATGTAATTGATGAAAAAAGCCCTCAGTAAAAATATTCAGTATTTGAATAGGGTTTGTGGTAAGAACCCAGATCCATTAAGCATTTTAGTAGGAAACTGTTACAAGTAAAAGCAAGTTATCAAGATTTATAACATGGAAATGGAAGTAAAAGTACTTGAGCGTCATTGTAGGAGATGTTCCAAATACCTGTTCCAAATCTCAAATCCATGACTTATGCACGTTATTTATGAACTATATTTATACCACAGAGCTGTTGAATTCTCAATCCCGATTAGTCTGAAGGTGTTCATTAATTTTCTATAACAGCAGCTCTGACACCTGTAAGGTGAATAACAGGTTTATAGTAATGTTCTTCTTCGAATATGTTATTGCTTCCATAGTAACAATTTACACAGAGACACATGTATGGTGGAAACGCCACATAAACAGAGTGTGCAATCGGTTTTATCATGATGCCTTCTGTGAGGAGATGTTTATTTAACATTTTTGGTCTGCAGTGACAGCACTTTGTAACAGTGAGCAGTAAAGCGATAAATGTAAGTTTTCCACCCTGGCAGAATCTTCAGGACAAAGGACTTTACACTTTCTAGTTTCTCTGTAACATGACAGCTGACAGCCCAAATTTTTGTTTTGACTAGCTATAAGACTTAAATTTTTTTCAGTATTTTTCACTATTTCTTTCTAACACCGCATAAGAGTCCACATAAGAGTTCACATAAATAAATAAAAAAATTGTCCTGAACAAAGAAATTCATGAACAGAGAAATTTGTAGAACAGCATAAATACTAGTTATCAATACCATTTAGATAGAAATTGCATAATCTTTGTGATATTCATACAATGTACACTATATGGCCAAAGGTTGTGGACACCTGAACAATTACACCTGTATGTGCTTGTTGAACATCCCGTTCCAGATGTAGTACCCTTTGCCGTTACAATAACCTCCACTCTTCTGGGAAGGTTTTCCACTAGATTTTGGAGAGTGGCTGTGGGGATTCGTGCTCATTCAGCCACAAGAGCTTTAGTGAGGTCAGGCACTGATGTTGGGCGAGGAGAGCTGGGATGCAATCGTGGTTCCAATTCATCCTAAAGGTGTTCAATGGGGTTGAGGTTTCTGTGCAGGACACTCGAGTTCTTCCACAGTAACGTTGGCAAACCATGTCTTCATAAACCTTGCTTTGTGCACAGGGGCATTGTCATGCTGGAACAGGTTTGGGCTCCTTCATTCCAGTGAAGGGAAATCTTAATGCTACAGCATGCAAAGACATTCTATACAATTGTGTGCTTCCAACTTTGTGCCAACAGTTTGTAGAGAGCCCACATATGGGCATGAAGGTCACGTGTCCACATACTTTTGGCCATATAGTGTACATCATGCCAAAAATAGACTTGACTCTGAGAGAAGGACCACACCTGAAGCCCCAGCCACTTCTTAATTACCTTCCTACAAATTCTCATCCCTTTCTTTCTCTCTCTAGGGAGTTTCCACACCCACCACTTCCCCATGTCCTCCCTATTTAACAACTCCTACTCAAGAGTCTTTAAGCACCCAGAACACCAGCCCAAGTTCTCATAAGTTTTTCCACCTTTTTACAGTTTCACAATCACTCCATGTCATTTAGTTGAGGGGCGTGGTCTGCACTTAAAGTTTAAAAAAAAAAAAAAAAAAAAAAAAAGGGGGTAGACATTACTAAAATAGACAAAGCCAAACCTGAGATCCTCCATTGCATCATGATGCTGCTGTAAACAAGAGGGATTATCAATAATAAGTGTTGCACCTAGTCCTTGATAAAAAAAAAGTAAGCAATGATAAAGTAACTCAGTGATCCTACTCTGAGCTGTGAGGAATTTCAGTCGTAAAAAACACCTCTCGGCCTGATTCTCAGGAGTGAAGTCTAAGAGACACAGACCCAAGCCACATTGAGGTGAAACAGTGGAATGGTGAGAATCAGACAGGATGAGGGATACAGCCTTTAGGCTTGTACTTCTCGCAGTGCTGCAAAAGCCACATGAAGAGAAGAGCTGCACCTGAACTGAGAGAGAATGTGGGATGACAAAGAGCTTGATTTATGGGTTAAAATGTGTGTGTGAGTGAGTGTGTGTGTGTGTGTGTGTGTGTGTGTGTAGTTTATCATGTTTGTGAATTTCCCCCTGGGAATCATAACTCAATTCTTTCAAAGAGGACACCTCCATCACGTGATGCCAAAAGCACTCGCTACTTTATGAACAAGTAAAAGTAATAGATCAATATCTCATGGTTTGGGGGGGTGGGTGGGGGGCGATTTTCTGGACTGAGGCCAGAGCTGTAATCCTTTGTAGGACGTGCTCTGCAGTTTGCTTTAAATAATGCATATTTTACAGACTAACATATGGGGCCAATTTGTAATTGGCCAGGAGTGCGCTGACAATTTGGGGGATTTTCTTTGGAGCAGAAACATGATTTAATGTCAATATTACAGTCTATTTCATTTCTTAAACGAGTTTTTGATTGACTGAAACAAAACACCAAGCATGCCTCACATACTTGATCACACACACACACACCAAAAGAACACACCGCCCAGAATCGAAATGCTTCACATTTATTCAAATTTCTGCAAAAACAAATTAAGCTTTTGATTACAAATTCCGCAGTGTCAGCATTTTACAAAATAAATAAGGTTACAAATCCATTTTGTGTAAAGGTCCTAAAGAATGCATTATATTGACCTTCAGGATCTTTGTGGACCAATTTCTCAGAATAATACTACTGTGAACACTGTGAGGTCTCTGTGTTCTCATTCACCTTTAAACTGAAACAGTATTAGTGCTCGGATGGGAAGCAGGCTGCGTTCAGCCGTGTGCATGGATAAAACAAACCTACTGATGGTCCAGTAACTCAGAGGTGTATCCATCTGCAGGGTGGAGTCTCTGTATACTGTTCGCTCCGGAGTCTACGTCTTCAGCGTTTCGGACGAAACACACAAGTATTTGGTCTTGTGCTTGCAACAACAATTCGTTTGCCATGCCTCCACCTGTCACTGCTGCTCTCAGAGCAAGAACAGGCGTCTTTTCAAACAAGCGCCTCGAAAACAACGTTCAGCTGCTTGTTTTTTTTCTTTCTTGTTTGTCTTCCTGGGTTTGACTGGCACATTTGTTATACAAAAGCGCTTTTTTGGCAGGTGGTTAATAACCGCAGCTGGATAAAGCACTAAGTCGAACATTCTTCCACAGGGTGGTGTGCAGCTTTCTACAGATAAGGACAGGGAGACGGAGAGAAGGGGGGTGGAGGGGGTGGTCTGTGGTCTGTGGCATGTCCTGCTCTAGATGACATTTCATTCAGCCCTGGACTGAGCCCTTAAAGCCAATCAAGGGTTGGATTACAACAGAGAGCTGGGACACTCAGTAACCCAGCAGCAATGAGCAAGCCAAATCTCTCGCTCTCTCTCTCTCTCTCTCTCTCTCTCTCATAACCCCGATGCCACAAAAAGGGACCTTTGTGAATGTGACCCGGCCATGCTGTTTAATTAACCTGCTCACTAGCCTCTCCCAGCAACACTCGCCTTGTTTTCTCAGGGGGTCAGAAAAGAAAGGATTAAAAAAAATCTCTCGTTCCTGCGCACCTCGCATGCACACACACAAACATTTACTTTCAATCAGCGGAGGCAGAGATCGTTTCGTTCCACTCCTCTATTATATTACAATAATGCAGAATTGGCTGTTGTTGTACGGAAATTGGCTCTCTAAGAGTGGAAGAGGGCCGGGCGGCAGGGAAACGCCGTCGGTGAACATCCTGGCGACCACTAGCCCAGACGAGCATGAGCAGGAACAATAGCTCCTCCGACCTCCGCGCCCTCGCTCCTGCTCGCGGGAATATTAGGGAAAGAAAGAGAAAGTAGAAGTGGCCTCGAGAATGCATTTGAAAGGAGTAACATGCTTTTAACATTGTGTTAAGGTAGATAAACACGCGAGTACAATAGAAGTGGAGCGAGCGTGCCGAGGATGGGGAGTAGAGTAAATAAATGGCAGGGAGCTCTCCCGCACTCCGCCTGCGCTTCCTTTAGGAGGAGCCTCGTCTTAGGTCATTATTGGATTGTCAAAACTGCTAAAACAAAAGGAGGGAACGGAAAGACATGATGCTCAACCGAGGTTGTCTAGGGTCATAATGAACGCAAGCAAGATAAACAGAGGCTGGAGGATACACCCGAGATGAGACGATCACGCTCAGAACGCAGCACAGGAAGACAAGCGGTGCAGAAGGGACGAACTCCCTTCAACTTCAGTTCTCTGGAATGAGACGGTGACATTAACTCCCTAATGCAAGGGCACGTGAGCAGTCATGAGAAGAGAAGGAGTGCTCGCCAAAAAATGATCACAGTGCAGCTGTGTGAGATCGTGAGAGAGATGGTGACCTCTACTGGCCTGGGATGGGAAAGACAACACACAGCTCCACTGGTGAACCCCCATGTCTAATATGGTGTCCGGAAAACATGAGAAATGCATTATGGATATTCTGTGGTTGCTCATTTGGAAACTGTGCAATAAATGTTCTCTATAAAATGGTACAACATAGTACATGACCTAAAGGACATTGCAGGACATACCGACCGTTAACACATTTTAGACAAACTGACCAACTTTGTAAAATAACCTGAGCTAAATGGCAGGAAAACCTAAATGGGTGGTAAGAGGTCCTCGGAGAGTATCTCCTCAAAAGATCTTTCTGAATGATGTAAACAAATAAGTTGACCACAGTGGCTTAAATAATTCCCTTCAACATACATGACAGCGGTGGCTGCTCAATTTCAAGTCACGTTCGAATGTTAACATTCAGACACTTTAAATTAACACTTCAATTCCATAAAGCTCTAACACAACACTGTCTCTGGCTTTTATCTGCGCGAGTGTCTGAGTGTGAGGAAGACAGAGTGTGAGACTTTTTAACATGATACACTGTCGTCTCATCTCTCATCCACTTCCCACAGTGATTGTCTGACCTGGGCAAGTTCAGGCATGTCAGCTAGAGAGAGAGAGAGAGAGAGAGAGAGAGAGAGAGAGAGGGAGAGGGAGAGGGAGAGGGAGAAGCCAAATGCCAAACGCATGACATTCCAAAAATGCCCTTCACCTGCCATGGCTTCCCTCAAAGAGAATCCAGGGATGACACATGCATGATTAAAAAAAGGCAAAGTTCAAAGTCAGTGTTCACAGGAATGTCTGTGTGACAAGGAAGATGTGGATCAGTGGTGCGTGTGTGTGTGTGTGTGTGTGTGTGTGTGTGTGTGTGTGTGTGTGTGTGTGTGTGTGTGCGCGTGCGTGTGTGTGTGCGTGTGTGTGTGCGCGTGCGTGTGTGCGTGTGTGTGTGCGTGTGTGTGCGTGCGTGTGTGTGCGTGCGTGTGTGTGCGTGCGTGTGTGTGCGTGCGTGTGTGTGTGCGCGCGTGTGTGCACAGTAGGCAGTAGTGGAGTGTGTGAGAGCTTCAGGGTAAGCTGTAGAGTCAGATCCTCTGGGGGACAGGACTTCCCGTCCAGGCACGTTGCCCAACTCCGCATCTCCATCTACGCCAAAACCTCAGGCCATTCACAAAAAAATTCCTCCTTCACACACACATACTTTCTACCAGGTAATTGGGGTGATCGGGTCTGGGAGGTGTGTCCATGAGATGGAATGGGATTTAATGTCTCTCCTGCTGAGTGGTGTGAAAAGGGTCCTCAGTTGAAAAGGATGGACTCAGGGTCTCTGTTTGTCATCTGTGCCATGTGCTTCAAAATGTCCTTCTTAGTGATAATCCCCAACAAACGCCTACAAAGACAGAAGAGGAAGAAAAACCAGAAAGGATAAAATCTATTATGAATAAATAATATGAACAAAATCTATTTGATGATCACATCAACTGAAACCACTAATCTGACAGCTCTATATAAATACCAGAAAACAAGAATAAAAGGTCCTCATTAGGGCATGACTGACAAAAGGCATGACATAATGTGTTTGTACACATGACCACATACATGAATATGCAATCCACATGTATGTGCATGTGTGTGTGTTTGTGTGTGTGTGTGTGTATTAAGCAGTTAGTCAACCCTCAATCGCTCACAGATGTCATTTCCATTTGCTGGCAAGACGTTTGGCTCCAGGGAGGGATAAAAAGATAAACAGACTGCTCATCTTTCACTTTTGCGTGCACACACACACACACACACACACACAAACACACACAATTATGTGATAGCCTATAGCACAGATTGTATACCAGCTAAACCACTGACACAGCTTAACTTCAGTCTTTACTAGGATTGCACTATTTCATTATATTTGAATCACGATCACAATTTTTTAGCTTCCTCAATTGAACAAAATTGAATGTGATGTCGATGAGTTTGTTTAATGTTACCTAATTTTCTAACATTAGATATCTTTTTTTTTTTTTTTAACTTCAGTACGTTAAATCACAAGGTCTCTATTCAGGTTCTAGCTGTCTCTTTGGTTGCACCACTGTGATGGCTTATATGTTTGTTTGTTTGTTTATTCAGTGTCAAATTTTTGTTTATATATAGCATTTAAAAGACCAATGCCACTGGATGTACGATTTGGGAATTGTGTTATCCGTGCTATTGATAACTACACGCAGAAGAATATTTTATTAAAATGGGCTGTGCTGCACTCTTGTCCACGGCCCAAATTAATCTCACGACTATGAGTGCCAAGTTAATACACAGTCAGAGAGAATTCAAGGCTGTGTTCCAAACAGCATACTGCATACTATTTAGAGTTGCTCCACTGTAATCTCTCAGCATGTTTCTTGGGCCCAGACCACAAGCTGAATGTATGGTTTTCTCCCCAGGATACACATATGACCAAGGCCAAAGATAATAAGATAACCAGCTAAAGTACAGTGTAGAGAATCCCAATCTGGATGATGAAATACTACATACATACTGATTGCAATATAATAGAGTTAGAAGGACCAGATACACAGAAGCACACAAAACACAGCCATTTCACTTGCCAGCTATCGTTTTCTGTTCAGCTAAAACTATCTTACAATTTGATAATGATAGAAATTCTATGCAACAACGAGGATAAATCAGAAGACTATCATACACTACCAACCCGCCAAAGAAATGCCTTAACAGTTTATCAAGAGAAATTAATCCTTTTTCCTCTTACTGATAATACTGGACACCTTCAATCTCTTGCTCTCTCTCTCCTGATTGGCTGCTGGCTCTTGCCTGTTACCATGCAGTCAGACGACTTCTGGTTTTTCGCCATAATTTTCTCCCTAATGTAGTCTTGGTGTCCCCGATCATACGACAGCTACCAACCAGGGCGTGTGAAGGCCTTCACGTGCTTCCTCTGAGACATATGAAGCCAGCCAACCACATCTTTTCAAACCGCATCACAGGGCGGCGTAACACACTCGGCAAGAAAGCGCTATCTGCCCCCTTCCGCATGCATGAGCTCACAGAAGCCCATTATTGGCTAGTGTCGCTGTGATCGATAGGGGGATTGATAGAATGCCATGCCTCGCACCCAGAGAGCATGGCCATTTTTGCTCTCTTAGACTACCAGCCATCATTGGGATTCTAACTCTAGACAATAGGGTCTAGAATGCTTCTCTGTTACACCACTCAGGAGCAGTCTGACTCCTCTTGTGCCTAAATATGGGTAGTGTGATGACACTAGTGACATGTGAGTAGGTGTATGATGTATGCATACAGTGGGGGGAAAAAGTATTTGATCCCCTGCTGATTTTGTACGTGTGCCCACTGACAAAGAAATGATCAGTCTATAATTTTAACAGTAGGTGTATTTTAACAGTGAGAGACAGAATAACAACAAAAAAAGCCAGAAAAACGCATTTCAAAAAAGTTATAAATTGATTTGCATTTTAATGAGGGAAATAAGTATTTGACCCCTTCGACTTAGTACTTGGTGGCAAAACCCTTGTTGGCAATCACAGAGATCAGACGTTTCTTGTAGTTGGCCACCAGGTTTGCACACATCTCATGAGGGATTTTGTCCCACTCCTCTTTGCAGACCGTCTCCAAGTCATTAAGGTCTTGAGGCTGACGTTTGGCAACTCGAACCTTCAGCTCCCTCCACAGATTTTCAATGGGATTAAGGTCTGGAGACTGGCTAGGCCACTCCAGGACCTTAATGTGCTTCTTCTTGAGCCACTCCTTTGTTGCCTTGGCTGTGTGTTTTGGGTCATTGTCATGCTGGAATACCCATCCACGACCAATTTTCAATGCCCTGGCTGAGGGAAGGAGGTTCTCACCCAAGATTTGACAGTACATGGCCCCGTCCATCGTCCCTTTGATGCGGTGCAGTTGTTCTGTCCCCTTAGCAGAAAAACACCCCCAAAGCATATTGTTTCCACCTCCATGTTTGACGGTGGGGATGGTGTTCTTGGGGTCATAGGCAGCATTCCTCCTCCTCCAAACACGGTGAGTTGAGTTGATGCCAAAGAGCTCGATTTTGGTCTCATCTGACCACAACACATTCACCCAGTTCTCCTCTGAATCATTCAGGCAAGCTTCAGACGGGCCTGTACATGTGCTTTCTTGAGCAGGGGGACCTTGCGGGCGCTGCAGGATTTCAGTCCTTCACAGCGTAGTGTGTTACCAATTGTTTTCTTGGTGACTATGGTCCCAGCTGCCATGAGATCATTAACAAGATCCTCCTGTGTGGTTCTGGGCTGATTCCTCACCGTTCTCATGATCACTGAAACTCCATGAGGTGAGATCTTGCATGGAGCCCCAGACCGAGGGAGACTGACAGTTATTTTGTGTTTCTTCCATTTGCAAATAACTGCGCCAACTGTTGTCACCTTCTCACCAAGCTGCTTGGCGATGGTCTTGTAGCCCATTCCAGCCTTGTGTAGGTCTACAATCTTGTCCCTGACATCCTTGGACAGCTCTTTGGTCTTGGCCATGGTGTAGAGTTTGGAATCTGATTGATTGATTGCTTCTGTGGACAGGTGTCTTTTATACAGGTAACAAACTGAGATTAGGAGCACTCCCTTTAAGAGGGTCAGATACTTATTTCACTCATTAAAATGCAAATCAATTTATAACTTTTTTGAAATGCGTTTTTCTGGATTTTTTTTTTTGTTGTTGTTATTCTGTCTCTCACTGTTAAAATACACCTACCATTAAAATTATAGACTGATCATTTCTTTGTCAGTGGGCAAACATACAAAATCAGCAGGGGATCAAATACTTTTTTCCCCCCACTGTACAAATTTCCCACCATTACAGCCACAATAGCCCTGACACACGGCTGACTGTGGATTACTGTTACAGGAATGTCATGCTGACTCACACATAATTGAAAGCTTTAAATATCTTATACTCTTAAGACTTATACATTTGAAGGAATATCGTATTATAGGACTAACACACACACACACACACACACACACACACACACACACCCGTTCTGTGTGACGAGGCACTGGCGTAATCCGAGCTTGCGGAAGATATCCAATGTGATGTCAATGGGTGTGTGGTCAGTTATGGCTAGTGGACTGAGGTCCATGATGCTGCGCAGACTGAGTGGAGGCGGGCCACCATGAGGCTGAGCCGAAGTGTGTTCAGTGAAGAGGACTTGCGATGCACCCACGATGCCCTCCTGGCAGTGCCGTGCGTTATCTGGTAGAGGGGAGGCAGAAATGAGAAGGGAATGAGGAACCAGATAAGTCTGAAGAAAACCTTCCACAGTCCTGATGATGAAAAAACCAATATATGCATATGTCAACTGAATGTATTTGAAGATCCCTAGACACACACACATACGCACTTTTGCCTATCTCACCTATTGATATAACCAGGTCCCTCCGCAGCACAAAGCCCACCAGCCTCTGACTCTCGTGGGACACGACTACAGGGAAACCGCTGTATGACGTATCAGCTATCAGGGCCTCCACCTGGTCCACGCTCATGCCACTCTGCGTGAGGACACAAAGTGGAGGATCAGAGCACCGTGGACGCATTACATCCATGGCCAGGGTCTTGTACTCAAACTCCTCCTTGGGCTCGAGGAAAGGGTAGCCGTTCAGCCGGATATGCGCCTCGTAGATGCCCTCTCTGCCCAGCGCATCCGCCACCCACTTACTGGTCATAGTAGCTGCCATGAGGGGCACGATATACTCCAGTCCTCCAGTCAGCTCAAACATGATGACCACCAGAGACACCGTCATCCGAGTTACACCACCTGTACAGGGAAATGGAGAGAGAGGATGGGAAGAGAAAGGGAATATGATTAGCCATGGAGCAGCCGAGCAATGCATAAAATCATGCAGATACAGGACAAGCGCTTCAGTTAATGTTCACATCAAACAGAATGTGGTAAAATGTAATCTTGGTGACTTTAACCTTGGTATGGCTGTTGGTGCCAGATGGGCTGGCTTGAGTATTTCAGAAACTGACTATGCTAACTCAAATAAACATTCTTTACAACCGTGGTGAGCAGAAAAGCATCTCATAATGCACAACACATCGAACCTTGAGGTGGATGGGCTACAACAGCCGAAGACAACATCGGGTTCCACTCCTGTCAGCCAAGAACCGGAATCTGATGCTCAAGCTCACCGAAAAAAATGATCCATCTGATGGACTCCACTTGAATTAGGTTATTAATTCGATTTGAATTACTGAATTAACCATGGCACTAAAACTATACTTAACTAAAGCTGTTGGTGTCTGAATCATTTCTGTCCACATATAATTATATTGTCAGAATTTTTGGCTCCTTAAAAACAAGATCAAAGACAACATTTTTCATATCAGTCAGGGCCGAAAAGGGACGGAGAAAAAGACTAAAAAGCTAAAAGAAATGAAACTCAAAAATAATGAATGAGTGCAAAAACCACTGAAAGCCCATGTGAAACAATTTTGCATGCAGGCATTTTGTCCCTGTAGAATTAACAAGCGCTCCAGACTGAATCTGAAGTCCCACGTTGAAGTGTGTAATATTTGTTCCTTTACTGTCACGGAAGACCAGCACTGAAAATGTAGTTTGGGCTGCGCATCAAAGAGCTGCAGCTACACCATAACTACAACAGACCATTTTATGAATCCAAACAGCCAAGCAGGCATTTTCCTCATCAGATGGGCTTTCATACTTCAGTGACCTCCATTTAACGTCTGCCACGCAGGCAGGCCTCCAGCACGGCTCACAAGTTAAATGTGCCTGCCAGTTTGAAGGTTTATGAGCTGTGAAACTTGTGCTGTGGACTTAGTGGGCTGCAACTGGGCAGCAATGAGCAACAGTAAGGATGAAACAAGCACTTGTAATTAAATGTACGAGCAGGCACATTCCGGTTAGTGGAAAGCAGATGAAATGGGGTGATTCTGTGATCTGCTTTAATGATGTGTGTTAGACATACCCAGACACGCTGCAGCCCCGAGCATGGCGTAAAGGCCTGGTGTAATGCATTTGGCGCTGGATGAACAGCCTCTGAAGATGGACCAGTCGTGGTGGTAGAATGCCAGCTGTTCCATGCCGATGCCCAGCAGCCTGCCTGCTATTGCCCCCACTGCCATGCTGGGAATAAACAGACCGGAAGGTACCTATGACAGAGAGGGGCAAAGGAAACAGAAGATGGATGGAGCTGAGATTAGGGCTGGGCGATATGATGATTGAATGTCAATATTGTGATGAATTACATCACTTTTCAAAGATATGGTCAGTAGTTTTTCGGATATTAAAACGGTTTTGTGCTAGATTTTCCTGCTTCTTTTGTGATGAATAATTTATTGTTGTATTGTTGTCTAAAAGTATTATTGACCCCAAAATGACATCCAATGGGTTTTATCAAGACATTATCAAGTATGTATTACTGCATACAGCCGTGGCCAAAAGTTTTGTGAATGACACAAATATTAATTTTCACAAAGTCTACTGCTTCATTTTTTATGATGGCAATTTGCATATACTCCAGAATGTTATGAAGAGTGATCAGATGAATTGCAATTAATTTCAAAGTCCCTCTTTGCCATGAAAATGAACTTAATCCCAAAAAAACATGTCCACTGCATTTCAGCACGACCACAAAAGGACCAGCTGACATCATGTCAGTGATTCTCTCGTTAACACAGGTGAGAGTGTTAATGAGGACAAGGCTGGAGATCACTCTGTCATGCTGACTGAGTTAGAATAACAGACTGGAAGCTTTAAAAGGAGGGTGGTGCTTGAAATTATTGTTCTTCCTCTGTTAACTATGGTTACCTGCAAGGAAACACGTGCAGCCATCATTGCTTTGCACAGAAAGGGATTCACAGGCAAGGATATTGCTGCTAGTAAGATTGCACCTAAATCAACCATTTATCGGATCATCAAGACCTTCAAGGAGAGAGGTTCAACTGTTGTGAAGAAGGCTTCAGGGTGCCCAAGAAAGTCCAGGAAGTGCCAGGACCGTATCCTAAAGTTGATTCAGCTGTGGGATCGGGCCACCACCAGTGCAGAGTTTGCTCAGGAATGGCAGCAGGCAGGTGTGAGTGCGTCTGCACGCACAGTAAGGCGAAGACTTTTGGAGGATGGCCTGGTGTGAAGAAGGGCAGCAAAGAAGCCACTTCTCTCCAGGAAAAACATCAGGGACAGACTGCTATTCTGCAAAAAGTACAGGGATTGGACTGCTGAGGACTGGGGTAACGTCATTTTCTCTGATGAATCCCCTTTCCGATTGTTTGGGGCATCTGGAAAAAAGCTTGTCCGGAGAAGAAAAGGTGAGCGCTACCATCAGTCCTGTGTCATGCCAACAGTAAAGCATCCTGAGACCACTCATGTGTGGGGTTGCTTCTCAGCCAAGGGAGTGGGCTCACTCACAATTTTCCCTAAGAACACAGCCATGAATAAAGAATGGTACAAAAACATCCTCAGAGAGCAACTTCTCCCAACCATCCAAGAACAGTTTGGTGATGAACAATGCCTTTTCCAGCATGATGGGGCACCTTGCCACAAGGCAAAAGTGATAACGAAGTGACTCGGGGAACAAAACATCAACATTTTAGGTCCATGGCCAGGAAACTCCACAGACCTTAATCCCATTGAGAATTTGTGGTCAATGCTCAAGAGGCGGGTGGACAAACAAAAACCCACAAACTCCAAGCACTGATTATGCAAGAATGGGCTGCCATCAGTCAGGATGTGGCCCAGAAGTTGATTGACAGCATGCCAGGGCGAATTGCAGAGGTCTTGAAAAAGAAGGGTCAACACTGCAAATATTGACTCTCTGCATAAACTTCATGTAATTGTCAATAAAAGCCATTGACACTTATGAAATGCTTGTGATTATACTTCAGTAACAGTAACATCTGACAAAAAGATCTAAAAACACTGAAGCAGTAGACTTTGTGAAAATTAATATTTGTGTCATTCTCAAAACTTTTGGCCACGGCTATAAAGTATGCACTGATACTGTGCATACTGTATGCAGTAATACATACTTGATAATGTCTTGATAAAACCCATTGGATGTCACTAACATACTGCCTTTAAGATACTTTGATAATTCTACTTCAAAAAACATTAAGATAATTGCCCCAAACAATGTAGGAATAACTACTATACCCTCTAACCTTGCCTATGCTGTCTGCAGAGGTTATGTTAGATGGAAAAGGAGCCAGTATACAAATGCGGCTGTAAAAACAGTCAGTCAGAAAAATATTGCTAGCTGCAGTAATACCTTCATGCCAAACGTAACCACAGTGGTCAGCGTCTTAAAGACAATCGCTAGCGCCAGCTGCCAGATGGCTGTGTACACTCCAGGCCCAGCTGCCCGCTCCGACAGGCTGTTACTTAAGTTAGCACCGTGACTCAAGTTAGCATTCATTGCTCCACCCTTCACTTGAGAGGCGTAGTCACACAGCTGGGAGGAGTCAAGCAGGCTGCAGTCATTGAACAGCTCGGAGATGAGATGACTGCCACTCATGCGCGTGTAGTCATTTGGAAAGGCCAACACCGCTGTAGCCAGCGCCACCAGCACCACCTCCAACACAGGGTAGTGACCCAGACGAGTGTTCTTCCTCCATCTACACCAGGCCATGTTGGCACGGATGAAAAACGCCCCCCATAGGCCGCCGAAAATACCAAGCAAAACAAAAGGGAAGAGCTCCAGTAAGTGCCATGGGGTGTGGAACTCCACGTAGAAGAGGACGAGTCGACTGTTGCCAAAAGGATTGATGGAGCGTAGGGTGAAGGCGGCCACCAGAGCAGCGAAGAAAGAACGCCACAGTGTCTTTAAGGGGAAGTAGTAGCTGACCTGGGCGGGGGATAGAAATACAGAAAAGACTCAGTACTACATCATTGCAGGAAACAGTTCTCAGCACATAAGAATGATGTACGACCCTCAGTGGACACTGAAAAATGTTTTTTCTTCTTCCTAGAAATAAATGCTTAAAAAGAAAAATTCTTTACCAATAAAACAAGACTATTTCAAGCTTTAGTAAAAGAAATAGATATAACAATCATATATCATATATGTTTATTTTCATGTCAAATAGGTTTATTTTAATATTTAAAAATAAATTTGACTATATCAAAAATAGTTTCTCCTGCTAAAATGTTTTGTTTTTTTTGTTTTTTTGCAGTATATTCAAAGTATATATTTCTTGCCATATACAGTGACAAGAAAAAGCATGTAAACCCTTTGGAATTACCTGCATTTATGTATAAATTTGTCTTAAAATCTGTTTTGATCTTCATCCAAGTTACAATAATCAACAAACACAATTTGTTTTAATTAATACCACACAAACGATTGTATTGTTCTTGCACATATTGAATATATCATTCAAATATTCACAGTATAGGTTGGAAAAAGTATGCATAGCCCTAGGCTAATGACTTCAACAAAAGCTGATTAGAGTTGAAAGATGGCAAACCTGGCGTCCAATTAATGAGACGAGATTGGAGGTGTGGGTTAGAGCTACTTTGACTTATAAAAAGCACTCGAACATTTTGAGTTCGCTCTTCAAAAGAAGCATCTGCTGATGTGAACCATGCCTCGCAAAAATGTGATCTCTGAAGACCTACGATCAAGAATTGTTGAGTTGTATAAAGCTGGAACAAAGTTATCTCAAAGAGCTTAAATATTCATCTGTCCACTGTTAGACATACTGTCTATAAATGGAGATGATTTGGTACTCTGGCTAATCTCCCTAGAAGTGGCCGTCCAGCCAAGATGATTCAAATGGCACACCACAGGATTCTCAGTGGGGTACAAAGAAAAAACCCTAGAGTGACAGCTAAAGACTTGAATGAAATCATTGGAGCTGGTTAACATCTCTGTTCATGAGTCTACTATATAAAAAACAATACACGGGCATGGAAGAAAGCCACTGCTTTCCAAAAAAAAAAAAAAAAAAAAAAAAAAAAAAAAAAAAAAACATTGCTGTGCGCCAAAGACCACCTTGACACTCCACAACACTACTTGGAAAAATGTTTTGTGGACTGATGAAACTAAGGTTGAGTTGATTGGGAAGAACACACAGCACTATGTATTTCGTAAAAAGAACAACACATACCAATGTGAAAACATCATCCTAACGGTTAAGTGCTGTGGAGGGAGCATCATGATTTGGGGCTGCTTTGCTGCTTCGGGGCCTGGACCACTTACCATCATTGAGGGAAAAATGAATTCCCAGGTTTATGAAGATATCCTACTGGATAATATCAGGGTGACTTCAGTCGAAGTTGGGTGATGCAGCAGGACAATGATCCTAAACACTGAAGTAAATCCACTACAGAATGGCTTCAAAAAGAGAAACCTTTTTTAAAAAAAAAAATTTTTTATAGCGGCCCAGTCAGAGCCCAGACCTTAACCCCGAAGAGATGCCATGAAATGACCTCAAGAAAGCTGTTTATACCAGACCTCCCAAGAATATGGCTGAGCTGAAGCCTTTCTGTAAGGAAGAGTGGTCCAAAATTCCTTCTGAACGTTATGCAGGTCTGATCCACAGCTACCGGAAACAATTGGTTGAGGTTCTTGCTGCCAAAGGAGGATCGACCAGCTATTAAATCCAAGTGTTCGTTTACTTTTTCCACAGCACTGTGAATGTGTTTAATAAAGACATGAAAGATTATAACTATATAAACTATAAGATTATAATTATGTTTGTGTATTGTTAGCTTAAGCACATTGTGTTTGTCTACAATTGTGACTTTGATGAAGCCGAGATCACAGTGTATGACCAATTAATGCAGAAAACCAACTCCGACTCCAACCAAAATCAATTCCACTGGATTCACATACTTTTTCTTTCCACTGTATTTAAGCTCAGAATAGCGCACAAAGGGTACCAGTAATTATGGAGCTGACTCTACATATTATCGATGTACACAGAGCGGTACACAGATTCTGTGTGCGTGACGTAAAACAGCATTTTAACGATACATTGATACTTCTGGAAATATTCACTGCTTGAATTCAGACCTCTTCCAGACTGAAGAGCACTCCTCCTATAGGAGCTCCAAATGCTACAGACACGCCCACGGCGGAGGCTGCTGACAAGACCTGAGACAATCCAACAGAAACATTTCAAAACACACACACACACACACAAATGCACACATATATTAGTACTCAAACACATACAAAAAGAACGCATACAAATAATTACCCCTAATTTATTTATTATTATCCCATCTACAGGCTAATTAACATCTACACCCGACATCCTGTTTAATTAAGGCACATCCATTAAACACAGTTATTATTTTCATTTCACATTCCAGCGTAAATGGAGCTAATTTAAGCTGTAGAGCTTAGCTATCTGCCTGCTCAGTAATCTGTCCAGCTCGATTAACTTCTGCCGTGTTCTCTTACCGCCGTGTCTGGAGCAAATCTCTTTATATTATATTACTGTTTCTTGGCTTAGACACAAAGGGTCCTGTCTTCCTCCTCATCCGTTCCCAAATCTCTCCCCGTCCACTTTCTCCTTATCTTGTTGTGCTTTACTTCAATCTCCCACCCTTTCTTCCTTATCTTTCTATCACTCCTCTCCATTTCCCACTCCCTCCCACGGTCGCCCCGTGTCTCCTACCTCCCTCCTCTTGGCCTCGTTCTTGCGGTACTTGGTGAAAAGATAGCAGAGGATGTTTCCGCAACAGCAGGCCACATGCACCAGCGGGCCCTCTTTCCCCAGACTGAGGCCCGAAGACACGGCCAGCACCAGAGTGATCATTTTTATCACTAGAGTCCACTTTCCTAAGTAGCCCCGGATTATAAACCCACTTAGGATAGTCTTTATCTGAAAGAGAGCGAGAAAGGTTTAACACCAACCCATTTCTCTCATCATTACTTATCAGAGAATGACTCAACACATGAGAGACTAATGAATAAGTGTCTTGGGAAATGCACGATCATCAACAACCTCTAAACCATTAATCCACCCAGGACGATCTGTGAAAGGGAGGAACTAAAGTTTTTGCATTCCCTGGATCACCATTTGTGTGACAATGTCTTGCTCTTGACAGGAACCAAGTGCTGAAAAGGCCTTTTTGAGGAAATGGATCACTTTGAGCTTTTCAAGCTCAGCTAAGGAGGAGGAGAAATTTCATAAATCTTAAAGACGTATGGTTTTAAACAATCTTTTAGTTTAAGACATCTTTTTAATCTCATGAAGGGAGATGACATTCGGGGCTTTTGATACACAAAATGTTGTTTTTTTTTCTGTATGTGTGTGTTATGCAAATAATGAGTGTTTAACATCTGCAAACAGTTTGATTTCTGAAATAAAAGTGGCAGAGGAAATTTTTTTTTTTTTTTTTTTTTTTTTTTTTTTTAAACCATACACACACACACACACAAACACACATGACAGTTTTCTTTTCATGCTGCTAAAACAAGTCACAGCTGCTCTGTACAACGGGTGGAACACACAGAGCATTTTTACCATACTGACTGCATTTAAAAATGGCTATTTAAATCATTAATAATAATGACAAGCATGTGTATGCACAAGTGTATCGGTGGGTGAGACAGTCAGACACACAAGCATCTTACCTCAGGGATTCCTGAGCCACAGGCGTATGGGGCGAAGGCTCTGACCAGGACTACAGCCAGGTAGGAGAAGAGCAGAGCCCAGGTCACATACATCAGATAGTTCACCACATAGGCACTCGCCCCCTAGTGCACACACATGGAACAGTGCCATCTCTTACTTCTTAGTGTGTGTACACACAAGCAAAACATTTAAGCTAATGTAATACTGGATAAAACACACTTATCTAAGAATAAATATATAAAGGAAAAAAAATCACTCCTTACTTGTATGACTATTTTTGGTAATATATAAAAGCTGATATATTATAGCCAGTGATTGGACGCTTTACTGTAAAATCAGAACAAGTGTGTAATAATCAGAATCGAATTGAAATCAGGGAGTGTTTTAGCTTATATCCATTCTGTACTGCAAGCTCTAGGGCTGACATTTCAGACCATCAAGTAAAATGAAGCATTACTTTCACATCTTCAGCTCCAGTCATTTCCTGTTGTGGTTTTGAACTCTACACCACTAGAGGGAGTGACGACCACCACGCATCTGAAACCAGACTCACTAACAGCAAAACCTGTGTGTGTGTGTCTGTATGTGTTTTTAAACTAGATTTTAGGCAAGCTTTATTTATTTTTTATAAACTGTGTGTGCACCTGTGTGTGACGATATAGCTCGTCAGTCTGCCTGTATTTGTGTGTGTGTATTAGTTAATCGGCACCCACCTCGTTGACTCCCACCGTGAGCTCGGCCCAGCTCTTCCAGTTTGGACATTTGTCTCTCTCCTGGAAGGTGGTCTCTTTGGAGTCCCAGCAGCAGTGCTCATGGTTGAACCAGAAGCCGTTCAGACACACACCCTCTTTCAGGTCTGTTAGCCAATGAGCTGCAATGTCTATGCCTCCAGCTAATGCTCCTGCAGAGAGAGAGAGAGAGAGAGAGAGAGAGAGAGAGAGAGAGAGAGAGAGAGAGAGAGAGAATGAGAGAGAGAGAGAGAGAGAGGATGAGCAAAGGAAGCATTAATACCCAATCAGAGAAGTATCACAATAATCAGATAGGAGTTGGCCACATAGCTACAATTTTAAAAAATGTAAAAATATCAGATGGTAACATTATACGTCATGGTATACCTTTTTTTTTTTAATAAAAATAAATAAATTCTAATAACCAGTGTTGGAAATTCCAGCTCTATACAGTGTGTCGGATCATTTGGCTCAGTTCACCAATAAGAGCCGACTCCTTCATCTCCCAAATGGTTCATTGCCAATTTTTCCCCCCTCTAATGCGGATAACATTTGGGATATTTTCACCAGTGATAGTTTTTCTTTGTATAACTATGGTCACAGTTATTTCCTTAAATCTTCCCCTATATATTCCAAATAACAGAATAACCTTACTATGCGTTGCATTTCATAAAATGCATTTAAATAATTGACAGATCTGCAAGGTACTGTGAATGTGTAAGAATCCCTGGGTAAATGTTATTGTCTCTGAGCTTCATTAAGAAGATTCATTTGATATTGGCTTCATCTACCAAAAAAGTGAGTCGGTTCTCCTAGTTCACATTCAAAGAACCGAATCATTCGTGAACAACCAGTCACTACTAATAATGACCCCTGAAAGACTATATTAATTTCAATCTACACTAAATCAAACAACTAGGGCCTTTACCTCAAACTTAATCAGTCGGTACAGGATTTTGCCGAGTTTTTTAGTGATAGCTGAGTGATTGTTGCGGCCAAAAATGCTTGATTTTGCTCAACTTGCAGAGTTTGTTTTTTTTTTAGTGTTTTTTTTTTTTTTTTTGCAGAAAACTACTTGAATTGGCGAAAGTGCAATGGCACAAAATTGTTTTGCACTGTATTTCGCAGTGATGTTTGTTGGTAAATAAGACCCTTTAGCTGTACACATATTTGACGCACGTGAATTGAAGAGGGCTTTGACTAAATGTGCGTTATGATGATGTCACATGATGCGTCTTGGCCTAAATCTGCTGAAAATTTGCTGTAATTTTTTTAAAAATCGCAAGCTCCTCCGAATATCACAGAGTTTCCTTGATTTTGCATTCATTCCTACAATCTCAAAATCCTGGAGGGACATTTTCTATTTGAGCAATCATGTAAACTGCAATGACACAAACCAAACATTACAAACCAATCCGGCATCAATGCAAAACAGCAAATGTTACTAAAATCTCACTAAAATCTCAATTTTAACCAGTTCTGGTCTTCTTGATGTAATGTGGATGTTATACCCACTTTGTTTTTCTGCATGGTAGCTGAACATTGTTGTGTTTAATTTATGCTTGACAGACTCACTATAAGCGCGTATTTATAGTGACTGCTATCATGAGCAGTCATGTTGTGAAAATGTGATTTTCAAGTGATTTTCAGCTGAGAATAGCTGTAATGATGTTAACTGACATGACACAGATCTTGCATGTGCATGTGCATGTGCGTGTGTGTGGTGAGGCATCACTAACCAGACATGAGGCCAATGAGGAGCATGAGGAGCCAGCCTGAGAAAGCATCACTCACACTCAAGAGAAGATCCAGTACAGACTGCCTCTTCTTCATGCTGATCTGAGAGAGAGAGACACACAGAGTGTTTGTTAATGACCACTTCAGTACCGTGTAACTCTGGAGCAGGTTGTGTCCTGCAGTCTCACCTCTCTGTGACGGTCTCGGTCCCTGGATTTCTCCCTCACCCAGTCGATGGTGTTGAAATCATCGTACGTTCCCACCCCGTGCAACCCGTCGTCTAACAGATCCAGCAGCTTAGCAGTGCCATTCTGTCCTCGGCCTCCTGTACTGTAGCCTGAATGGGGGGAAAAAAAAACACAGCAATGCATTTTGATTAATACACAATATCATATTAATGAAAATGTGACAGCACAGAAATGTATATATTTCTGTAAAGCTGCTTTGGGACAATGTCCATTGTTAAAAGCGCTATACAAATAAACTGAACTTGAACTTGAGCACCGCAAAAACACACTTCTGTTCCTAAAGAGGAACAACAGGTCAGTTTCCAACAGACTCAATCAAGGAACTGGGCATGAACAGATCGCCACAAATATGTTACCAACCGTGTGAGACAGTCCAAATCAGTGTTGTGCCAACAGGAGCAGTGCATGTAAAGAGAAATTCCATCATTCATTAAACCCTTATTTAGATGACACAGCAAGAAATGACAAAGTGACAAGAAGTCAAGAGAATCATAATCATGAGAATTTTCCTCATAACTGGACAGAAATGGTGACATCAACATTGGGAATGAAGATCAGCTTGAACATGCTGTTATCTAATACCATGGCTTGAAAATTGACCAGAGTGCCAAGGTTACAATCTTATTTGTCACTATGTTAATACCCTAAATCAAATAAAGAACATGTGGCCTTGCAGAGGTAAAACGAAGGTACACACAAGCTTATTGACTAAAGGCTTTCAGGTTTGACAGACAAGTAGAGCAGGCTCTGTAATTGACAGGATGAGTGACATTAAGGGTGTGAAAGTAATGTGTTAAATAACACTTGCTTCGAATATTCATCATGATAATCAACTGCACTTTACTTTTTTATATATAAATCTCCAATACAGATTCATTCAGACTGCTTTTTTGAGAGCATTTCATACAGACACATTTGTGTAAATGAAAATGTCGAAAATATCTATTTAAGTTATTGTTCTTGTTTCTCTAATAAACTGCTTGATGTGGCAGTTTCATAACAAATGTCATAACAACACAGAACGGATAGAGAAACCTACATGCCTACATGTTTATCTTTATCAAGAAGGCCACATTTAGAAGATTATGCAAATTGTAAACACCCCCTCAACTTCTTGGAAAAAATAAAAAATAAAAATTAGTAACAGAATCAATTTGCATATTGGTTCCTGACTGGCTCTTATATTTTATGATGCAATAATAATGGCCTGTGTTCAGTACCAAATCAGAATTTCCGATAATATTTTATCAGAATATTATACCTGTTACTTAAAAGAATGCAGTAATAACAGTTTTCACACTTTGACTAACCTGCACAAACAAATTAATTCCACCTCAAGAGTTTTTTTTTTTTGCAAAATTAGTTTCTATACAAAACAATGCTTAATGTACGTTAATATTTAGTATATGAAACAATTACATAGCAGTTGATCGTGATCCTTGTAAATTGTAGTGTCTTGTGGAGCTAAAACATTTTCTGGAAATATCTACAAAATGGGAACTGAAGGTGTTGACAGTAAATAGTATACTATTTAACAGCAAGAGCTTAAGACCCAGTGCTCGCTGTGTGAACTGAAGCACTAAATACACAGCTGTGTCAAACAGTATCAGACTTTTGTTTTAATGTCATCTTTAACGCATCAGTAGGTCTTTACACAATGACTCATCACTCTGTAATTAGACACTATTGTAATTCTAGAAGTTCCAGCTCTGCACATATGCCCTCTGAGGAATGTGAAGCAGCCTTGAAATGACTCTGCAATTATTCATATTGGATTCTACTTTAATTCTGGCTGCTGTAATAATTTGATTGAAGGACGCATCTTTTTTCTCAACGTTTTGGTCCTCCGTCCACCCTGAAACAGCATTTTTGTGCAGCGAAAACTGAGCTTTTCGAAAACAGGTCTGAGAAAACGGAGATGTTCAAAAACAATGACGTATTTTTAGTCACATGACCCATTCAACGCAAAACAAGCAAGATGGTGGACGATGCTGCACCGCAGTTGTTGTGCCTGCCATCCGATTTGATAGCTTTGTTAAAGATCAATGTCACTTTGTACATTTTTACATAAACGCCTGATGGACATGATGCAGGCCAAAGCTTATGTTTTTACGTATGCACAGTATAGGGGTGTAAGTGTTTTCAGACGTTTCAGTGTGGACGAGCAATTTTTGGAAAACTTTTAAAAATGCCAGTGTAGACAGAGAGCATTTTTCACCCCCACCACCACAATTTTTACACCCAAGCGGCTTATGAGTGTCTTATGATTGCAGCTCAATGAGTGTCACATTGTCAGCCATTAACACTGCTGGTTTCTATTTAACCTTGGGAGGACACACTGAACATGATTCCAGTTTTATACCATTTGCTAGGAAAATGTAGATGCCACATTCTGCTACTGTAATGCATGAATTTAATATATATATATATATATATATATATATATATATATATATATATATATATATATATATATATATATATATATATATATATATATATATATATATATATTGGCCTTACAAAATTGGTTACAGAAATGTAAGTGATAATTTCAGTTCTGTGCCAAAAAACCGATTTCGATTCGAGTCCGATTTCACTGAGAATATTATAACCCTACCAGGTGACCATTCTTAATAGATAAGCATGCAAAATCAGAGCCACAACTTCAGAGACAAAAATTCTATTTTTTTTTCTGCTATTACAGTATAATCCAGTACATTTCTCAGACCAGTCCTACGTCACCAGTCATCTGATGTCTCCCAGAACATTTATTCGAAAAGGTTCAGTTCTTGTGATTAGTTCCTATTCAACACCTTTAAAAAATCAAAAAGAGTCTTGTAACTGTGAGCTCGTACATTCTAGTACAATATTAAAATCCATTTTAAGGCATTTTAACATACTGACAAGTTAACTGTATACACCGATCACCCATAACATTAAAAGCAGCTGCCTAATATTGTATAGGTCCCCCTTGTGCCACCAAAACAGCTCTGACCTGTCGAGGCATGGACTCCACAAGACTTCTGAAAGTTTGCTGTGGCACCAACAGATCCCAATACGCAACAAACTGTGTTTTCTGACACCTTTCTATCATAGCCAGCAGGAAGGTTTTCAGCAATTTGTGCTATAGTAGCTCTTCTGTGGCATCAGACCAGATAGGCTAGCCTTCGCTCCCCATGTGCATCAGTGAGCCTTGGGCGCCCATGACCCTGTCTCAGGTTCACTGGTTGTCCTTCCTTGACCACTTTTGATAGGTACTAACCACTGCATACCGGGAACACCCCAAAAGACCTGCTGTTTAGGAGATGCTCTGACCCAGTTATCTAGACATCACAATTTGGCCCTAGTCGAAGTCGCTCAGATTCTTACGCTTGCCCGTTTTTCCTGCTTCCAGCACATCAAATTCGAGAACTGACTGTACACCTGCTGCCTAATATATCCCGTGCCTTGACACAAGCCATTGTAACAAGATAATCTGTGTACATTTTGGCTACTATCATTACATATCAGAATACCTACAGACCACATCCACAAGTGAGTACAGTAGTGGTCACTACACAACCTCAAGAGACCACTCACTACAAACAAAGATCAGATTATAACTGACCGGACATTGGACACTGGACAATTGTTTCAATTTCCCTCCTTCCCCTTACTACATACCACTAGATCTCTAACTCTCAGAACTAATCATTTATTATGATATAGCTTCACTGTTTTGTTGGCCTTTTGTTAACAAAATCTCAGCTAAACCCTAAAGTGAAGATCCTTTGAGTTATTAAAATATTTATGTTCAAGGGCTCTACTGGAAGGAGTCCCATTTGGACATTTTGTTTACACATTGTAAGAACAGAGTTCTTATTTTTTCAACTTAAGAATGACATAGTACTATGATAACAACTCAGATTTTGACCGAGCCTTTATTTTGGATTACAGTTAAGAAGTGTGGAGTTAAAACACAAGCAAAGACATTTATACAGGTCAGAGGTGGCCTAAGAATAACCGGTTTCTACAAAACATGTACTGTAGCATTTAAGCAGTTACATTGTGTAGACAAGAAGGTCAGTAAACATCACACAGTTCAGTTCAATATGATCTTATCTGAGTGTGTGAGCTTGTCAGTACACTATTAGAGCACTGAGGAGAAGGAAAGAAATATTAAATAAAGAGCTTGGAAAAGCACATTCACTATGAATGTGCTGACTCTCAGTCATTTCCTCCTCCACAGCTCTGCTCTTGTGCAATTCTAATTCCTCATTCCTACTTCTTTTGGGTTTTGGAAGTACCCAAACCCACACAACCCGGGGAGCATGGGAAACATCTCGGAGTGGTTAATAGCTTTCCTTATGAGACTACTACATCAGAAATCATTGTGACCTTTGACCTTGACTGACCTGTGATGCTGACGGGATCAGTCCATGGGGGGGACAGGAACTGTGGGAGAGAAGAGTGTGTATATGACTCCCTGCATGACCTGTTGTTACTGCTATGTTGCAACCAGAGTAAAGTTCTGACTAGCTGTTTTTCCTGGAACTTCCAGCACTGAAGGAAGGAAAACGCAAGTTCCTGATCTCTGGAGCGGGTGCAGTGTGTTTAACCTCCTCAGTATTGTCTTTCTCATTATCAAGTTGTAGTTGTAGCTCTCATATTAGGCATTATATGAACGTCAAATGCAATAAAGATACAGTGCATATAATATTTTGTTTTGAAATTGATTCTTGAATTAGGAGAGCAAAACATATTTTATAATTTGAGGTTCCTAAGCTCCTGTGAGTCGCCCTGACAATAATGTACTAGTAATTCAAAGTCAGTGTCAAGGTCAAAACTGGTGGGAATTTTGCACCAATATGGCAGCTCATGTGTGACAAACATCATCAAACCCCAAACGTACTCATGAAAAAAGTCTGGCTGCACGGTGACTGTCAGGAGAGTCAGGATAGCAGCCAATCATGAGAGACAGAGTAAGAGTGACAGGGTGAGAATAAACAAACCAAACAGGGCTGAGAGAGTGAAAGAGATATTCTACTATAGGGGAGCTTATAAGGGAAGCTGGTGAATGATAGATGATAGCTGATTAATCCTTGTCGTGGAAATGGTATCATTACCCAATTGTTTTAGCTAGTGAACTCGTGATGTCCAGTAGTGACTAATAGAAGTTTTTTTTTTTTTTTTGTTTCAAAAGAAAGAGAGTAGGGGGGATGGGGGGAGAATGGGTGGTGTTGCGGCGACGGGAAAATATGAGTCATCCAGGATGTCTACTCACCCTTGCTGTGTAACTTACATCTGCTGCTCTGTGTTTTAACTACCTGGTTCATGACAGGCTCGATTATAAAATGTAGAGAGAACATAATATACACATCAAGTGACTAGAGGTGATAGTTATGTTTCTATGCTGTGTTTTGTCTAGCTAGAGTTAGTGGACTAGTGGACACAATCAAATACACCAGCAGCCTGTGAGATTATGGTGGCACAAATGAGAGATTTTTGTCATTGACCTTACTCAGGAACTGTGATAGTCACATTGATGTGCACAATAAAGTTATTTTGTTCTGGAAAACCTGTATTACTGAGGAAACAGCAACAGATAATTATATCCTCAGTGTTTTGTCCTCAGTTTTTAGTGCTATTTCTCAACCATTACGAAGTAGTATTGTGCCCGCAGTATTCGATGCCATCATTACCCTTAGACCATCTTACACCCAGATCCCCTATAACAACGAACAAAAGGAGCACGGAGTAGCACCCAATCACTGGGCCTTTTCATTTGGGCCTTTGACTGCAATCAAAGCGACATCACAAAATTTTGTGATGTGCATGTGTTAATAATAAAAGCTGCTGGCCTGAGAGCAGAGGCCACATGATTTGGACATTTTGCCAAACAGATCAATCTCTGCTTCTGAAACAAATTCATTTCTTTGCACGCTTCTCAGTTGCACTATCAAAAGTCCTATTAAAGTAATGTTTTTGTACCATATACACTCTCGGCCTACTTTAATGAAAACACCTGAGCACCTGCTCATTCAAGTAACTCTCCAATCCACTAATCATGTGGCAGCAGCACAATGCATAAATATCATGCAGATACAGGTCAAGAGCTCGTAACACATTTCAGCATTAAAAAGGTAAAGACGTTCAATATTGGCTAAAAATGAGATCAAATCCACATGAAGTGATTTTTTTTTTTGTTCAAGCCAACCGTCTGCCATTCAACCTTCCCAACAATTATCAGTGCTATGATAGCCCATCACGCCTATACCAAACACTGATACTGTCTTCTCCTCTTCTTCTTCCTTTGTAGCCCTCTAATCTTACCACAAAACACTGTGATCTAATCTCACTGCAGGATGTACAGACATGTTACAAACTCATCACCTTTAAAGTACAATAAAAAAGCAGAACCACAAATCACAAAAACCCTTCCCCAATCCTCTTATTACTTTCCCCTTCTTTATCTAGCCATTGAAAGAAAAAAATGTAGCTGAAATCATTTCCCATGAATGGGCAAGGACGAGGTCACATTGCTCTGAGCTCAGCCAGGACATTCAGCCTTAATGTCTCTTAATGCCTCTGAGGCGCACACACACACACACACACACACACACACACACACACACACACACACACACACACACACACACACACACACACACACACACACACACACCGGTGTACAGGTTCTCATTTGAAATACTGTAGTGACTTAATGAGGAGCAGGAACTGAGTGTCAGTGGCAGAAGGAAGAGAAATGAGGAAGAAAAACTGTGTCTGGCTTCATGCAGGCGGGCAAAATAACATTTCAATCTTTAAAAAGTGAACTGCCTTGTCATCTCATGAAATTTGTCTGACATCATCGAAACGTCACCAGTATCTAAGAAGCAGGAATGTGGAGAGAGAACATACTGTCTGCACTGGATATATGTCACATGTTATGGGTTTAACAGTGCAATTAGATAACCACGAAATACAAGTACAATCATTAAAAGCCTGGTAAGTTTACAGTCTTAATAGGATACGGTGACAAAATAACACCAACCTGAGAGAATAATAATCTCCAAGTCGAAATCTCATCGTTTTGCCGTTACCATGTGTAGAGACTCATCATGTGCCTAATTGTAATTACAAAGGGGTTTAAACGTGCACCACTAATATGTGCTAATTAATTAGACTGGTCTATTTTGGCAATTTACCAAAAATAGTAAATGTACATAATGCAAGGCCATGTTTAAGGACTAATCAGTGATTACTAACCTGTATTTAAAAAAAATATGAATTATGAAAACCACGCTTCTGTCCACTACAATGACAGATAGAGGCTAGTAACAAGTCATAAACACAATTATCTCAAACTTTCAATTTAAAACTTTACAATTTGCCTCTTTTAGGTTGGGAACTGGTACTTACAATAATTCTGTATAACAGAGTTAAAAAACTACTTTATTTACAATAGGAGAATTCCCCGAAAATTATAGCTGTTTTATATTCATGCAGGATATCTGAATTGTTCAAATCATTACACTATTTGCAGTGTAAAATACAACTACAACACCCTACAGCAAAGTGAGACGTGCCCTCTTTGTCGCCTCGTGCTTTCTGTACCCTGGCGAGATTTTATCTGCCTTGCTCGAGAATTTCTGTGCCAGGCTCATCTGAGACAAACAAGATATTTTGGGTTTATGTGCAGAATAAAAGCAGGGGAATGGAGTCTGCTTTCTGTTCTACTCAAAAATCTTCCCAATTTCCAGTTTTCCAGTAAATTATCATGCACTGTTCCTGTCAATGTTCCAATAGCAGTCACCAGAGGTTAATATAATTTACATTCAGACTATAGCAATGACCACAAGAACCTTCAATAAAGGTTCTAGATGAAGTACAACAGAGGTCCTGTGCTGCAGGCATACCTTGGCTGTGGTCCTGCTCATAGTAAGGCAGATCTTCGAGGAGATCCTGAGCAGTGGCACTCAGGTCAACCAGGTCATCATCACTGCTTTCATTGCTGTAGTTGTTGTTATAAAAGCCATTGTTCTCCATCTTCTCTCCTTAAACAGCACAAACAAGCAAACCGGATTATGATAAGTAATCACGGACACACGGTGTAAACTAGAGGAGCCTGACTCCTGCTTCTGGATGTCCAGAGTGTGGGGAATGTTTGTTGATTCCCAGTTATAAATGGCCATCAAAAATGGGATGTGATCAATCTACGAACTATGAACCTAGGAAACATTACATGATGCTGACAGGCACAAGAAGCAGGAAACATGTTATATACACATTCAAATGCATGTACATAAATGAACGACATACTGTATCTGAGGCAGTAGTTTAAATTATATACTAAAGTTGTGAAACATGGATTTGACAAGATAACGTTTTTTTCTGTCCCATTACAAACACACTCAGACCAAAACACATCTTTTTCCAACCCCATACTCTTAAACAAATGACTCACGCACCACGAGCCGACTTAGTGAAAAAGATATTTTCATTAAAGGAAAACTCCACCCTGAACCACATTACATGTCTTTATATTGAAAAATGTGTGACGTGTTTAGTGAGTGTGGTGCTAATTTGTTGGTTAACGCTGTATTTTCATTATGAGGACTTTGCAGTCGTGTGCTGCTCTGATATCATAGGGAGATGTAACAATGGTGTACATGACAGTGTAACAGTCAGGTTTCACTGTTAGCTCCTAAAAAATAAATAAATAAATAAATATTTTTTTTTAAAAAAGAACAAGAACTTCTTTTCTCATTCACCATTTTCCAGAGACGTACAATGACATTAATGAGAATAACCGTAGAGGAGACAGCAAACGACCCATTGTCCCAGAACACAATGCAGCTATACGCCACGGACATGGCTCAGCTAGTTAGTGACCTATGAGATGACGAGCATGATGGCGTTGACGGTGGTACTGGTATTAAAGCTGAAGCTTTGGAAGCTGAAGCTTTGGAAGCTGATCTGTTTGAGCAGAGAGTACAGATGAGGAGCTGGACAGACTAAAGGATTAAACCGCTCCTGCATCACCCATACAACTGGCACCACTGGCAGCCAAACGGCATTATGGGTACTCTAGGAATCCGAAGATACCAACACAGAACAACAACTCAGAAGATCATGTATTAATTATAACAACAACAAGAACAAATTAATATGCAAGTCATACAGGGTGGATGTTTTCCTTTAAATAACAGTTGTGTTGACTGAACCAAGACCTCCAAACTGAAACAGAGGTTAACTGTAGTACAGGGTACTAGATTATTACACAGTCGAATGACATGAGGATGAAGTTACATTTCAAACCGCAGTGAAAAGGGGTTTAAAAAGTTTTAGAGTTAAACTGGAGTTTCTAAAAGAAAGCTTTTCTGTACATACCTTCTGCTGGGTTTAGAGGCGTCACAGGATCACTAGTGCTTCAGTTGCCATTGAGACACAACTTCTCTTGTGATGTGGATTTGTGATGGTGTGTGTGTGTGTGAGAGAGAGAGAGAGAGAGAGAGAGAGAGACTAATCCTCTTCCCTGTTGTCAGTTCCGCTAATAAACTGAAGAGTTGTGGAACTGTCTCATTCCCATATCGACTGGTTCATTTCACACAATCAGGCAAAGTTTAGCAGTTACAGCAGCATGTGTAATGCAGCTCCTCCGCAGGTAAATCCTCCGGTTTAAGACTAACTAATTTACAGCGCACAAAAACTTCCTTCCTAGCAGCCTGGCCGCGTCCAAACCGCCTACTGTCAGAATTATAGTGCACTACGTAGAGCACAGACGCCATCATCTTAAACCCTAAATTGTGAACTTATATAGAAAAAAAAAGGAGCCATTTGGGTTTCAGCTGTTCTTCCGTCCAAAACTGCACACTACCGTATTAAAGAGTGTACTATAATTACCAGAATTGAGCGCCCTATTATGAAGTTTGGGACACGTCCTGTGATAAACGGTCGATTTGTTTTGTTTGGTCGATGCTGCCACCCTCTGTGTCGGTGTCTTTTAATCCGTGTGAGCTCAGATATGTGACTGCTATATATCTACACATTGGACAGACACAAACTGTATACCTTTTTTAAATTAAGTTTTGGTCAAATCACAAATGTACAGTAAGTTATATTTCAGTTTAAGTCAAACAAATACAATGTCAAATACAATGTAAACAAATACAATGTCAAATACAATGTATTTACACCTCCTATAACTTTATTTCTGTTACATTTAAAGTAACGTTGTTCTTCTTTCATACAAAACACAGTGCAGTTGTTTTACAATCCCTGCTGGGGAAAAAAAACCTATAGAAACCATCACAGAAATTCTAATGGTTTCCACTACAAATACCATTACAAACTATGAGCTAACCATTAAAACCATTACCATGATTGGTCTGGTATTCACTAGACATAACATGTTACCAACAGAAGGAAACAAATTACCAATAGAGACCCACAGGGACCATTACAGCTTCCATTCAAACCAATACAATTCCCATTATAACCATTAAAACCATTTAAAGAATCTGTGAGGGTTTTTTTTTTTTTTTTTTCCCCAGCAGGGATGAGCCAGGAGTTATACCACTCAGCTATCTTCTCTGAGGATGATATTAATGCGGCAATGAATCTTATTAAAGTTTTAACAATACTCGTTCATCATTATGCAGTATGTACCACTGATAGTATTTGTGTCCATATTATTATTACAAAGTGATTACTTACTTTTATAGAGCTCTGCTGCAGAAATCTTTCTCAGGTCTTCTTGCTTGAAGTAAAAGTCTCATCATGTGACCAGTTAAACTACTAACATAAGCATATTTACAGGAAAACAAGACAACCTATAATTTAACTTATACCACAGGGCTGTTGAATTCTCGATTCTGATTGGTCAGTAGGTGTTGAGAGGAAGTACACACTTCAGGATGTGCTGTTATAGGAAAATAATCAACTCCGGGGTGGTAACACATCTCACTACCCAGTCTTTGATATGTTTTATTCCTTAATTATAGCTTACTTTTCAGGTACAAAAAAAAAAAAGTCTCAAGACAAACATTTGATGAGAAATTTGCCTTCGTTAATGGTAATGTTGATGACGGTTAAGTTCTCTGAGCTATTTGTAAGTACTTATCCAATAGTCTATTCCATGACAGAGAGGCAATAGGCATGTGTTGTGTGGTATACTTTATTTCATTATTATTTTGAGTTGGTTTTCGGTGACAGATGTTGGCCAATGTTGTATGATCTATCAGTTATTACAACCAACAGAGGAATAACATTCAGAGTCCATTACATAGGCACAGTTCCAAACTGCCATAGCTCATAGTCATGTACATATAGCCATATCTTTATTGACTATGATGGATAATATAGTCAAACATTACACGGTGTAATATTTTTCACACTCCAGTGAGAACACTTTGTTTAAAACACACTAATAAATCTTCTATATTTATTAAGCATAGATTTAAAATATTTAAGTTTATTAAAGTGGCTTGTTCACCAGTCTCTAGGCTTAGGACTAGTACAGATAGGAGGAAGTTGCATCATCTATAGGCTCTCATACACACTAGCGCACACGTTCACGCACACAGACACACAAACTAAGGCATCTTTTCTTAGCGTGCTGTTAAACAGAGAAAGTCCAGGAGCAAAGACAGTATAATGCATGTATGTATGTATGGAGAAGTGCCACACTACATCCCTATGCTTTTTTGTGCAATTTACATGAATATTATGAACACCAACCGAGCTTTAATGACTGAATGTCAGTTCATGTGATGTGATGTGATTAATGAACAGCTTCTATTAATATTAAAAACATGTTAAAGCACTTCAGAAATACTACACACCAAATCATGCAGGAATATCTCAATGAGTCCAAGCAAGTAACAGTCATCCATATGGCTGAATATGAGACACTGACAGAAAGACTTTCACTTAAAACTTCAGTGGCTGCTCTATACGTCACAGTGGCTCCATGTGAATTCTCTATAACTGGGTTGATCTTTGGTTAATGAGAAGAAGACAAACTAGACGGATCATAACGATACATTAAAAAAAAATATATAAAAACTATTAAATGCTTAGCTTTCTGTTCCCAGACCAACTGTAGTTCATCTGAAAGGTAGTACCAGTTAACATGAATAAAACGTTCGTTTCTCATGTTATTACACACCACACAGAAATTAATTTCTGAAACTGAGGCCAGGGAACCAGATCTCACAGGACAGGGAGACATTTGTTACACAATCAAACAATGATAGGATCACATAGACACATCTCCACAACCACAATGCAGAAATTAACTAAATGTGAGAACAACTCCAGTTAAAAGAGCTTTTGAATGCTGAGTAGCTGCCTAGCGAGGGTCGTCTGGCGCGGCGATCTTCTCCAGACTCGGCTCCATGCCCCAAATCTCACGGGCGTACTGAGAGATGGTCCTGTCACTGGAGAACTTGCCACAACCGGCAATGTTGTGGATCACCATCTTGGTCCATTCCTTAGTGTTCTGTTTGGAGAACACCATTAATAATTAGTTCAGCTTTAAATATATACTTATATACAGTCCAACCATAGACAGTGACAGAAAGTGCTGTAAGACTCATCATATGACCACAAACAAGTGTGAGATAAGCTCCATGGACAAAACAATTAGCCACTAATAGAAGCATCTGAATATAAAATTTCAGTAGGTAGTGAATATAGATGAGTGTAAGTTTAGTTAGTTGTTGGTCAGACTATGAGGTTTGCCATTTATGCTTCATGTCCAAGCAGAACACAGCACTGACGCTCCTCTGTTGCAGGATGACAACTGTAGAGTCAAACCTGTGTACGACTTGTTCAATATACATAATCAAACACTCTGGCACTTTTAATGGCCAGTAAAATCCCATAATAAACATTTAGGAACAATTATTTGAATTGTCTGCAAGTGGGTTTAAACTGACAGAACTACCCCAAGAACTACCCCAAGACACCAGAGATGTTATTGAGGCAAGGAGAGGCATAACCAAGTATTAGGAAAGAAACGAGACGTAAATATTTTCTTTTGTCCAGGGAGCCTAAGTGGATGAAGAACAGAGTGAGACCTACGATTTAACACAAGTGCTAGTACTCAAGTGTGTTACAAAAGCTGTAAAATACAGATACAACTGCATGTTTATACTTAGTGCTTTGGTTTTTTTTTGTTATGGAAAGAGATTTATAGGTCTTCTCTGAATAATACACACTTGTCTGAGTGTCTGCTTGATTACAGTTTATATTAAATGAAGCAACTACATTCCTAGGAAAAATGGGTTTGAAGGTTACCTTATAAGTATATCTTTCATATCTTTGGTTAGAGAAATGGAACCAGTCACTGAACCTTAAAGACCCTGGTTCTAAATTTCAGGGTACATTTTGTACTTTGGGAAACACAATACCTTCATGCGCTCCTTTTTCTGACAGCTAAGAAACTCCAGAGTATTTCAGTTCTATGTACTTGTATTTAGAGAAGTGGCGATTGTTTTTCAACCTCTACTGAAAAGTTGCTGTGCACTAACCTTGTACAGAGCGCTAACTCTATCCTGGCATTTAATGTAGTCCTCATAGTCAGCAAATACTTTGAACCTGCAAAAGGGAAACACAGAGAACACAGACAATAATGTTATGGATACATGGATTCCATGGATTTCCATGTGCCAAGAATAGGGAAGAATAGAAGAAGACAGAAAATTAGAAGAGTTATAGAGGAATGAACACAGCTGGTCATATGTATAAAAGACAGTATCATGTTACTAACCCAAAATCATAAAACATGCAACATTGTTATTCAAAGCCTCTTCACATGCAACAGAGCAAGAGTCTAGTTTCCTGCCAGGGAGGAATTAGTTCTGACCTGTCATGATTCATCAGCATGTTGACGATGTCCTTGAAGAGGTCTGGCTGACTGGGACTGAAGAATCCTCCGGAAATTTGATCAATTGCTTGCTTGAGCTCTGGGATACGGTTGTAATACTCAGCAGCATTGTACCTGGAAAGCATAATTTTATAGGGAGAAATATTTTTTCCCCATTCAAACAAATTTCTACTTGCATTCAAAGTCCCATATCTATTAAAACATATTTTTGCAAAATGGGACGAGACCAGAATGGGAACATCTCCTTACAAGACAATATTGTGCGATCATCAAGCTGATGTATGGAATTTACTTTTAAAACAATTTAATACAGAAAAATTAATCACTGCTTTGGTTATTCTTGTGCAAACTGTTCCATTTTATCTAAATACTTGTTTTTTACAAAGCACACATCATTCAGTACAGAGGCCACACCTCCTTCACTGAGATTGACAACTACAGAGGCCACACCTCTTTCACTGAGATGTTGATGTCGTATCAGACTTTAGTAATGCAGAACCTTATACACTATTCACTCAATCATGAATTTCTGTCCTATGCAAGGTAATTTGAATGGGTCTGTCTTACTCATAGAGGGTTAGCATTAGCTACCCTGATTCATAAAACACATTTCTTTACCCTTTCTTATCCATGGCCTCGACATCCTCCACTCTCATTCCAAAGATGAAGAGGTTTTCCTCTCCGGCCTCCTCTGCCATCTCCACATTGGCTCCATCCATAGTGCCGATCGTCAGAGAGCCGTTCAACATGAACTTCATATTTCCTGTTCCAGAAGCTTCTGTCCCCGCAGTGGAGATCTGCTCAGACAGGTCAGCTGCTGGGATTGCTACATACAGAATGTAGAGAAGCAGAAAAAGAGAAATAATTGTCCAAAAAAACAAAAACAAAGCAATACCCCTGACAAAAAAATCCAAACAAAAATCTAAATGTGATGCAACTTTACATGACCACTGATCCCACAAATGGGGAAAAAAGCAGATAAGAAGCAAGGAATTATATAGAGTAGTACAATAACCTTTTGTGAGATATGCAAATTGTAAACATTCTGAGTTTATAGCAAAACACCAAACCTTTCTCAGCCAGTGTAACCCTGTAGTTCTCCAGGAAGATGACTTTAAGGCGGTCTCCCACCACCGGGTCATTATTCACCACCTCTCCAATAGATGTGATAAGTTTAATGATCATCTTAGCCATGTGGTAGCCTGGGGCAGCCTGGTGTAAAATAACCAATAACACAGCAGAACTCAGAAGAATACAAAAACAGGAAAACTCTCACTATTTAATTCCCAGTCAGCCACTGAGCGAAAAATAGCTAAATTAATTTATCCACATAATCACAACTCAAGAAAATAACCAAAATAAGACATGATCACACTCACTTTTCCTCCGATCATAATCGTCCTAGGTGTCCAGGCCTTGTTTGGTTCCTTCTTGATACCTGAGTGGAGACACATTAGTGTTAGCGAAGCTCTACGACAAGGGTCAATTGATTAAAGTGTTGGTTGACATGAACTGCCAGAGCCATATCACCCTGCAGTTCTCACCCAGTTTCCCACTAAATCTAAGCAGGGTTGAACTTGGCCAGTACCTGGATGGGAGACCTCAGGGGGGGGAAAACTAAGGTTGCTGCTAGAAGTGGTATTAGGGAGGCCAGTAGGTGGTGCTGTCTGTGTGGGTCCTAATGCCCTAGTATAGTGACAGGGAAACTATACTGTAAAAAGAGCACTGTCTTTTGGATGAGATGTTAAACCGAGGTCCTGGCTCTCTGTGGTCATTAAAAATCCCAGGCGACTTCTCGTAAAGAGTAGGGGTATCACCCTGGTGTCCTGGCAAAATTGCCCCATTGGCCCTTATCTATCATGGCCCCCCTAATAATCTCCATCCCTGAATTGGCTATAATCACTCTCCTCTCCACCAATAGCTGGTGTGTGCTGGGCGTTCTGGCGCACTATGGCTGCTGTCGCATCATCCAGATGGATGCTACACACTGGTGGTGGTTGAGGAGATTTCCCTCCACACTATGTAAAGTGCTTTGGGTGTCTAGAAAAGCGCTATATAAATGTAACAAATTATTATTATTATTAATTAAATGCTGCTAAAAAAAATGATGTTCAAACAAATTAGTCTGTATTAAACTATTCCCACTACCAGCATTGTTTATTGAGCCAGACGACCCAAACTGCAGCCTGAGATATTTTACATAATTAACAGCAATTAAAAAATTAGCCATAAAATATGCACACTGAAAAATACATCAAATGTTAAAGATGCAGTGCTTATGATTTTTATTAAAAATAAAAAGAAAAATCTATGATATTGAGTCAGGGGAGAAAAAATACTTTACCAAGTGAAAATATCTTGAATATAGTCAAATTAGTCTAGTATGTCCTATTATATTACAGTAAACCAAATATAAGATTATTAAAGCTATTTTGAGACAGTTTTACTCGTTTTAAGCTTCACATTTTCTTATTCTATTGGCAGATCATTTTGCTTCTTTCTAGAAATAAGTGCTTAAAATGAGAAAATTATCTGCCAATAGAATGAGACTATTTCAAACTTAAATTAGTAAAAAAAAACAAAGAAAAAGAAAAAGAAAAAGAAAGATACAGGTTTCCTAATCTTATATTTGGTTTATGCTAATCTTATGATAGGAAATACTAGAAGAATTTGACTATATTCAAGATATTTTCTCTTGCTAAGATGATATATTTTGCAGTGAACCATTCTCAATCAGCGCTGTGTCAGGGGTGTCGGGTCAGAATTGGTGGAATATATGTATGTGTACGTCATACACAAACTCAAATATGTCAACTTTAGGCATGAAAGACGTCTGAATACACAGTGACAGACAAGAGTCACAGCCAGTCAATAAGGAGAGAGAGAGAGAGAGAGAGAGAGAGAGAGAGAGAGAGAGAGAGAGAGAGAGAGAGAAAGAGAGAGAGAGAGAGATATTGATTTAGCTTCTTTCTGCACAGGTTTTCATTTATATGTTCTCTAATATAGTGGGAAGGTAATAAATAATAGCCAGCCAATTTATCCTCCTTATGGGATTTGTATCGTTGGGATTTGTATCGTTGCGTTATGAAAGACTAACGGGAGGTGGTTGTGTGTTTCTGTGTATTTCTGTACTTCAAACTCATCAGACTCATGTCTCTTCTGCTTGCCTGATTAACTGTCATTACTTGACTTGGAGACACAGATCTATTTTATACTTATATAACATATGACTATCATAGAGTCCCAGACCTGAATTTTTTAGGTAATTAGATTTAAACAGTTTTAAGTCCATCGTGGTTGAATTTGCTCCTGCATCTGAATAATTAAAATCGAATGTTAATACTTGGGAAAGTAAATACTTTTAGGAAATATATAAAGAAACATTTTTAAAAATACTGCAAACATTATATAATAAATTTCACTGGAAAATTCCTAGTGGCCTGGAAATGTCCTAGTGATGTGTCTAAGTGTAAAGTGTACTGGATACTCTATTTGATGAGAAGAACTGTATGAAATGGTGTAATTACGGTTGTAGAAAGTGATGATGTGCAGGCAGTTCAGCAGCTGCCTCTTGTACTCATGGATCCTCTTCACTTGAAAATCAAACATGGAGTTCGGGTTGATTTTAACCTTATAATGCTCTTCGAGATGCACAGCAAATTTCATCTTATTCTCCTGCAAATATAAAGTAGGTAAAAGGATTAAAACAGTAGTATATGAAGTAAAATTCCTCTAGAAAGACAAACCAAAGAACCCTTTATGGTGCAAGATTTAATCTATTTTTCTATGAGTGGTCTGGTGTTCCCAATATTTGTAGTGATCTCCCTGTTCCAGTATACCTACAAGACTTGTTTGAATATAGATTTTAAGCAGCTCAAACAGACAATTTAGGTTTAAATAATAATTTCTCAAACAAAAACAGCAGATACTCCTAAAGACGTTAAAAATGATCAGGACTGAGAAACACTGATAGATGACCCAAAAGGCCCAACATGCACACAAATCCTGTAATTATAGAAATTCAACATTCAACATTCAATTTGTTGCATAACAGCACAGTGTTGATATTCCCATCATCTGTCTTTCAGCACAGAGTATACTGAGGATGAGCTCGAGTCGTCTCCTCACCTGTTTGATCTTGGCAACGTCTCGGATGAAGGCCTCATCATCCACAAACTCCAGGAGTTTCTTCAGCTGATCCAGATCACGAATGTAGTCCTCACCGATCCGCTAATGTTTAACGTACAGGATTACATAGCACAACCTTTAAAACCCGTTTATCTCCTCAGTCCATTTACAGTGCATACTGGATCTTATAATAAGCAACATATTTTTTTAAAAAACAACACGCAGTACTATTTCTCATTTATTGTCTATGCATCCTCCAAGTGCTTCATATATATGTGGCAGCCTGGGAAAACTCTTCACATGGTGAAATGTTCTGCTTTATATAGTCCTGAAAATGATAAGTTTTCCTAAACTGAAATATATTTCATAATAAATTTACCTCCAAAACTGAGATGGGAAACAGATTGCCAGTAACCCTTTACTGCATACTAATTTATCTCAAATTTTTGACAGGCAATAATACAAAACTACTAGTTTCCTATGTAACTGGAAAGGGGGGGGGCTTTAACTTTGACATAATAAAAAAATGGCATATCACAGGAACAGGAAGTGCTGTTTGCACTTCTTTTTCTGCAGTTGCATGGTGAAGGTCATCCTCAGAGGGCTCTCAAAATTTTATTAATTTTTCAATATTTAGGCAAAACTACTTAAAGGAAAAATGGAAACAATATCAATGGAAACAATATCATTTATTTATTGTCATTTAAACAAGTTTATATATTTTGAGTTAACATATTTTGATAATGGAACTGTGGTGTGTGCATTCATGAATTGAAACAGTATTGAAACAATATTATATTTACATTTTTTCACATTCAAAGTATGAAAAACTGTTGTAATTTTGCAATTGCACCTTATTTTCTAAATGTTATGTTTCAAGAGAAAGAATTAAAAAGAAACTTCGCCCATAACATGTTTGCATCTAATTTTTGTATGTATTTTGACTGAGTAAATCCATCAACATATATTTTTTTATAAGTGTAATTCCTTTCTAGAAGATATGACTTTTGCATGCTTACAACGTGGCAGAAAAACTCTGCAAAATGCAGTAATTGGAATTATAATCTCATACATTTTGTGTTATTTTTGACTATAAGATACTTTCCACCATTGCACATTGTTGCCATATGGCAACAATGTACCAACTACTACCAACTTACCAACTACTTAATTTATATAATTATAATAATAATAATAATTATTATTATTAATTCAAGTAATAAAAAGCCATTAAAAATTATGTAAATGTAATAATTCATGCAGTAGAGGGTTAAAGAATCCATTCTGAGTGTGGCACAGAAGCACCACGACTGCTATTTAATTACAAACTGATGTGGCGTTTTCCACCACTGGATATACGGTAGCCTCTATACAAAATACTCTGAATTCAAATAAAAACAAAATACTCATAGCACAGTGGATGAGAGAAGCAAAAATCAGATTTATTGCCCAAAAATATGATCTCAACATGAGATCAGTTCAAATGAGACGTCCCAGAAGTGATCCGATCTATCCTGGGTTTGGTCTCTATTTATACTCCCCCCCCCCCATATCTGTTAGAAGTTTCCCCTCGTTCTCCAAGTCGCTCACTTCCGCATTCCACTGCGCGCTTTCCAGCGCTATTCAAAAACTCTCCGATGGACATGTCATTCATAAAAACTCACGTGTTGTTTACCTCTGCCATGTGCTTTTTGTTTTCGTTCACGTCATGTCTCCGCCTCCTGTGTTTCCCCATGTGCTCATGTTTTGGGTTGTGTCATGTCACCGCCTCTTTAGTTCTCATTGGTTCTCTGTCTAATGTGATTATCAATTCCAGGTGCGTTTGATTTGGTGTATGATTTGTGTGTGGTTAAAAACCCCTGTTTGTTTTCACTTCCTCGGGGAGTATTAGTTTAGTGTTAGTTTTGTTTATCATAGTTCAGTTTATCATAGTTCTTCTAACAATATCAAACATTTTCCCATTTATGTTTGGTTTTCAGAAAATCCAGCTACCATTAGCTTCAGAAAACCAGGTTTTTCAGTCACCACTGTTTTCAGAAAATCAGGTTTTTCAGCTACCATTATATCCAGGTTTTTCAAGGTTAGGCGAAAAAAAAAAAAAACACTCCCCCCTTTTTTCCGCCTTCTTTCCTTCTTGCCCCGCCCCCTATAAAAGACCTCCGTGGCCCAATCTGCCAAAATGTCTCCCAGCAAGCCAGATAAGCACACCTTTCCCTGCGTTCTCTCTTTGGTTCTCATATTAAACTTTTATTCTTCGCTTCAGTTTGATCTCTTTACATGGGTAAGTGTTGTTTTTATGTATTACAGATTCTGTGCATGATTTTAACATGTTTTTGTGTTTTACACACTATTATAATCTAAGTCTTGAGATTACACATTTTTGCTAGGATTCTAAGATTACGCTCACTGCTATAGGATTATGTTTTCATAGTGCTTTTTGCCTGTGTATATACTTGTTTACAATCTGTTTTGCTACAGTACATAGCTAGCCAACAACTGTGTGGAGAAATCACAATTAGCTAGCAAGGTTTTCGACATCTTTAAGCAGACTAACTGCCTAACTGTTCATTAAACTGTCTCTTTACCCGACATGATCATTGCAGGAAGATAGCCAGGTCAAGATTAAAAAAGTAAAAGAAAAGAAAAAAATCATTTGCATGAAAAATTTGTGTTTCTTAGTAGAGGTGTCAAAGTTGGTTAAAGGCAGAAACCACAATTTTTGCCAAAAATGTTTTTGATTTTTCAACATTTTGGACAGACTTAGCCACAGTGATACCCGATGGGTTTTCCCAGACCGCCTTATCATCTTGTAATCAGCACCACACTGAAAGCAGTGGCAGAGCTTTTCACTTGTCATTATCTACAGTATCACCTATCACACGTTTTTTTTGGCACCTCTCACCTCAGCAATGACTTCCGCCAGGCCAGGGTTGCACATGACTAGCCATCGGCGAGGGGTGATGCCGTTGGTCTTGTTTTGGAACTTCTGTGGGTCCAGATCATAAAAGTCCTTAAACCTGGAGACAAAACACTGTTTTCAGGAATGGACATTTACCAGAGCATACTATAACATCGTAACACATCTAATACAAATCTATATTACAAGATGTTCCCGTGTACTGTAGTGGCCTAATGAAGGTATTTAGTCATTTCAGCTTCGCGCTCTTTATACACTGGTGATCAGGATGTCACATTTCTGCATGCCCCCTAGTAAGTCATTTTCCCCAGAAAAGCTTCTCAGCACATGTATAGCTGCTAAATCTGATCCTACATGAAGTGGCTGACCCTTACACTGTGTTTTTGATGATTTCTGAGTGGATTCGAGCCACGCCATTTACAGCATGAGAACCGACGATGCACAGGTGAGCCATGTTGATCTTCTTCAGTCCGCCTTCTTCGATCAGAGACATGCGCCTCAAACGGTCGTTATCGCCGGGGTACAGAGTGGAGATTCGCTAAGATGAGGAATACAGGAAGGGGCAGTTGAAGACATACAGAGATATACTGATCAGGTAAACTGGATGACAACAATAAATTGATGGACAACCTCCAGTATCACGTACAAGTAAATCCAAACACCCATTTACATTGTGGATTCGGTCATATTTTACATCTTTCAACCTCACAGACTAGCTGGATCTGGAAGAAGTTATATAAGCATATAGTACAGTTATATATGCGTAAGCATAGTTACTGCTTCAGTGATGCCAAAATAATTATATTATTCATCAAATTCATGAAATGTCAACAAAGACAGTGTCTCTCAGCTGAAAAAAAAACAACAGTGACCCTTGGGTCACCCATGACCACATGTCCCCCCTCATTTAACAACAATTTACCAATGCTGAAATTCAGACATTGAAATTTGTATACTATAACAAAACAACATTTTTATATTGTTCTGACATTACATAAGTTTATAAACTTTGTGAAGGAAAGTTGTTTGTAAAAAGAAGGAAACATAATAAGCCTATTGACTGCTTTCTTCCAGGGCATCTGCTACATATTTTATGCCAATATATCCATGCTTTCCAGTGAACAATCAGAATAAGATTTCAATGGCAAACAAATATATGCTATAAATTAACATATATTATTAACAAACACATGTTATATGGTCAATCTCAACCCACACATTTGATGCTGACAAGCGTGACCTGTTTTTATTTGGACTTATGAATGCCTATAGCAAACTAGGACACAAAGACTCCTGTTCCACTTAGTTGGGCAAATACTTATTAAATGACAACGTTTATGGGTTTTTTGTACTTGTAAATAATTGAACTATATTGGAATTTTTCCTCACTTCTATATTATGGGCTATTTTGTGTATATTCATGACAAACAGTGGGGTCCAAAAGCTTGAGACTGCACTGAAAATCTGGGATTGTTTTGGATTTTTTCATTACAAATTGGTAATAAACAGAAGGTTTTAGAATTATATGTAAAATATGTCAAACAGAGAAAGTAAATGTTCAATATTAAATATTCAAGATTCTGCACTATTTCTAGATCCCTATTTAAATGTAAGCAAATTAGTGATATTGACCATGTTAACTGCAGGTGTAAATGCATGTGGCATACGATCCAGACGCAAGCATATAACGACCAGGTGTATACACAGTCCACGTGTTCTTGTCATTAAATATAATATTAATATTTAAAATAATTCAATAATTAAAAATATAATAAAGAGGATTTCTCAGCTGACCTCCAGGTGTTGGTGGTTGATCTCGAAGATGATATCCAGGTGGCGAGGCAGGAGGTTCTGGAACAGGTCGACAGGCCAACGCTCCAGAGCCTCTGGAAGGACGGTGTGGTTAGTGTAGGCACAGGTACGCACAGTAATGTCCCATGCCTGCGAAATGAGAGAGAGGAAAGAAGAGGAATGAAAACATACAGTACTGTGCAAACGTTTTGGTACAAACTTTGTTATAGATTTTTTATTTTATGACTTCTACATTATCAAGTCAGTATAAAAAAAAAACATTTTAGATTCCCAAACATTAGTTTTCTAGCACAAAATTAAATGTTACAGAAAAATGTTTGTACATCATTAAAGAAAGCAGCGTATTATGTAAGAGTCACTTTTCAGACAAAAAAACACAATGAAGGCTGCTGGGTTTTGCTGCAAAAATAAGAAGCGAGTGCGAAAGTGAAAGTCTCCAGAAGAACTGTGACTGGTTCTGCAAGATGCTCAATAAAACTTACCAGCTCATTTCCTTATAAAACTGCACAAATTGTACCAGAGACAACTATTTTTATTTTTTTTGTCACACCAAATATTGACTTTGTTTCATTTACTGCTTTTATTGCTCTTTACTGTTAAAAAATGTACAGACATTTAATTTCATTATTTTTGAAGGCATCTTTGCTCTACAGCATTTCTTTACATGTGCCTAAAACTTTTGCACAGCACTGTATGTAGGATAGGATCATGTTAAGAATAAAATGTGATGGGGGTCTTGCTGTTATAGCAAAATAATCAATGACGAGGTGGTGCAACCCGATATGCATCACACCATTCCTCTTATTTGTTAATGTTAAGTAAACATCTCCTTATATAATCGTTATTGTTATACATTTTTCTTTGTTAAATAGAAACCTGTCTTTTAATTTGTTTATTATTAGGTTCAGATTATGTGGAGAGTCTGCCAAACAAGCCCATGTGAATTACTATAGATATAATAATGTATTAGAACAAGCACATTTATATAAACCTGTGACTGTCAGAACACCTTCTTCAGAACACAACACCTTCTGACCAATCAGATTCAAGGGATAATAATCAACATATGCCTGGAAAAGAATTTTACTATTGTATGTTATAATCTAAAGTATACAATGAAATAAACATCAACATACTGTTTCCCAGGACACTTTCTCCTCATCCACCAGGATCCTCATCAGTTCGGGGATAGCGAGGGCTGGGTGTGTGTCATTCAGCTGGATGGCCACCTGCATGGCAAAACAAAGCAAGACAGGATAAAATCTCAGCAAGGAAAATCTCACAGAAATATAATGAATTATTAAGCTGAATTGAATTATGAGGGTGCATTATATGTATTAGTAAAATATTCTTTTCTTTCTTTTTTTCATATCCTTATCATAAGACATTTACACATGATCTGTCATTAGGTGTTGATATCTTCCTTGCATTGTTATAAATGTTTTATTGTAAAAGAAGATTTTGCAGTTGATACTAACACTGTCTCATTATCAAAATCTAGTCTTATAGTACCTCACAGTTTTATTGTACAGCCGTGGCCAAAAGTTTTGAGAATGACACAAATATTAATTTTCCCAAAGTCTACTGCTTCAGTGTTTTTAAATCTTTTTGTCAGATGTTACTAACTGCTACTGAAGTATAATCACAAGCATTTCATAAGTGTCAATGGCTTTTATTGACAATTACATGAAGTTTATGCAAAGAGTCAATATTTGCAGTGTTGACCCTTCTTTTTCAAGACCTCTGCAATTCACCCTGGCATGCTGTCAATCAACTTCTGGGCCACATCCTGACTGATGGCAGCCCATTCTTGCATAATCAATGCTTGGAGTTTGTCAGAGTTTGTGGGTTTTTGTTTGTCCATCCGCCTCTTGAGGATTGACCACAAATTCTCAATAAGATTAAGGTCTGGGGAGTTTCCTGGCCATGGACCCAAAATGTCAATGTTTTGTTCCCCGAGCCACTTCGTTATCACTTTTGCCTTGTGGCAAGGTGCCCCATCATGCTGGAAAAGACATTGTTCATCACCAAACTGTTCTTGGATGGTTGGGAGAAGTTGCTCTCTGAGGATGTTTTTGTACCATTCTTTATTCATGGCTGTGTTCTTAGGCAAAATTGTGAGTGAGCCCACTCCCTTGGCTGAGAAGCAACCCCACACATGAGTGGTCTCAGGATGCTTTACTGTTGGCATGACACAGGACTGATGGTAGCGCTCACCTTTTCTTCTCCGGACAAGCTTTTTTCCAGATGCCCCAAACAATCGGAAAGGGGATTCATCAGAGAAAATGACATTACCCCAGTCCTCAGCGGTCCAATCCCTGTACTTTTTGCAGAATAGCAGTGTGTCCCTGATTTTTTCCTGGAGAGAAGTGGCTTCTTTGCTGCCCTTCTTGACACCAGGCCATCCTCCAAACGTCTTCGCCTTACTGTGCGTGCAGACGCACTCACACCTGCCTGCTGCCATTCCTGAGCAAGCTCTGCACTGGTGGTGCCCCGATCCCGCAGCTGAATCAACTTTAGGAGACGGTCCTGGTGCTTGCTGGACTTTCTTGGGCGCCCTGAAGCCTTCTTCACAACAGTTGAACCTCTCTCCTTGAAGGTCTTGATGATCCGATAAATGGTTGATTTAGGTGCAATCTTACTAGCAGCAATATCCTTGCCTGTGAATCCCTTTTTGTGCAAAGCAATGATGGCTGCACGTGTTTCCTTGCAGGTAACCATAGTTAACAGAGGAAGAACAATAATTTCAAACACCACCCTCCTTTTAAAGCTTCCAGTCTGTTATTCTAACTCAATCAGCATGACAGAGTGATCTCCAGCCTTGTCCTCGTTAACACTCTCACCTGTGTTAACGAGAGAATCACTGACATGATGTCAGCTGGTCCTTTTGTGGAAGGGCTGAAATGCAGTGGACATGTTTTTTTGGGATTAAGTTCATTTTCATGGCAAAGAGGGACTTTGAAATTAATTGCAATTCATCTGATCACTCTTCATAACATTCTGGAGTATATGCAAATTGCCATCATAAAAACTGAGGCAGCAGACTTTGTAAAAATTAATATTTGTGTCATTCTCAAAACTTTTGGCCACGGCTGTACCTTTCAGAAAAAACACGTACACTTAACTGTAATAAGACTTTTAAAAACCCTCTGTGTGTTTAACCATTTCTCGCAGTACACTGGCGTTACATTCCGCCAGTGGAATGGGAATTAACTTATCAGACATTTTCAATCAGTATAAACAAATGAATTATTTAATGCCGCACGTCTGTTATAAGATTAGTCAGGACACCGTTGGGTTTCTGTGTGTAGAGTATCATGACTCTGTGTTAAGCTGCTGGTGAGCAGGGCGATGGGAAAGGGGAGCGGTGTGAGCCTCATGCTGAGCAAACAATTCACATCTCTCCACAATCATGCTGATAGAGATAAATTGGACAGCACTAAAGCTTTTTTGCCACAAAACTACCACAATAACATTATAACATTTAAACCTAGTAGGCTATGTATCTACTTTCATGTGAGCCATTAACCACTACTGTGGGGTGTGACATCACAAATAAATTCCCCCAAACAAGGCAGAAATTCCTTTTTTTTTTTTTTTTACCTCTGGTAATATATTTTATCTATTTGGAGAATTCCAGTTCTCACCTTCTCAGGTAACTTGGTCAGGTCTGTACGCACCACCTCTGTCGAGCCGAACTTAGAGGCCTTGAAACGGCGGATGATGTCTTGAAGAGTAGCAGCCACCACAAAGTACTCCTGTTTGAGACGGAGCTCCTTCCCCTCAAAGAACTGCCACACACACACACACAAACACACACACACAAAGTTAACAAATACAGAGGTGTCATTTACTAACATTTAATTCAACTGCAGTGAAAATAGGGTATTATTTCATAGTGTGGCTTTTTTCCTGTTGATCAACTGAATTGTTAATATAAAATTATACTCACATTGTCATTGGGGTAGAGCACGCGGGAAATATTCTCAGCCAGATTTCTGTCCAGAACAGCCTGGATGTAACCACCAACATTAACTGTTAAACACAGTGTGTGTTAGTGTGTAACAAACATGATTTTCAGATTCCTGATCTTCCTACAGGCATTTTAGGATCCAAACTATTATACTATGTATGTCGTGTATAAAAATAGTCTGAGTATAATGGTCTCTAGAAATGAATAAAAATGTCTATTATTAGTGTTGATATTTAAAAGACATCGACAACAAACAGACAGTATATTCAGTGATTTATGATGAAGGACTTACAGTCCTTGAGGTTAAAATCGCAGGGAGCTTTGGCCGACCACAGTCTCATGGTGTTAACAACATTGTTTCTGTATCCAGGGACTGGAGTGTCGTATGGCAGGGCCAGAACCACCTGTTCAAACAAACCGGCCATGCTTTAAAAACAGCTTTTTTCAGCTCAAACACCAGCTCGTGTTAATAAAGGCAAGACAATGACTATGGAATTTCAAAATACTTTATTAGTGTTATTAGTGTATTATTAGTGAATAGAGGGACCATAACTAAAGAATTATTGGTAACACTTTCCATGAAGGTCATACCTATAATAAACTATGAACAAGTTCATGAATAACGTTATAATGCATTCATTAGCCATTATGCGCACTGTTATAAATTAACTATGAAAATTCATTACACTTTGTAGCTATCTTTGTTATGCATTATTTAGTGAACATGGCGCATTTTAAGTAGTGTTCACATTAACACATTACCTTTTGTTCTTTAATAAAAGAATTATACTAGACAAATTATCAGGAAATCATATTTAAAACCTTTAGAGCTTGTGAAATAACTCATCTACAACTAAACATAATGCACTAAGAAAACTGGAGCTGAATTCCTTTGGTATTGGTAATATAATGTGTTATAAACACTGCTTATAATGCATTAATGTTACGAACTCAGAAATCCTAAATCATAAATATAATGTAAATATATATATAAATAATTATGTATGTCTACAACCCCAATTCCAAAAAAGTTGGGATGCTGTGTAAAATGTAAATAAAAACAGAATGCAATGATTTGCAAATCTCATAAACCCATATGTTATTCACAACAGAACATAGAAAACATATCAAATGTTTAAACTGAGGAAATGTACCATTCTAAGGTAAAAAAATAAGTAAAGGTAATTTTGAATTTGATGCCCGCAACACGTGTCAAAAAAGTTGGGACAGGGAGCAACAAATGGCATGAAAAGTAAGTGTTACTAAAAAGAAACAGCTGGAGGAACATTTTGCAACTAATTATGTTAATAGGCAACAGGTCAGTAACATGATTGGGTATAAAAAGTGTATCTTAGAGAGGCAGAGAAGTAAAGATGGGATGGAATCTGGATGGACACATATGTTGCTCTAAAACCTGTATATACCTTTCAGCATTGATGGTGCCTTTCCAGATGTGCAAGCTGACATAGGCACTAATGCACCCACATACCATCAGAGATGCAGGCTTTTGAACTGAACGCTAACAAAAAGCCGGATGGTCCCTCTCCTCTTTAATCCTCTTTAGTTTAGAGGATGCGGCGTCCATGGTTTCCAAAAAGAATTTCAAATTTTGATTCGTCTGACCACAGAACAGTTTTCCACTTTGTCTCAGTCCATTTTAAATGAGCTTTGGCCCAGAGAAGACAGCTGCGTTTCTGGATCATGATAGATAGAGCTTTAACCAGCATTTGTGGATGGCACGGCGAACTGTGTTCACAGACAGTGAGTTCTGGAAGTGTTTCTGAGCCATGCAGTGATTTCCATTACAGAATCATGTCTGTTTTTAATGCAGTGCCGCCTGAGGGCCCGAAGATCACGGGCATGCAATATTGATTTTCACTCTTGTCCCTTGCACACAGAGATTTCTCCAGATTCTCGGAATCTTTTGATGATATTATGTACTGTAGATGATGTGATATTCAAAGTCTCCTCTAAGATACTCTCTAAGATGCCTTTCTATGATACTCTTTTATACCCAATCATGTTACTGACCTGTTGCCAATTAACCTCCAGCTGTTTCTTTTTAGTAACACTTACTTTTCCAGACTTTTGTTGCTCCCTGTCCCAACTTTTTTGAGACGTGTTGCTGCCATCAAATTCAAAATTACCTTATTTTTTTCTTAGAATGGTACATTTCCTCAGTTTAAACATTTGATATGTTCTACTGTGAATAACATATGGGTTTATGAGATTTGCAAATCAGTGCATTCTGTTTTTATTTAAATTTTACACAGCGTCCCAACGTTTTTGGAATTGGGGTTGTATTTGATGCAATATTAATGCATTATAACATGCTATGAATGTACTGTAGTCATAGGTCATTACACATATGTCCTTTGTCAAAAGTTTCTTTGCATAACACCAGTTTATATAGGCAGTCTGAGCAGTCCTAACATCTGTCAGATGAGCATCATGCATATGCCACAATGTTGGAATTAGATAAACTGTTGCTACATATTATTGCAGAGCTACTCAAATCTGAAACCCTCAAGTGCTTTATTAACATCTTTAATATTCAATTAAATTAGAGCTGAACCTACATGTAGAGGATTTGAAAACATACTTTAGAAAATGTAAACATTTTTACCTAGTCCTAAAAGAATTTTGTAAATTCCTTGGAATTATTGACATTCATTTTGTTTATCACTAAACCATCATTGCTAAACATACAAGCTAAAGGAGACGTGTTTATGATGTTTAAAAGTGTTTCTTCACCAATAATAATAATAATAATAATAATAATAATAATAATAACATTCCAAATATATTTTAAATTATATTTTTTAATATTATATTATAATATTATAAATACATTTTATATATTTTAAAGACTAAATGACTTGTTTTTACATTTTTCCAGCCCAGAAAGCTCCTCTCCATCTATAACAGAGTTCTCCTTTTTCATTAAAAAGCAACTCATGTGGCATATATAGATATAACAGAAGGGTAAGGAGTCATTTGTGCGGAAGGGGTAGGATCGTAGTTGTTTTCACTGCATTTGAGGTTCATCTCAACAGTAGCAGGGGGCTCTAAAAAGCGATGTTTCTAACAAGCTGGTTCATTGTTAGGCATGAGACACTTTTTTTGCAAAATATATTTCATGATCAAGACAGGACAGCATATTGGTGTTGATTATGTTCATACCTGTGTGTCTACCCATTTGACTCCATCAGGATGGTGCTCCACTCGGCCGTAGAAGTGCACAGGGCGCATGTACTCGGGGCGGGCCTTCTCCCACGGGTTACCATAGCGCAGCCAATCATCTGCCTCCTCAATCTGTCAGACATCAGCCAAATGGACTGCTGTGGAACTGCTAAATCTGAGGTCTAATAACTTTAGACAGTACATTGCTGCGCTCTCTCTCTCTCTCTCTCTCTCTCTCTCTCTCTCTCACACACACACACACACACACACACACACATACACACAGTCACTGACCTGCCAACCACTGACAATTTTCTGGTTGAAAATGCCAAACTCGTAACGGATTCCATAACCATAAGCTGCCAAGCCCAGAGACGCCATCGAGTCGAGGAAGCAGGCTATGGAGGATATACAGGAAGGAGAAGAATGTTTTCCTAGAATGAAAAAACTTTTACATGCGGTTTAATGACAAACTGACTCATATTGAATCCGACCTGCCAGACGGCCCAGGCCTCCGTTGCCCAAGCCCGCGTCCTCCTCAATGTCCTGCAGCTCCTCCATATCCAGTCCCAACTACAGAGAGGATCAATGCAGAGAAGTTTAATCGAGTATATGAAAGATACCACCTATCCGGTATGGCACTTGTTGTTATTTGCACATTTCTCATTTTCAAAAGGGTACTCCCGCTATGTGTCATTAGGTGACAGCTGCATCACCACATCACAGTTCTGTTCAGTTCTTCTAGTAGCAAAAATAGCTTTATTCGCGTCTAGTTTTTATTGCGTATCTCACCTGGTAGGTGGCCTCATCGCAGGTGCCCTCCAGGGCAAGATTCACCATGGTGTTCTGCAGGGTGCGCCCCATGTAGAACTCCAGGGAGAGGTAGTACACCCGCTGCACACAGGGGGGACACACAGTGTATTTGATCACAAATCAATACAATCATGATTACAATAAAACTTTTTGTGTAACTCACACAGCTTTCAAATCACGAAGGTTGCTGATCTACGTTCATACACACATGATCAGGCCAGTGAGGGTTAATGTTGCCATACAGAGCTGTGTGTGATGGGTGCAGAGTCCCATCAGCTGGGTCTGTGTGCTCTTCAGTCCTTCACTACAATCTGTCAGCAAGGGTTCTCTCTCGCTCTCGCTCTCTCTCTCTCTCTCTCTCTCTCACTCTGTATCACCTCAGATTGCACTTCTGGTCTGTCACTGTCAGGAATGAAGTAGCGAGAACAACTGTGTGTGTGTGTGTGTGTGTGTGTGTGTGTGTGTGTGTGTGTGTGTGTGACCTGGCATTTGTGCTTGTGTATAAATAACTGCATTGGTGAGCCTCTGAAAAGGTCTGTCTTTGTGAAGAGGCCAGCCATTCATCCTGAAACGCCTCACACACACACACACACACACACACACACACACACACACACACACACCAAAGAGAACAACATTACAACACAGAGACTTCAGGGTTTTTTTTTTTTTTTCTAAAGGTGGCACCATGAATGTGAGCTGCACTGGGTCCTACAGTCTTATAGCAGGGCTGATAAATCAGCTTGCTTCCTCTCCGCCTTCCAGTCTGCAGCCTAAATGTATAAACATCAATCCTAACATTGCACTTATGTAACAGACTGAATGCATCAGGGTTGCCAGATTGTCTTTTTTTTGTCATCTCCAGCCCTTTCATAGCTATAAACAATTCCATATAGCAAAAATCATGTACCTCTTCCAAACAGATCATGTTCCTTATAAGTAAATAATTAATAATAATAATAATAATAATAATAATAATAATACTTTTCAAAAATGTAAATTTTAATCGAGTTTGAATTTAGCTGTCTAAATTTTCTGTGGAGCAGGACAATACACTCTGGCAACACTGGGATGGCTGATTCAAAGGAAGTGCACTCAGAAGGGTAAAACCTGCATAAGATTATATCATTTTTAGGCAGTTTTCTACATTTTAAACGAGCTATTAAATACCCCAACACACACACACACACACACACACACACACTCAAAATCTTACTATACTTGTATACTTGTAAGGACCTTCCACTGACATGATATATGATATACTGACATGCAGCTATGATTAATTAATGCTAGGTTGACACCTAAATCTAACCCCAACCTTAACCTCACAAACCAAAAAGAAACCTTCGGCTATTTATTTATTTATTTTTTCTTTACTAAAGCTGGGCGGTAAAACCGTTTTCTTCGTAGGCACGAGCCAAATGTCCTTGACAAGGTCAAAACTGTCAGATACTCCGACGTTTATCTGGATATTCGGTCCCTACTAAGATATAAACACGCGCGCGCGCGCAGACACACTGCGCAAAATGGCTACGTGCCGACCTGCACACTAACATAATACATAGTAGCCATCTTAAACAGAATGCCACCAGTAGAACAGCATATGCGTCACCATGGCTACCTCTCAGCCCGCACTACTAAGTATGTTAGTGCGCGGATTGGGACCGTGCAGCTATGTGAGCGGAGGAACCGGCAATTCGTGCTTACTTTCGGGTCCGTCTCGTAGTAGTGCTGCTGTGTCCTGATCCATCTGCCCACTAGGTGGTCCCGCACGGTGTTGGCCAGCGCCAGGTAGTAATCCCGTTTCGTGGCCACATTGCGGTCCTTGACCAGGGTGAAATGCAGGTGTCGGTTGAAGTTGGTCTTCAGGTCGGCGACGTTTTCCACCCCGGCAAGGCCGCGCACCGAGATCTGTTTCCTCCTGTCCTGGTCGGTCAGAGGCTTGGGCATGGTGACAAGATGAGACACTTTATTTCAGAGAAGACGGCAGGCTGCAGGGACGCGACGTTTTAATCTCTCTCTCTCCCTCTCCCCCCCCCTCTCTCTCTTTCAGCTGCTGCAGTAGCGCCGAATAGCGATGGGTCAGTCACGAACGAAGTCGGTTCTTTGAACCGGCTCTTTGATGTGAACTAGGAGAACCGATTCAATTTTTTGTTTTTGGTACAGTAGATAGTCAGTGTCGAATGCATCTTCTTAATGAAACTCAGACACAATAACATTTGTGCAGGAATTCTTACACATTCGCAGTACCTTTCAGATTTGACAATTATTTACATAGATTTTATAAAATGCAACGCATAGTAACATTATTCTGTTATTTAGAATATAAAGTAATATTTTAGGAAACAACGACAACAATAGTTATGCAAAGAAAAACAATCACTGGTCAAAATATCCCAAACGCTTTGGGGGGGAACCCCGGCAGTGAACCGTTTGGGAAATGAAAGAGTCGGCTCTTATTGGTGAACTGAGTCAAATGATCCGACTCACTGAAAAGAGCCGGAATTTTCATCACTACGCTGTACAGGCGCGCGCACACCCTCGGGTCCGTTAGGTTATTGCTCTTTATGGGGCGTGCTGCTGCTAGGCAAGATGCCAGATAGTGAGATTTTCCCGGCCAGCTGACCTTGTGCTAGTATTTGCACTCTTTGGTATTGTATCTTGTAAACCTACCACATATGACCACTTTATAGGTGAATAATAATGAATGGGTAGTTTGATTATTTACAGCTTGGGGATGTTTCATAGTGAATTGAGGTTGGTTTTTACTAGTGATTGTCCTAGAAACAGGAATCAATCTGCCAACCCTAGCAGAAAGCATCAATAAGAATTTATACTACTATAATAAATCATTAGGATACTAAAAACTAACCCGGAAATAGTTTTGGATCACGGAAATGAATATTCTTTGCCACCTGTAGATGCCACTATTTAATAATCTTTTAAATTACTGATCTGTACTGAACACTGAGTCAGTAAAAATAAACAAATAAATAAAATAAAATAAAATAAATAAATAAAACGCAAATGAAGTGACCACCCAGTTTTTATAGGAACAGGAAGATATTAAAATGTTCAAGCGTTCAAGCAATTCCACTTTTAATATAAATTTCATACCACTTAATATAAAAGTATATTTGCATAGCAGTTTGTTACTACCCCAAAGTGGATTATATTCCTATAACAGCACATGATGTGTTTTATTTCTCTTATACCACAGCAATGGGGCAACAAATTAAATTTTTAAGTTTTAATGAGCAACCCTTCCCACTTTCTAACAGTTTATCTAATGTTGTAGAACGTCGTGTGGAACCATCACTCATAATGGCTGTAAACAGTCGTTCCCTCAACAACTTGCCATGTTACAGATAACCTGAAAAAGCAGTCATCTGCACTGAAGACTCTCCTGTGGCAAAAAACTGACCCCTACAAACCAGCGACACTGGACACTCCGTCTTAAGCACCATCAGAATCAAGAATTCATCAGCACCGAGGTATAAACAGTTTTGTAATTGTGTCTGACCACATGGGCTACTGGAGAGCTTTATATAGTAGCACGACCATAATAGGCGCATTCCTGTCGAGATCCATGACAAAAAGCAGGACACTGAAGATTACCAGAACGATGCTTCTCATTGGTCTTATGTTTACAAGTTATCTGTATTATACCTTCTTAACCTTCAAAAAGAGAGATCACCATGGTATTATTTTAATAGAAATGTATAATCCCCTTTATTTTAAGAGTACAGGAACTTAACATATATTCACTTTGTCCATTTTGTACTGTACATACAATTAAAAAATAGTTGAGCACTTCAGGACTACACAGCTGCACAAAGAAAGCGCAAAAAAAAAAGCCTATGGGGAAAAACAAAAATAAATTTAGAGAACTATCAGAAGATCTCAAACAAACCCAATGGACAAGGTTCACATATCTTAAATCACTCAAGTTTCAATTCCATGGTTTTGCGGGAGGAACCCATTGTGAAGGTGCAATTTCCTACAAAATGCCTATAAAACTGTTCGATTGTTTCATTGCATCTTTATCTTTCCTTTTCTTGAGGCAAAATCCTTGAGACTTTCAATTGTTTGAGTTGAATGGAGTTCCACAAAAGACACTACACTGAGAAAAGTGGGGCACAAGAGTGGGACAGTTTTCTTGCAGAAGCAGTCAGGAATACAAATGTAGTTAAACTCCTGTTTAACATCAATAGACTGAAGCAGCTTCAAGTCTTTTATGCACACTTGAAACAGATATTCTGAAATAAATCCTAAAACTAAAAACAACCAAACCTGGAACTGCAAAAGCACAAGTGAAGAATCTGCCCATCTGATTTTGTTACTATGCAAATGTGAAAGCCGTTTCAAATTTTATTTAACTGAAGTTATCGTTACAAAAATATTCAAACAACAAAATCTTTCTAGTTTTTTGTTTTGTTTTTTTTTTAGATATGAATTAACAAAAGAAAGCTTTTGGATGCCAAACGTTTTTGGATTCATTACAGAGGAAACCATCTGATTTTGTAATGCATTGGGGGGGGAAAAAAAAAAAAAAAAAAAAAAAAAAAAAAAAAAAAAAAAAGGATGCTTAACATTATTACTGTTCAATTACTGTGGTCTGGAATGTCACTTAGCACTGAAATTTGGGCCAACCAATGAAACAAAGGCCCTGCAAACACGCATACCATTCCCTTCACATCAAAAAAACAAACAAATAATCTACCAACTGAGCAAACACTACAATTTTAAAATCAGAAACAGATTAAGTTAAGCAAATGTACACATTTCAACCACACCAGCTTTTTTCCCCTCCTGTATTAACATCAAGTAGAACCGAGTCATGGTGTCCTACAGCTTTTAGTATGTGGTTGATGTGGGGGTATTTAATTTTGGGGTGGTGGGGGAGGTGGGGCAGGTGGCATCCCAAATGGAGGCATTCCTGGGATTCCCATCATGGTAACAAAGTTGGGGTCCATGGGTGGAGGAGGTGGAGGGGGTGCATACATCATGCCTGCTGAGCCTGGTGGTGGTGGAGGTGGAGGAGGAGGGGCACCAGGGGGCAGTGGGGGCTGAACTCCAGGAGGAGGGGGCACCATGGAGGGGTTTCCCATAGGAGGAGGGGGCTGGGCGGCAGAGCTTGCTGCTGGCTGGGGTTGCTGCCACGGAGGCAGATTACCCGTAGCTGGGGTGGAAGTGGTAGTGGTATCTGTAACAAAGACAAACAAAAACAAAAAATTTAAAAATATAATAAAAATAAAAGTGTTGGGTTGATGGCGTGACGTACACTCTAGTCTAAAAGACATTGCCTATGGTATGTACTTACTCTGCTGCCATGGCAGTGGGGCACTAGTTGCCATGCTGCTGGTAGGTGGAGGGGGTGGGGCCTGCTGTTGCCAAGGTGGCAGAGGTCCAGATGGGGGTGGGGGAGGTTGGTTGTTTGGTGGAGGTGGAGGAGGTGGCATCATGCCCATAGGAGGAGGCAACAAACCTGAAAAAGTGAAAGAGAGAATTTTAGTGTTTGAGTCATTACTTTCATATTTCATAAACACGGGCTTATGCCTTGTATTGTCCAATGACATCCATGTATTGTTCAATGCCAAATTTGCTTTATGCATTAATTTACTGAGTTTGTATTTTAAGTGAACTGTAACTCACCCATCGGATGTCCATGAGGAGACGGGCCCTGGCCCATGGGTGGAGGGGGAGGTTGCATCCATGGTGGGGGCATGCCATTAGGGTTGGGAGGCATGGGTGGTCCGCCCATGTTGGGCATGGGTGGAGGGAAATTGTGGGGACCTCCATGACCACCTGGACCACCGTGCATGCCATGGAAGTTCCTGTTATCTGAAGGGCCCGAGTTCATCCAGGGAGGACGGTTCTAGACAAGAGATGGGAGAGAGTAAGGAGGAATAAGGGTTGAGTGGGGTAGTGGGGTGTTTGCAGGTCATGACAGAAATGACTAAATCATACAAAATTTAAAATAGGGGTGTGCAGTCCTGCTAATACAGATTTACTGTCCTTTAGAGCTCAGATCAACACTTATCCAACACCTTTGAGCCAGATAAAGGTGGAAAAACAGAGCAGAACAGTCCTGGTATACTCACTGGAGGTGGCTGGTTGCTGTTCGGTCCAGTTCCTCGGGGGCCACTGGGTGGGTTGTTGCTGTGTCCGCCACCGGGTGCGGGAACCGGAGCCTCTCCTAGCTCGGCCATTAGAGACAGATACTCTTTATCCATACGGGCCTTATCCTGGGCTGACTGGGGTGGATCACCTTGCCTCTGGGTATAAGTACTACAACGGGATGAGATTCTCAGTTGAATACATGACATTCTCAAAATTAGACACACTACTGCAATATAGCAGACATATAAACTCTTCAATAGGAAGTCAAGCACAGGTCTGGCCTGTTACCTAGTAAACTTGCAGTCGGAGGCGATATGTCCAGCTCCTCCACACTTTGTGCACAGGGTAGTGTTGGTAATGCTACGAGGCTCAGAATTTTGCCAAGGGCGCAGAATCCTGAAGAAGCAAACAAGGTTATGATAATGTGCTAGTAGACACAGATTATTTGGTTTATAATAAAAAAATAAAATAAAATAAATAGGTTGAAATGTTGTTCATATGCCTACAGCAAATTACAGCTTTAGAAAAAAGCCATAATATCAACGTCTTGACACTTTGCTACAATGTAAAGTAGTGAGTGTACAGCTTGTATAACAGTGTAAATTTGCTTTCCCCTCAAAATAACTCCACACACAGCCATTAATGTCTAAACCGCTGGCAACAAAAGTGAGTACAGCCATAAGTAAAAATGTCCAAATTGGGCCCAATTAGCCATTTCCCCTCCCCGGTGTCATGTGACTCGTTAGTGTTACAAGGTCTCAGGTGTGAATGGGGAGCAGGTGTGTTAAGTTACTGGTCACTGGAAGTTCAACATGGCACCTCATGGCAAAGAACTCTCTGAGGATCTGAAAAAAAAGAATTGTTGCTCTACATAAAGATGGCCTAGGCTATAAGAAGATTGCCAACACCCTGAAACTGAGCTGCAGCACAGTGACCAAGACCATACAGGACAGGTTCCACTCAGAACAGGCCTCGCCATGGTCGACCAAAGAAGTTGAGTGCACATGCTCAGCATCACATCCAGAGGTTGGCTTTGCAGAATAGACATATGAGTGCTGCCAGCATTGCTGCAGAGGTTGAAGGGGTGGGGGGTCAGCCTGTCAGTGCTCAGAGCATACGCCGCACACTGCATCAAATTGGTCTGCATGGCTGTCATCCCAGAAGGAAACCTCTTCTAAAGATGATGCACAAGAAAGCCCACAAACAGTTTGCTGAAGACAAGCAGACTAAGGACATGGATTACTGGAACCATGTCCTGTGGTCTGATGAGACCAAGATAAACTTATTTGGTTCAGATGGTGTCAAGTGTGTGTGCGGAAACCAGGTGAGGAGTACAAAGACAAGTGTGTCTTGCCTACAGTCAAGCATGGTGGTGGAAGTGTCATGGTCTGGGGCTGCATAAGTGCTGCCGGCACTGGGGAGTGTACTGTGACATGTACTGTAACATACTGAAGCAGAGCATGATCCCCTCCCTTCGGAAACTGGGCCGCAGGGCAGGATTCCAACATGATAACCACTGCCTTGCTAAAGAAGCTGAGGGTAAAGGTGATGGACTGGCCAAGCATGTCTCCAGACCTAAACCCTATTGAGCATCTGTGGGGCATCCTCAAACGGAAGGTGGAGGAGTGCAAGGTCTCTAACATCCACCAGCTCTGTGATGTCGTCATGGAGGAGTGGAAGAGGACTCCAGTGGCAACCTGTGAAGCTCTGGTGAACTCCATGCCCAACAGGGTTAAGGTAGTGCTGGAAAATAATAGTGGCCACACAAAATATTGACACTTTGGGCCCAATTTGGACATTTTCACTTAGGGGTGTACTCACTTTTGTTGCCAGCGGTTTAGACATTAATGGCTGTGTGTTGAGTTATTTTGAGGGGACAGCAAATTTACACTGTTATACAAGCTGTACACTCACTACTTTACATTGTAGCAAAGTGTCATTTCTTCAGTGTTGTCCCATGAAAAGATATAATAAAATATTTACAAAAATGCGAGGTGTGTACTCACTTTTGTGATATACTGTATATATTCACATATATAAATATAAAAAGACAGCCAAATGTTCAAGCTTCCAATAAATTTCATTTTTAATCAGTTTAGATCATTTGAAGTTCTCACATTCTAGCAGCTGTCAAAATATCTGCTTAGAGGTAAAACTCTGACCAGACTCTTTTAAACAGGAAGGGAACTGGCTGGTTGGATGTTGCAGACTCCAAACATCCATCTTTTGCATTCATGTTGCCTGTCGATTCACAAAACACCCACTCTTCTATCTATCTTTCAGACTTAACAGTTTTTGGAAGATAAACTTTAAAAGTAAACACAGAAGGGGCTGTGTTTATTTGAATTTTTTAAGTTTACAAAGGGTCAAATCATTTCAAAGCAGGCCAATAAACAGGTTTGTAATTGCATCCGGGAAGATTTATAGAATTGTCATTCAAGAGTATGATACTGTGCTTGTAGACCTAGGGCTGGTGTGTATTAAGCTTAAGGACTGTTACCTGTTATCGTCCTCTCTCAGAGTGCCATTGAGTCGGGCCAGTTCCCTCAGCTGCATCTTCCTCAGGTCATTCTGATCCTCTGGGGTCTCAATACCCTGCTTCAGGATATTACGGATCTAGAGAGAACCAATAAAGCAAATTCAGCCACAAGCTTCTCAAACAATTGAAAATAACGTCATTGTAGGATGGCGTACAAGACACCATGCGTCGTACAGTCATAACCGACCTGCTCTACGGCCTTCTTGACGTTCTCCATGGTGTTGGCAGTGACCAAGGCGTGTAGAGGCTCGTCCTCTCCTGGGAGCATCTGTCCATCCTTACGGCCCACTTTGCCCTCCTTAACAGAACCCTTCCCACGGATCATGATCTTAGCACAGCACTCTTTCTCAATGTTCTTCAATGTGTTGCCACTGTGTAACATAGAGGAGGAAGACAAAGGCAGTCAGTTAAATCTGCACGTACTCCGAGACCTTTGGTTTTGTTAAAATATATTGTTGAGAACTTGTTTTTTGTCATTTAACATGTTCATCTAGACCAAGGTTCAACCGTCAATTTCAGTCTTGGACACCCTCACTGCATTAGCAGTGTCCAGTGATCTATGGATGACACATACCGTGGCCCAATGAGAAGTCCAACAAAGTTGATTTCTGGATACTCGTCCTGTGGGATCATGACTTTATCACTTACTCTGGTGGCTGGAGGCCTAAAACAAAGACAGACAACTATTAGTAATTAGTAATTGTTAACATGAGACAATAGCCCAAAAGCTAACGCAATCAAACTTTCTTACCACCAACCGAGAGGTCAGAAACACTTACTTATAGTCAGCAGGGGGCTTAAACTCGGGGTTTAGCCCAACCATCTCGGTGATGAGTGAATGCCTCTCCTCTTCCAGTTTTTTGCGAGTGCGGTACTCACGTGTGTTCAACCTCTTCCCCTCGCTGTTATAGATTGGCTCGGGAGACGGGGACCTATTGGGGAAATCGAGAATACAGACAGAAAAATGTACCCACAATTTTAAAAAATAATTTAAAGGAACGGCAAATAACACTCACTTCCCTAAACCTAACAAAACCCTAATTTATTTTTCAGTTTTTTTTTTTTTTTTGTTTTTTTTTTTAAATGGTCACTTTAGGAGTGCACAGGATGCCCCAGAGTCATATCATAGCAGAGCATAGTGATGGGGAAAAGACTGTTAATTTTGGCAGAGAGAAGGGAAAATTGATTTGTTTTTGTTTTTTTCCCCACTGAGGAAGATGAGGATGCTCTAAATTTTAGAGATGGCAGCATATGAAGCCTGGCTGGGATACCCAAACATCAAAACAGGTCTTAATTTTATCTACTGTACCTATAACAGGGGCAAAAAAATGAAATCAACGTCCACTTTGGACAAATGGGGCAACCAACACAATTCGGGATCAGCGTCTCTCTGTGGAAACTGAACTACCCCTTCACACTGGAGCAGGCGACGCTCTGGCATGAGAAGTCTTTGGATGAGTGTAGTAGACTTCACACTCCTGAGAAGAGCATTCTAGCTTCGGCTGCAATCGTTACCTTACCCTTGGATGCTGCTGAGAACCTGTTATGCTGCGTTATGAAGCTCTGTGCTTGAAAAAGGTTACGAGAGGGGAATTTGGGTTAGAGAAAATGAATTATGATTAGACAATCAACCTTTGAGAGAGGTCTCAAAAAAAGAGAGACGACGTTAATAGGTTCATGAGAGACAGCGCAAAAAGAAAAGTGAATCAACAAAAAAACCCCAAGATTCAAGTCTCTCGTGTTTGGCTTGCAAACTCCAGCGCTGGCAACCTGAAAGACCCTCAAAGCTTTTTTTATTTTTTTTATTTTTTGGCGTAGCGGAAGTGGGGGTGTGATCCTAAATCCTGGAGCGAGCGGATCTTCTCAAACGTACCTTGTTTTTGGCCGTGCTGTGGAAACTTTGGATTAGGATCATGCTGGAGAGACTATGGCAGGAAGAGATAGCTGGCTAGCAAAGAGAGACTCGTGCTTGAGCAACATTAAAAATTCCAGCTTTAAAATTAAAGGCTTATGCAAACTATGTGCAAGCCATCATTGTCATTAAGGTTATGGTTACACCAGGAAGGACAGTGTTCTCCAAGAGAGGTCTTCCAGGGTGGAAATCTGGCATACTGTGAAAATTCCTGGACAACATGGTGTAATCCCCTTTATGGAAAATCATTAGTGACCTTCACAAGAGTCAGCAATTCAAAACTGAAGAGGAGTGCTTAAAATCAGTCAAACTAAACTACGAATTTTAGTAGGGGCTGTCTAAACAGAGCTTTATCTGACATACAGAAAATGAATAAGTATTTTAAAATGTTCAGCTACACGTTCAAACCTATGACTAAAAAAGGAAAACATACAACTACAACTGATTTTCTTCTTATTCACATTCATATACCAAGTTCTTTCAGCTATTCTTTAGTGCAGTTACACAACATATCTATAACTTCATGCATACAACTGCACTATGTATACATGACAAACAACAAAAATCAAAGAATACAAATATATATATATATATATATATACACACACCCCATTCGTATGGGGGGAATCAGCCAAAACGTTAGTGATTTTTTTTTTTTTTTTTTAAACATTTGATGAAGCACGTTATATTAGACACCCACCACCAACATTAAGTGCTCCATTGAGACAAATTTTAAGCTCAAATTCTGTGCATAAAAAGCAATATAGTAAACTGTCACATCATCTAAAAATAGTACAACTATGACTAAACACTGGAATTTAATAAAAATTGTACTACCCTACAGAAATGTAGAAATCTACTGTACTGCAGAAAAGAAAATAGAAACTCTTGCTAATAATGATATCTGAATATATATCAAATCTGGAATAAAGTTACTCTCCCTATATTACTTAAAGTAAAGGAAGCATGCAAAATGTACAGATATCTAAAACTAAAAACACAACTTGATAAACATTTTAAACAGCAAATTGTTAAGGATAATATTAAATTCTTACTTAAACTAAACTACTTGAGGATGGGGCGCTTAAAATAGAATTAAGGGGGGGGGGGGGAGAGATAGACATTTGATGGGATTTAAGCCATTTGTATTAAAAGCTAGCCAAGTTTCTAGTTCTAATGTGAAGGCATGAATGACTGTAGAAAGGATAAATGTAAAGAATTTTGCGATGTCAAAATGTGAAATGCTTCCTTTACTTTAATATTAATCGCTTAGCTTAAAGGTGAATTTCACCAAAACATCTCCAGCATTTTCATATTTGCCTTGCTGACAATTTAATATGACACTGCTTTCCAGTATAGAGAAATATTACTTCTGCGTTTTCTTATTAAACCTTTATGCATGTCTGGTGGTTAAAAAAAAGAAGAAAAAAAGAAGTAAATATTCTATATACTGGAAGGTGTGCATCTGGTCAAATTCCATTTATCAACACGTCACCGACTGACAAATACGAAAATGATTTTTGGGCAGAATTACCCTTAAGAGCCAAGCATTCATCATGCCTTTGCCTTTCCAGATAAAATGGTTAACTGAGAAGTGGAAAAAAATCCAACTGCTGTGAACACATATACATTGATAATAAACGTGCCAAGGAGTATAACAATGTTTTTAAAGTGCTACACGTTAACTTAAAAATATATATATAAATAAATAAATACAGGAGAAGCAAAGACATGATATCCCCTAACATAATACCTGGACGACTACCAAATTTAGAACTCTCTTAAAACACTACCATTGCTACATTTCTAGAGACATGCCTGAATTACTTTCCTTATATGTATAGTGTGTATAAACAGAGCCATTTTCTTTTAGATTTGGCTTCATAATTGACGACAGATTAAAAAAAGAGGTAAAGAAGGTGTTACTGTTGTTGGGTTTAAATGGTTATTCCGACCTGTCCTCAGGATTAACAGGGATTCCCAGGTCTCCTGTACGCAGTTTACGAGTCAGGTCTTCGATCTGCAGTTGGACTGGAAGAAATCAGGTTAGGAAAGAAAACAAAAAACAAGGATGGAGAAAAATGTGGTTAGCAGAAAAAAACACCCAAAACAATGAGAGCATTTCATTTCTCAGTGGCACAGTCTGATTATAAATCGTAAAAAAGAAGCAATATGATTAACATGATACATAATCAAGACTTTCAGTGCTATAAAACATTCTGAAACCCTTCCTAATATCTGGAAAGAGCAGACATACATATTTGTACTAGGAATCATAACTCCTATGCTCCTAGGGAGCCTGCAATGAAAGCAACTTTTCTTAGACACACAGCAGAAGCAGTATATACACATGTTAAATACAACTGAAGAAAAAAAAAGGACAGTTAAAATTTACATATGTGGGAAGGGTTTCAATTTAAGTTCACAATTATTTCACAAAACATTTCATGAGAAAACGTTCACTGAGGCAGACTTCCACTGAATGCCACCATATCTTTATTCACACATCTTTACTATCCAGTTTAACTCAACTTTACTTTTTTACTGCTTAAATCACTAATTTTAGGTCATTCTGAACAAGTGGTGCCACAAAAAGGAAGTCTGCCAGAGTCAAGTGTAGTTTCTCTGAAAACTGACAAGTAATCATTCCTAAAGTTTAGTGATCTGTGCTGCAGCACAACACTTACATTTCACTGATAGCATGCCAGTTTTATTGTGAATGCACCAGATTTGCATGGTTACCAAGAAGAAAAAAAAAAAAAAAAAAGAAAAGCACAGGGAGAAAGTTCGGCTGAGGATAAAGTCTCAGGCTGTGTTAACATTGCTGATGTCATTAATGGAATCTGACGATGACTGACAGAGCATATGTGTTAACCTACAAGCCTGTAGAGTTCTGTTTTGCATACAGCGTACATGACGTGTTTTGCCTACAACGGGAAAGATGGTGCCAAAAATAACAAAAGTGAAAATATCTACATAAATTCTACAAAGCTGAAATACAAGTGGGCTTTGGGAGGGATTGACTATTGCATTTTAATACTCGTCATTAACTCGTACCATTATCAACAGTGGTGACTTACCAGAAACAAAATGTATCCAACTAAATGCATTTGCATAGGTATTGTTTCACATATTGAATTTCAGCTTGTTTCCAGCAATGTTTGTAAAACAGTCATTAAACTGGCCACGGTTAATCTGGAATAATAAATTAGGCCATTATGATTTAACCTGCCCAGAGAGGTTTGCGCTGCAAAACCCATGCATTAAACATATCTAGGTGGAATGGATTGAGGACATAGTTGTGAAGGAACAGAGTATAAGATTAGTCACATGCGGTTTGGAATACAACCGACACAAATGGAGACACCAAACTGATTACACACACACACACTGGTGATGAAGATGACTGCAATTCATGTTAGCCCCACTTTGCCTGCTCTGCAGCCAATCAGATTCTGGTTAAAACTTTTTCCATGGTTAACATGAGCAGCAATGATATCCTACAGCCAGACAGCTCACAACAAGCAGCAACATCAGAGAGACTGTGGGTCTGACAATATTACAAACCACTCAATCACAGTACAGAACACTGCACAGTTTGTGTGATTTGAAAACATCCCTACCACAATTTGAGGCCGATTTAACATGACCCTGTAGTCATGTTTCAAATATGTATATATTCAAATTCAAATATTCATGTTTCAAATATGCCCAGACATTAAAGAACAACACTGTGGACCTGAACAGCATCTCACTACGCTAGCAGCATTCTGGCATGCATGTTCATTAATGTCTGAACAACGTGTCAGTTCAACAACCACATCCTCTGAATGATGTGCAAATTGTTATGGAGCAATGGGCAAATAACTTCTTGTACAGAAAAGAAATGAACTGAAAAGGGAGCTGTTGGGATGTAGAGAGGAGTATGAACTTTGCAGGATGTCCAACAACAGGACAGATTAATCAATCTCAGACATTCAGAGGAGAAATCAAGTACCATAATTACCTATATAAGCTCTCTCCTGTTCACGAGAAAGGCCGGGAGGGATGACAGTGGGCATTCCTGGGATAACGGTCTTCTGATCGGGGGTCTCGCTGCTCCAGCGACTCTTTTTCCTCTTCTTCAGACTCATATCTGTCAGAGATGGGTGTTCGTGTATCACTGAACAGCACCAAACCAAAAATGTACACATCAGAATTAGAGAAAGTACTGAGAGACTGGTGATAGACACACACTGTACTAACTCTTCTTGTACGTTTGTTCAGGTAAATCATAGACATACATAGACCCCCCCACCCCCATATCAGTTTCGGTAGTATGTAAACCCATATCCAACCCATTCATCAGTTGCTGATACAAACACATCGGGGTGTTGCCGTGTACACTTACTGGCCAATTTTTTTTAAATTTACCCACACCAGCTTTACCAGTATGAAGTTATAGCTGTATAACTTCACCCTTGTATATCACCCTTCTAGCCTTTCAGCAGGATCAGTTTCTGACCACAGGATGTTGCTGACAGAATATTCTCAACTCAGCAGTCACATTGACATGTCTAAATCCCTAGTGATGGTGATGCACTTGTTCCAGTGCCAAACTCACTGCCATGCAAGTACTGGTGTTGTGCTAATAATGGTCTACCAAACAAATATTACCTGGTCATATGGCAACCTCGATCCACTAATGGAAAATCACTAATGAATTGTTCATAATGAAAGACGGGCTGCGATCAGTAACGGTTTACCTGATAAAATGGCTAATGGGTGCCTAACCAAGAACAGATTGTTGTACTGATTTGTTGCCATCACACTTATATAAAAATAAACATGCCTCTGTAAAGATGTTTTCTACCTAGTACTTTAATAACCTTTGAGTACTGCAATAAAATCTTGTACATCAGGCAGCATAACTGTAAGTAGATACGTTGTTCAATGGTAATAACTGGGGCTGCAATGATCAGTCCAACATTGATTACTAAGATCAGAAAAACACGTTATAACCACAGAAACAAAGCTGACTTACTGGGACACCAGTTTGTACAGGATTTATGTTGTGTTCGGTTTTGTTGCGATTGTGGCCCAAAAATATTTGATTTTGCTGCGGCTTTTTTTCAAAATTTGTGATGCAAGTTTTTTGTTCTTTTTTCTTTTCTTTTTTTGCAGAAAACTACTTGAATTTGCACAAAATTGTTTTGCACGGTCTTTCACAGTGATGTTTGTGGGTAAATGAGACCTTTTCGCTGGACTCATGTTCGACGCACGTGAATCAGAGGGCTTTGGCTGAATGTGCTTTGTGATAACGTCACATGACACGTCTTGGCTCAAATCTGCTAAAATTCTGAAGTAATTTTGAAAAATTGCAAGCTCCTCTGAATATTGTGGAGTTTGCTTGATTTTGCGTTAAATGCTGTGATTGCAAAAAAAAATCACAAAATCATGGCAGGATCAGCGACACATCCATTCGTACCCACCCTGCTGGGGGGGAAAAAAAACAACAGAAACCATCACAGAAATTCTAATGGTTTCCACTACAAATACCATTACAAACCATTAGTTGATAAAGATTTAAACCATTAACATTACTGGTCCTTATTGGAATCCACTAGACATAACATGCCACCAACAGAAGACAACAAATTACCAGTGGAGACCCACAGGGACCATTACAGTTTCCATTAAAACCAATACAATTCCCATTATAACCATTAAAACCATTACACATTCTATGAGGGTTTCCTGTTGTTTTTTCCGACAGGGTACAGGTTACATATTGCGCAATTACAAGATGGCGAACTCTGCACGTACACCTTTTAAATCTTTACTCTGACCAGCGTATACAAAACCATCTCCCCTTAAATCAGCAAAGCACAGGAAATAGTGGTGGGTCTTTGCTGATATATCCGGCCCATCAGAAATTTTAAAGAAAATTCACTCTATAATTTCTATAAAATTGTACAAATACACATGGTGCTACAGCGTGGGGCTGCACTGCAGTCTCTGAGCCGCGCGTTAGCAGAGCTGCGGCGAACAAACAACCCAGCAGTGACGAAATCTGGGGCGCTAAGTAGATTTTCACAAACTTGTGCAAAGTCGTGTTCGTGTCTCGAGACTTCGAGCTGAAGTCTCGGAAGGTTCTGGAGCGGAGGCCACGCGCGCGCGCACCTTCGCCGAATCAGCTAATGCTACGGCTAATTACACAGTATCCCACGCAGATTATACTTTACCTCCGACTTGAGACTGCGGTCCGACAATGGGTGGAGTTGGAAATGAACCAGCAGCCCCGGGAAATCCTGGGAAAGCAGCACCCGGCATCTGTTGAAAGTTTTGGAGCGGGAAAGAGGCCGGAGGCCCCGGCGGAGGCATTAAGCCAGCACCGGGCCCCGAGTCGAAGCCCCGCTTAGCGCCGATACTCGGGTGCAGCTTCCCCAGCGGGGTTGCGTTTGCTCCCGTTGCCATTTCCTGGTGTATTTATTTTTCTTCTAGTCCGTCGAGTTTCTTCTACTCAAAAAAATCATAAGACTGACGTCTTCACGAAATTAAACTGAACCGCACCGAATACTTTACAACCTTCCTGTGTCACGATATGGTTGACCAAGATGGCGCCGTTAAGGTGGACAAAGAACGATCGCGGTCGACCTAGACGCCTTCTCATTGGTCAAAATAGGTGTCAATCACACGTTGTCAAATTTTATTGGATGGATATTCCTTTGGGTTGTGCCGCCTTGGTTTTTTATTTATTTAACTGCTATTGGATGAATCAACGATCAATAACCAGGGCTCAAAAATATCATATGCTGAACACGCATGGAGAGCCATATTCACTACACAGTGCATAATATGAGGAGGTTTGGAATTTTGTGCATCAGGTTTGAAAGCTGTAACACACAGGGAATGTTGAAAACCAATTTGTAGGGAACATGGTGCTGTTTCGGACGTGGAATGACTGGGCGATTTCAGGGGTAGTGATGGCTGATACACATGGATAAAGACCAGTCAACAAAAAAAGCTCAGGGAAAATAATTTTGTCACCACCAGACTCCATGCCACAGCCAAACCTCCTATAATAAATAAAATCTTCCAGTTTATTTTAGATCGATACTCTGAGCATCATAGAAACTTCTCACTGTTGGAAAAATCAGTGTCCCTGTGGTCATTGGTGCAGTTTTGCCAACTTTTTGATATGTGCATATTAGATTTGGATACATATTTGCATTCATTAATTCATCATGATCATTGGCATATCAGATTTGACAAAAATGGTATATGAAGAAGGACGATTTTATAAACACACTTAGCATATAATAAAAATAGAATAATTAGGAAAAATGGAATAATAGAATAAGGTAATGGTTACGGGGACATGGTAGCTTAGTGGTTAGTACTGTTGCCTTGCACCTCCAGGGTTGGGGGTTTGAATCCCCTCTCCGCCCTGTGTGCGTGGAGTTTGCATGTTCTCCCCGTACTTGGGTGGTTTCCTCTGGGTACTCTGGTTTCCTCCCCCAGTCCAAAGACATGTGTTGTAGGCTGATCGGCATTTCCAAATTGTCCACAGTGTGTGAATGTGCCCTACAGTGGGTTGGTACCCCATCCAGGGTGTCAACAAACAACAGGTCACAAATTAACCTTCTACACGTTTACAGAATACGATACCTTGTATCAAGAATTCAGACAAAATGGAGCCCATGATAAGTGAGTTATAATGAAGGAAACAGAAATAAAGTCACTAAAAGGGTCTAGAGTTTTCCATGTTCTCCCCATGTCTACACAGTTTCCTCCCAACTCCCAAAAACATACAGGTAGGTGGATCGATTACGCTAAATTGTCCGTAGGTGTAATTGTGTGTGCGTGGTGCCAAGCCATTGACTGGTTCCCAGCCAGCATGTATTCCCACCCTGTGCCCAGTGTTCCTGGGATAGACTCCAGGTACACTGCTATCCTGACCAGGATAAAGCAGTTACTGAAGATTAATAATCGAATTTAATATATGTGGGTGTAGAGGTGATCATCATGCTTTCAAACGGGAATCTGTGCTTGGGTGTCATGGTAAGGACGTAGAAGCAGGACTCAGCACAGGGTGTGTGTTAGGGTATAGTGTATATAGAGTACACTCAGTTGCTAGATTGTTATACCAGCACAGATACACACTACAACATCACTACTAGTGATGTATCATTTGTGATGTGATGTGTCATTGTTGAGCATTGAGTTGGCTATTTTAGGTGAACATACACAGTTTTTTTTTTTTTTTTTATTCATTTGGAGTGTTATAAAATATATAAAATAAAATGTGTAAGGTTTTTATAACTACGAGCATATAAAGAACACAAGGACACATACCTGCATACATTGCCTTTATTAAAGAATAAGTTGCAGTACAACTTGTAATATTACAAGGATAAATCCTATTGCCAGTGCAACTGCTGCTACTACTACCTCTGCTGCCTATGACCTTTCCAGTGGGATCATTTTATTATACATGACATTGGTTCGCTTAATTAAAAACATCAGAACATACTTTTTAGTGGTCTAATTTAATGTAGTGCAGATCTATAAATTTACCAAGGGGTCAATACATTTACATGAAAACGTAATGTCAAACAGAAAGTTATATTTTGTATCAATTTATATGAAATGCTGTAGAAGCTGGCCTTCTCGATGAATATTCATGCTGAAAAGTTTTGAAGCACAGAGGTGAACTGTTGGTTTTGTTATTTCTGTGAGTGAACAAACAGTTTATCACTGCATTCTAAGCAAGTACCAAAACTCTTTTTTTTTTTTTTTTTTTTTGATAGTGTGGTTTTAGATCGATGTAGGAATAATCACACAACGAGTTTCAACACAGAAAGAAATCACAAAGGAATCTACGACTGCTCTTCAATCTGACTTTTCAGATCAAAGCTGATATTTACTGGTTTGGTTCAAAATCTACAGGTCTAAAACTGCAATATACCTGGTTTCAGCTGGTTTATTCTATACACTACGTATTGATTCGCTCCAATTTTGATTTAATATTACAACATTTTTAAGTAGATTAGTCAGCATCTACATTAAAGACATCAAAAGGAAAACAAGACTTAAAAACCCACCCCGTTGAGGATTATAGATATCATTCCTTAATTAGTCTTCCTATGTTCCTAACAGTACATGTAAAAGCTTACAGAATTCCAAATGTGTAATCGTCCCAACTACTCAATCAGGATTCAGTATGGATTTAGGCATTGTGTTGTATCTTTTTTTTTAAAAAAAAAAAAAGCCAACCAACTAAAACTAATCTGAAGATGTTAGTGAAATGCTACTCTGATAACACTTACAGGTAACACTGACCATAACATACAACTATTAGAATAAAGCACCTAATCTGCTCCACCACACTCAAGCACCATAGTATTCACTGTAGGGTTAAAAGTGATGACTGAATGACTGTGTCTGTGGAGGCATGATTGAAGAATACCTGCAAGAAAACAAGAGTCATCACAACACAACCAGTTAATCATTAGAGCACTCAATGATTTTCTGCTAGGATTATGACTGCACCGTTTGAGTAAGCTTAAACAATAACAAAAGTCGACCACAGAATATTTCACATGATAGCATGACTACTACTCAGAATACTATACAGAATGCTATACACGCGTCCAAAAACATCACTAGCTTTATCAACATCCACTGTGCTGTATAGTCTGTGTTGTGCACACGCATGAGTCGCGCACAGGTGTTAGCTTAATACGCGTAGCGTGCCCGGTCGGTGTAAGGATCCCGCGGCATGTCAAACGCAGAGCTCCGAGGAAGCGAAGAGATGGGGGCGACATGCGCACGATCATACGCGTATCCTTCCACCTCGAGAGGGAGCCTTCGAATTGGGCTCCTATCACGGCCGTAGTACGAAGAACCCGGAGCCTGAGGAGGAGCGAGGGGGTTTCGCTCATAGAGGTCAAGGCTAGACGAGGGCATGCGCTCTGTGCTTATGGCCGAGGACGCAGGGGGAGGAGGAGGGCCGGGAAGCGGGACAGCTTGTCTGTCATCAAAATAACTGCCTCCATAGGGACGCGCACGATACTTTTCGTAGTAGTCCACCACCCCGTACGGATCCCGTTCATCATAGGACGCTCGCCGCGCAGGGAACCCGGGCACCGCGTTGCCGTAGCTGACGCCACTGCTGTATGCCGCCTCACTGCCGTACGTCGCGCCCATGCCGTATCCCGCCGCAACACCGAAACTCATCGCACCATTATAGCCCGTGCTTGTGCTCGTGCCCATGCCCGTGCCCATGCCCATGCCCCTGCCATACCCAGGACCCCCATAACCAGCACCACGGGAGAAGCCTTGCACAGGCCCATAGTTGCTGCCAAAGCTCGGTTCGCCATTGAAGCCCTGTTGGAAACCGCGACCACCACCGCCGTCGCCACTCGTACCGAACCGGGGAGCGCCATATCCCTCTGAGCCCTGGCCCTCACGATAGGAGCCGTTCTGGTCCAGTGGGCACTCTTTGGACCAGTGGCCTTCCTGCCCGCACCGATAACAACCCGTTCTCTCTCCCATTCCCGGCGCTGTACGCAGGCGGCTAGTCGAAAGCTTCACGCTCATCAGTTTGCCTTAGGGAAAAGAAAGACGGAAGACAATTTCCACGATGCTTCTTAATAAATCCTAGCCAATCAAACTGAAAATCGGGGTTGTATGCAGAATTTAAGACTGGGTTGAAATGTGGCCATGCAATTTCTGAAGGACTTTTAAAAAATTATTTAAGTCATAGGTGGCTAAAAATGATTCAGTACACACCTCAATGAAATACCTCAAAGCTTTTGGGACGCATGCAACTACACATAAAACATTTCTTTTACAGGTAACTTTTGAACGAGATGAAAAAGGGATCAGTACTCCACTGAAATAGGGACTTACTCAGATTTCAATGACCATATGGCCTCTGATATTGTATATGTACTTACCCACCTGCTTCACGCTCTAAACGGTACAAAATGTTAAAATGACAAATCTAAAACGCTTCAGATTTTTGGATCATGAAAGCCTTCCATGGACAGGCGGACAATCTAGCTGTATATGCTGGTTCACCTTGAAACGCTGTGTTGTCTAGGCCTCGGATGGCCTCCATCGCATCCTCCACTCGCTCCATGTGGACGAAGGCATAATCCTTTACTATGTCACACTCAACCACGGGGCCAAACTCCTCAAACTTGGCCCGCAGCTCTTGGTTGGTACAGCTACTACTGATATTGCCTACGTGGAGCTTGGTGGAGGCTTTGGGTTTCCCTCGGCTCATCTCCACGTTCATGGCCAGGCCGTTCAGCATATAATGGTGAAGGTTGCGAATGGCTTCCTCGGCCTCGGCTTTGTTTTCCATGTGGACGAAGCCGAAGTTCTTCACGATGTCACACTCGGATATTTTACCATACTGGGAGAACAAGGACCGAAGCTCATCCGTAGTTGTGTTTGGGGAAAGGTTCCCTACAAAGATTTTGACCATTCTGGTGCGTGGACGTCACGGCTCAGGCCTGTATGGTGAAGCAAGCACACAGTGAAGTAAAATGACAGCAACCCTAAGAGGTAAATATTTTCTAACATACTCTAAGAATTGTTTTTTTTTTTAATGCTTAGAATATCTTAAACGGTGCTAATCCTAATTTTAATAAGAACCCCACCAGATGTTCATTATCATTACCAGAAGTATTTATCATGGTTTAACACATTATTGAGCACAGAAATGGCACTTAAATAAGTTGTGTATATAAGCTGCATCTAGCGGCTGGGCTTTTTTTTTTTTTTTTTTTGTTAGAGAACAATAGAGCAACGTGAAGGCAGAAACCGGAGCTAGCTTACAAGCAGTACCAGATTCATAAAACTGCCCAAGCAAACATAATACACAGTACCTACATAAGTCTAAGCGACGGAAATACAACTAATTATCTAGCAACCTGATTATCTGCTTCCATTAACCACGAAGACATCAGCCAACAGCTCATTAGGAACGAGCGGAGGCTCTCAAATGAAGTGCACTAGCTAGCGAGGCTAATATCGCTGAGGCGACATAACAAATATCGAAAGCACTGTTTTAGCATCAATAAGCACGTGATCGACACATGACTCCTGTAATCAGCTATACTCTATAAGTGCTATATATATACTGATTTAGCGCCATACCTTTGCAGTAGTTTTTGAGAAATCGCCGGTCTGGCTTCAAATGGCGAGGACACACACACACACACACACACACACTCATACCCACACCGCCCTCCCTCATTTCACACACCGAGAACACGTTTATTACTGGCGGGAATTAGAATAACTGTAAACCAAATGTAAGGTTGAATACACTGTAGTGTAAAGCAGGGGTTCACAAACTTATTTTCACCCAGGGACCCCTTTAACTGCTAAATACATTTGAGCGCAGATTTATTTTCAAAAATAAGCCATCTATTCAGATACACAGGCTCATTATTTGTTCATGTGTACATTTTTAGGCTGCACTATATGGCCAAAGGTTTGTGGACACCTGACCATCATACTCCTTCCTTCCCCAAACTGTTGCCACAAAGTTGGAAGCAGACAATTCTGTAGGATGTCTCTGTGCTGTAGCATCACTTCCCCTTCACTTGCACAAAGCGAGCTCCACGAAGACATGGTTTGTCGAGGCTGAAGTGGAAGAACTCGAGTGTCCTGCACAGAGCCCTGAATTTAACCTCACTGAACACCTTTGGCACGAACTGGAACGCTGCCTGCACCCCAGGCCTCCTCCTCACCCAACATCAGTGCACGAGCTCACTAATGCCCACAGACCTTTGGCCGGATAGTGTATTGACGTAGTCTTATTTATTTATTATTTTTTAATTCCTGAAATTTCCACCAACAGGCCTACTTGTGATTTAGGATTAAACTGACCAGTCAAATATTTCTAACTTCTCTCTAACAGCTTTTAGCTTGATAGGTTTTCTTACACCATGACCGATTTGTACTAGGTTGAGGACAGTTATGATGGAGTCTACAGAGCACTTCTACACACCACACTTCTGTAGTCTGGATAAGAGTGTCTGCCAAATGCAATGTTTAAAAAAAAAAAAAAAAAAAAAAAAACACTATAGGAACTTAATAAATATGATGACTTTGATAATGGTAGGGTGGTATTTTCCCCCAGAACCCACTTTTCTGAACTACTGGTATAGAACATATCTAAACATGTATACTGATTAATACTGTATACTGTAGAGGTCTTTTTTCCCCACAGCTTAGCAAAAATGAGCATATTTTTAATCTGTGCACGGAGCAATTATGCACATTTGTTTTTGCTCTATTTGTATTTTAAAATTAGTCAATTTGTCATTTCACTGCTTTGGCAATGCTGTATCACTCAAACAGTCACGAGAGTAAAGTTAATTGATTTCCCCCCCTTGCAAAAAACAGAATTCTGTGTTACTAATGAAAACCCTGAGTCTAGATTAGAAATCAGCTATCCCAAATGTGGTCATCCCCACTGACACACTTTAATTCATTTACTATAAATAAAAAAATAATAATAATAATAATAATAATAAAATAAATAACCCTCAAGCAGTTTGCAGTGAGATATAAAAATATATTAGTTTAAGGGGGTACGGTCAATATGTTTAGTTTTCAACCATAAAACAAAGCACAGCACATTTTCCACCATAATGTCTTAGTTTATTAAAAAACAAACCAAAAAAAGATACAAAAACACACGACTTCTTCAGGGAAATCAAATTTATAAACATCACAGATCTTACCAAGGCGCCCAATACAGAATTTACACACGCCAGCAGTCTCAAAGGCAAACCGAGTCCTGGGTGACAGTTGGTCAGCACATTTCTATATTTACTCGATCTTACTTCACTATTATGTACAGTCCGACATCAGCGTTTCACCATACACTGCCACAAGGCAAACTCTGCACAAGTACCAGTTCATCAAATAATCCAGCCTTGGCCTCTTACAAAATATCCTTTTGCCAATAGTCTGTACGGAACAAGTTGTCTTTAAAGCAAGTGTACGTGTAGAGATAAAATAATCCTTTCTTTACCATTTCAAATTCATGACTGACGTACTCTACTTTGAATCTAATAAACTCTAACTCGCCCCCAATCCCACACTGGGGGGGGGGGGGAGCATCCAGGATCTTGCAGTTTGAACATCTCACTTAATTTGCCACTAATGTTTCAGCTCCCTACTCGGGTGTACATTATGAGAGACGAACAAGCATCAAGCAAGTGACGAGTCAGGGACACAGAATGAAGGTAATAGGAATGTTTGTTTTGGGTTTCATTTTCTCCATAAAGCTGGAAAAAAAACACCTAAACAGGTAAATCAACAACTGAAACAGATTGTCATCACATGACATGTAATGCTTGCAAAATGAAACGGATAAAATAACTCCTGAAACTGACAGTGTATTAGAACCCCCAAACAAAGCGCGCACTAAAAGTAATTAAATGGTAGATCAAATCAGGTCAGAAGCAAACAGCAACTATGTTTCTCAATATGTGTGGAAAACTTTAAAATAGTGCGGAAGAAATCTGCAAAAACTGAAATGCAAACATGCAAGAAACATTCTTACAAAAGACTTGATGAACAAAAAATGAGTAATAAGAATTCAGAATTCACACTGGGCAATGAAGTAAAGACTATCTTAAGAGCTCTAATAAGTCTGATTAAGTTAAACATTCGTAAGCTGAAAGCGACTCCAAGTGATAATGGGCTGCGTGTGTCTTCTCAGTCCTGCTTCCTTCAAATCCAATCATGCCTCTGCAAATATTTCTGTTGACCAGAGGAAGGTGGAGGGAATGATCGCTAAAAGAAAGTCCTGCTGTTTCAAAGTGCCTGGAAAAACAAGACAAATTTATGAGATACATTTCTCAAACCACCAGTCAGACTCAGCCACACAACCCGAGAGAAATTCTTTCCCTTTACGACTTTAAACACTTCACGTGTTACATAATCATATTTCTTTGCTCTTAAAAACAGTCAGTGAAATGTGCATCGCAATACACCCTTGCGATCAGAACAAAACCACGCTGAGTCACGTCTCCCATTCGCTCACCTTGGCATGCGCGCGGCTTAGTAATCATACCGAGCCCGGTCGGTGGGGGTGTCCCTGGCCCGCGACACGCTGTACGAGCTGCTCCTCGAAACCGGGGAAAGACGCGAGCGCTCGTACGAGTAGCCCTCAGAGCCGGCGCCGACTCTTCGGATCGGGCTACGGTCCCGCGAGTAGTACGCAGAGGCCACGGAGGACGGTGGCGGTAGAGCGCGTCGGTCATACGGGTCGAGGCTGGAAGGAGCCAACCGCATCCTTGAGAGAGAGGAAGAAGAGAGAGGGGGAGGAGGGGGAATGGGGAGACGTCTATCCTCAAGATAGCTAGAAGCAAAAGGCCGAGCCCGATACTTCTCATAGTAATCGATGCTGCTGTAGCGCTCGCGCTCGTATGAGGTGGACCTCTCTGGGTAGACGCTCATCGGTTTGCTGAGGTACCGCGTTTCCCCAGCATACTCTCGTGAAATCCCGTAGCTGGGGGTGTGGCTCACTGTTGGGACAGGGGGCAGCGCTGCTGGATAGCTCCGGCTGGGGAATGCTGCAGGGCCGCCGCTGCCATAAGCAGGACCCGCTCTAGGGAAACCCCTGGCGCCACGGATTCCCCCCATGTGACCGCCGCCATAGCTACCGTTCTGACTGCGCCTGCAGTCTTTGGACCAGTGACCGGGTTCTCCGCAGACGTAACAGCCGGTTATGTCTCCCATGCCAGGCACGGTGCGGAGGCGACTGGTGGACAGTTGTACATTTATCACCTTGCCTTATGAGAGGAAGAGAAGACACGCAAGACATTGTAAAATAAACTTTCGCTTTTGCCATCACATCCAAGAGCATGAACAAAACCCAAAAACGCACTGACTCACTGTGGATGTTGCATAGTGTAATCAAGAACTAGCTGCATACATTTACTTACGCACAGAAACGTTACATGAATGTGGAAAAAACAAAACTCTATAATTATTTAGTTAGAAGATTAGAAAAGTACTGTGGCCCGATAACCGTAAAAGAAAAACCTACTGCTTCTTCTTAGACAGATGGAAGAATTATGCACCTATTCAGTTAGAAATACTAAACAAGAGAAAGTTTACACTCTGAATAGCACTGGCTTTCTTCGTTTTCTGTGAGAGAGTTCACCTTGGAAGGTAGCGTTGTCCAGCGCATTGATGGCCTCCATCGCATCTTCCCTTCGCTCCATGTGCACGAAGGCATAGTCCTTCACAATGTCGCACTCAACCACAGGGCCAAACTCCTCAAACTTGTCACGCAGCTCCTGATTAGTGCAGTTACTGCTAATGTTGCCTACGTGCAGTTTGGTGGTCCCTTTGGGCTTCCCTCGACTCATCTCCACATTCATGGCCTGCCCGTGCAGTTCGTGGTGGTGAAGTTTACGGACGGCCTCCTCGGCTTCCTTTTGGGAATCCATGTGTACAAAGCCAAAGTTTCTCAGCACGTCGCAATCCGCAACTTTGCCATATTGCGAGAAAAGACTGCGCAGGTCTTCTTTGGTCGCACTCGAGGAAAGGTTGCCGACAAAGATCTTAACCATCTTTACTGCCGATTTATTGTTCCTGGGTAGAAAGTATAGTTGCGAAATTCACGTTATACAAGTTTCGTTGAGCGATATGGTTTAGCTAGTTTGATAACAGGTCATTTTAACGCGAGCTCGGAGTTAATCACCGGCCCTTTTAATCCACTTTGAACTTTTTTTTTTTTTTTTTCTTAAATCGCGACATATCGCTAATATGTGATTAACGATGAAATGCCAAGTGGAAAAAACACGACCGACTACCTAAAGCGTTTAACCGGAGCAGTACAGGAGCGAATGGCCCAGCTAGCCAACGCGAAGGAGAAGTTGTATAGCTGTATTATTATTGCCATTTTGCAGTCGGTAAATGTTCAGTCACCTCGGCTTTTAATTAGCGTCCGGTGTTTCTCCGGTGTTCAAACGTCCGAATCTCTTTCTGAATAAGAGAGTTTGTCTGAGCGACGCCGCGAACGTCTGTGACTAACCGGCCCTCAGTAGGTCGCTAGCAAGCCACTAAAGTTAGCCAAAGCTTCGTGAAAACCGCCCACTAAGAGTACTAAACAGTGTGTAAATACACAACAGTATGTATTCCGGTCTGCCACTCAGGCGCTTTTCTGTTTTTGTAAACTATTTAGTGCAGTGCACATAAACCCATGTTGTCAACATGAGGCCATAAAAGTTAGCGATAGCTAGCTAACCAAGTTAGCTCCCCGAGAGACGTAACTAAAACAGGAGGCAAAAAAAAAGGAAACAAGAACAAATATTCTGCTATGGGTTTATGTAACCTAAGAAACAGTTAGTAATTGCATTTTATAAGATAAGCATTCGTCTCAAACATCCACTTCTTACCGTAGAAACCACTACGAATGCAACCGCCAAATGAATAAATCACGAAATGGCGTCGCCGGGAAGTCGACAGAGCACTTCCGGTACAGGGCAAGCTCCACACAGCGGTTCACTGGTGTTGGGAAATGCCGGTAAAAAAAAAAGCAAAACAAAAAGATCTCATATATACAATCTGTCGTTTTATGAGAAACCACTCGGTAATTAATTATAACCACAATTACAAGGGATACTTTAATTTTTGTATTATTTCTATATGAAGTGGGCAGGTGGTAGCGCAGTGGTTAAGCCGTTGGGCTACTGGCAGGAAGGTCTTCAGTTCAAAATCCAGCACCACTAAGCTCTCACTGCTGGGCCCTGGAACAAGGTCCTTAACCCTCAACTGCTCAGATGTGTAAATGAGAGAAATGGGAGTCGCTCTGGATAATGCCATAAATATAAATGAATTAGTCCTTTATGTAGGCAATACTGATACTGATGACACAATTACTGACGTGAATAAACTCCTGTATAGATCAACTAACTTCACCCGCTATTCATTTTTGCAGAATTGTAAGCAAATTATTGCTGGTAATGACTTAACACTTTTTTTTTTTAATTATTATTAAATACATATTTCTTTATCTTGCATTCATTCACAACAGTAGTGGAAAGATGGTGGGGGTGAAAAAGCACAGTACAACTTTTGCCAAAATCATATTTTTTTATTGTGAAAGTTCATGAACGGAAGTTCGTCTGAAAATATCATTCCAATATATTTAACCTGCATGCTTTAATGTATCAAACAGTTCTAAAAGAAACATTTACAAATTTTCAGAGCCCTACACCCAAGTAACAATCCCATAGAAAAAAATATAACCCCATACAGGGCATAACCTGGAAGGAGGAACAGCCCCCTTTTATCCCCCAGGGTGCTTCCCTGTACTACAGGAAGTCCAGTTACGAGGAAGTGTTACTGGATCAGCCAGCTTTTCTAGTTTTGGCATGTTCATATATTTACAGAGGAAATATCTAAGCACACCCTCAAACAGCACTATAATAAGGATTATGGAACAGTGCTCAGGTTTCCAAACCCATCACTACACAGCTTGAGTTCATACTTTTATATGTATATGGTTTAAAACAAGCTAAACCCACCCCTTTCCCAGTGAAAACACAAACTTCTTGGAAAATAACCTACAGCAAAATATCTACCCATATGTAAGATTCCTGAGAACTCCAATTATAGAACAGCCTTATTGCTTTTCTCATCTTCCACTTGCAACCTCAAAAGACATGCAACATCATTAAACACCACAATCAACTTACCTGAGTCTGTGTCGGTCAACATTCAAGCATTTTAAATCAAGTGAAGGGCTGATTGTGTTTTAAAGTGCTTAAACTTTGTCACTGAGCAAGTCGACCACAATTCAGGCTTACAGCATTCAGAAGAGAGAACGTTAGATATGACTGTTAGGCATGTGGAAACAGGTGGTTTAGAGTTAGAGGGGGACACGAGGGGCACAATCTAATAGCGAGCATCGCTTAACAGGGCGTCAAATGATACGTTACAGTGGAAATAGCAATATTCTGTATTACTAAGAGACAGCTAGCAGGAAGTTCCAACAGAGTAGCAGTTTCCCCCAGAACGCACGCTCAAGTGACGCGTTTAGCTTCAGACTGACACACTGGATTGTTTAATTTATGCTTAAATGAGGTTTCAAAGGGAAGACAAATAAAAATAAACAAATCGACGCGTTAGTGTGAGACTTTTTATTTAAAAAAGAAACGATCCCTAAAAGAGTACATCGTATTAGAGGGGATGCCATTCTGACTAAACTTCAATCTAAAAGGAAAAACCTCAACTGAACAGTAGTCGCAATTATTGCTGATCTATTAAATGTTTAGATCGCAAGACGCACATGTGTACCCATTAATTCTAAAGACGTTGCACTGTTCAAACGTTGTTACAGGGTTGAAGAAACAAAAGAGAGGGAGGGGTGTCAAATAAAACAAAAACGTTTAGATCTCACAAAAGAAAAAAAATTACAAAATGTACACAATTTAACAAAACAGCTTTAAGAGTTATCGGCTTGACAAGATCTAAAACTTTTAGCTTGTCTGCTTGATGCTTTCAGTCCAATAACCTACTGAACTCTATACAGTAAAAAACAAGCCGAACAGAATAAGCAAACTATTACAGTTTAAGCAAGAGGACGAAACTGAGTCGGGTAAAAATCATTTAAGTTTAAAGCGTGAAGTCCGCACTAGAACTCTTCTGATAAGCGAGGCGCAGGCAAACGAAACGCGCTCCGTCAGACGAGGGGCGAATCGCGTCATGTGCACCTGGAGACAACGACGACGATCTTGTCGAATAAATTACACCTGAAAAGAGAGCAAACCACATGAGTCAAGTGCCTAGGAGAACCATTTGATACTGCACTGATCAAGCCCACTGTCTTAATTATACACAATGATGCCCTTTCGCAAAGTTTGTTTACCTTTATGCGTCTTAACTAGACCATACGGTCAGCTCACTTTAGCCTTAGCATTCATCACATTAGCTGATACAGCTGTATATTATGCATTCCCCTCACGTTACGCATCAATCAACAGCGCGCAACGCAGGTTTAAGTGAAAGACTGGATCTTGCTTTAGGAAAACACTTTTAAGCCCCTTAGGCCTCACCTTGGGTACACAAGTGCAGAGATTCACTTTAGTATGTATAGCGCGCAGGTGGTGGCGGAGGCACCCTGTCACCGTAGGGGTCCCTGGAACGAGGCGCATTGTACATTGGGTTCCGAGACATGGAAAGAGGGGAGAGACGGGAGCGCTCATATGAATAGCCATTTCCAGCAGACGCTGGAGGGGCTGGCGGTGCCCTTCCGATGGGGCTACGATCACGGTAAAACGAAGACGGTGGGGGTGGGAGAGGGCGTCGATCATAGGGGTCGAGATTGGAAGGGGGCATGCGCTCTCTCATCATGCCTGAAGGGGGCGGCGGGGGTGGTGGGATGCCGCCCATACGGCGATCCTCATATGAGGACATGCCATAAGGGCGAGCTCGAAATTTCTCATAATAATCCACTACCCCATTGCCATCACGATCACCACCACCGTAGCCACCCCCAGGAAAGGGGGGGCGTCTGGGTGGAGGGGGTGGGGGTGGAGGCGCGGCAGGGGGGTAACCAGGAGGACCGAAGCGGCCTCTGCCAAAAGCAGGAGGACCTGGCTGCGGGTGGTCACCAGGGAAACGGGGTGGCCAATAGCCCCCTCTCTCTGGTGGACCGTAACCATCCTCATCTCGCGGTCGGCTTTTGGAGATTTGGACATGAATCCTTTTGCCTGGGAAATAAAGAAAATCAGGCTATTACCAAAAAAAAAAAAAAAAAAAAAAACCCATCTAATTAAGGCTCATCACATGTGCACACGAACTCAATACAATCTCAAGTGCTGAGAACTACTTACCTTGGAAATCAGAGTTGTCCAAACCCTTAATGGCATCCATGGCCTCATCAGAGTTGTTCATGTGTATAAACGCAAAGTTTTTTATAATGGAACACTCCGTTACTGTTCCATACTCCTCAAACAGAAGTCTGAGCTCATCCTCTGCACCCTTCTCAACATTCGCCACGTGCAGCTTGACCGGGCCCTGGTTTTTGCCATGGCTGGCCTCAACATTAATGGGAGTACCGTGTAGCTTGTACAGATGGAGGTTGCGGATGGCCTTTGTAGCATTCTTGCGATCATCCATATGAACGAAGGCAAAGTTCTTGATGATGGCACACTCTGTGACGGTGCCATACTGAGCGAACAGGCCTTTGATTTCATCGCTCTCTGCCTGGGGCGGCAGGTTCCCAACGAAGATCTTCACCATTGTTTGGGTGAACAGAAAGCAGAGCCTGAAACACACTGTGCCAAATGGATAGGGTTGATTAGAGATGCAAAAAAAAAAAAAAAAAAAAAAAAAAAAAAAGTTCTTAACATGAAGAGAAAACGAGTTAAGCTAGAATAAAATCTCTCTTCATCTCCTTAGAATCATATTACCAAATATCTCCTGTTAATTTTAAGTGTACAATTTCATGCTAGGTCTGAAGTTCATCAAAACGGAGCACTAGGCCGCTAATCCTCTTTAAAGACACGTTTACTCAATCAGCCGGTTAGCGCTCTATACAACAATGGCCGTGTATGATACAACCCTGGTGTACCCAAAACATGTATTTACAAAAACAAACCCTTATATAAAAAGCACATTCTAGACACGGCGGACTAAGATCGGTTATTAATCCGACTTGGTACAGGATTATCGCCTGCTTCGAGAGCCTTCTTCGCCTGGCTAGGGTGCTAATGCTAAATCCGCCAACGGGATACCATTTCATAATAAACGTCGACCGCGGAATAGAAACGTTCAAAAATGCAGCACACAAGAGGCCATTTACAAGACACCTAGGACATTAGTAATGTTATATTTTGAAGACTTAAGGTCGCGGCTTTAAAGCGTCATTACACGATTGGTAGCGTACAATGAATGGCGGAAAGGCGCGAGGCAGCAACTTAAAATGGCGCTCGCATTAGCTTCGGTGGCTAGCCGAGGAACAGAGACTGTTTCGTATTGTTACATGGATAAACTTGTTTTCGAATGTTTCAAGCGGCTTTTCTATTAAACCGAGTTAGATAACTTTTAGTTCGGTTTCACTGAACAGAATTTTAGCGCTAGCGTCAAATAACTATTAGAGATATTTGCAAACGCAGCGATATCGAAAGTTAACACAGCAAATTAGAATCAGCTGAGGCTCAAAACACGAGACTAAATATACTAATATGCTGACATTTCAAATAAATATTTTCATAAACAGCATTTTATAGTACAAAAAAGTATTAAAACTATTATTAACAACAATTATTGACAGTATCGACTTCAGAATAACTTACCACTTCCCCTACGCCACAATGAGAGGAAACAGGAACAGTTGTCGTCTTAAATCTGCTGGTTTTAGCCCCGCCCGTTCACACGCGCAGCCAATCAGCGTGAGGCTACGGCCACAATGCATACTTCCGTACTATATAGTTTATAAAATAGTACGTATCACAGGCGGTACTGTACTAATTAGTACAGTAGTATGTGTTTTTAGACGTAATTTGAATATACCGCAAGGATGCGCTCCTTCTAGCGACAGTGCTGTAATGTATATGTTACAAATAAAGACTTCTCTAAAACATGTGCCTACTCAATTAATTGAAACCCAGTTGCATTTGGCTATCATTCTAAATATACTACTGTTTTCTCCTGGAACAAACTCTCCATTCTTTATCATACCAACTGAACTGTGCTTAATGTGTTTTAATTTTTTTTTATTCCATTCAGAATAAAACAGGAATTCCACCGGGTTTGATCATGAGACGAAAAAAACAAAAACAAAAAAAACCTTATTTTAAATTAGGAACACCCCCCAAGAAAGAAAAGGAGGCTGGAGGGGTAGGCTAAAAAAAAAAAAAAATGAGACAATGTTTTCAGCTTATTTGCATAAACAATATACAAAAAGCATGTCATAGTGTACATCTACAGATGTATCCAACAATACATCTGTTAGTACGACCACCAGGTTTCCATGAAACTGACAGAATTTAAATCAGTGTCAAGTGGTTTGACTCGTAACATCAAAAAACTGTTTCTATATGCTTCTCATCTAGAAGACATATAACATCTGATCATTTAAAATCACCTAAATGCAAAACTTCCTTTAGTTAAACACCATGGCTGTACACTGTGTTTATATGTGGAACTCACTCTGTATTGTACCTAGGCTTTGCATTTTACACTGAACCGTCTATGCTGTCTTTTATATACAGTTGAAAGAAAATGAATACACAACCTTTAACTATTTTCATATTTATTTGGCCTATAATCTGGAAATAAAATAGAATAAATCTACACAGTACACAGCATCATATGTAGTCTGTATGTAAGTAATAAGTATGTAATCTACTAGCATAATTTTAAAAGTCAGAACAGTCCAGACTTAGAGCTGATACAGTATAATACCGCTTGTGGGAAGACACCATCCATGTATGTGGTAGTCTTGGTTCTAATTGCCCTGCATTGTTTTCCAGAAAGGGTTGCTTGGGCAATCTTGATGGCTGGGTAAAGACAATCAGCACTTCTTGTTTGTTTCCTAATCTTGGAGACAGACAGGTTCAGGACAGTGGTCACATTACAGCCAATTATTCTCTCGGATGATGCTCTGTAGCCGGGCTTTGTCCTGTGTGGTGGATGGGCTGAACAAGCACTAGAACAACACTGACTGTGGTAGATGGTACATTTTCAATTGCCTCAGAATCCAAAGGGAGATTTTCCCGAGAGTGCTCCAGTACTAAGATAAGAAAGTTGTTGATCCAACTACAAAGAGAGCCCAGCACAGACATCTGGGAGAGTTTGGCCTGTTGGAACTAAGGGAAGATTAAGTGCAGACCTAAAATTTGCAGACAGAATCTCCAGATATGTCTCCAGATATGCAATTCAGATATTCAGGGTCTGTTTGAGATGAGCTAAGACAAAAGAATGAGAGTCTCTGAACAAAAGTCAGAGCAATGGGTATATATGCCTATGTTGTTGTTTAGGCCATAGATAATGGATTATATGGGCAGATGACTGGTAAATAATGTCTGTGAAGCACAACATGTGACAGTTGATTAACACAATGCTTCATTGAGGCTGGAAATATGGAGACAGACCGTGGAGGAGGGAGGGGGTTGGTTGGGGAGTTAAGCTGATAGTGTGAGCACGGCTGGTTAAGAGGTGTGAACTGTGAGAGAGGAGGTTGGGTGGGGTGAGAAATTAGGTTATTTTTCAGCTTTTAAAATCTGCAGTAGATCTCGTCTTTTGGACAGTTGATGTGCATCAGTTGATGGGAGTCTAGTTCTTTTTTGGTTGATAATAGTCTGCATTTCTTTTTTTAAAACTGATGATGATTAACAGAGGAGTATTGAAAGTTTTAATTCTCTGTTACAGTGTATGCTTGGCTGTTTGTTAAAGAGGCCTTTATCCCCACTCTTATAGACTATGCTTTTAGAGAGACAAAAAAGGTAGACACACCTTGTCTGCCATCCCTAGAGCCATCTTAAATCACACAGCTATAAATGTTACAGCTGACATCTGATATAATTTTTTAAAAAATTTTCTATTGTATATTATAAAACAATACAGGACTACAATCTTAGGGGGGAAAATCATATCTAGAACCCTTAAGATTTTATCAGATTTTGCTCTTCTGGGTAACCCTTAAAGGTTCTGTGTAGAAACCTACAACAGAGTATTTCCTTATTGTAAAGGGTTCCAAACTATAACCCTTTTAGTAAGCTAAGAACCCTTGCCTATTTTTCTAAGAGTGTGGGGAACATTAGTATGTGATTTGAAAATGAAAACTTTAACACAGACCACAGATAGGGTGTAAATTATACAGAATGTTTTCTTACTCTCTATACAGTATGTACAGTCATGTGAAAAAATAAGTACACCCCATGGAAATTGTTGGCTTTTTTGACATATTTGGACAAGCAAACATTTGATCATCTTTGAAACAGTGCCTATTAATAAAGTTGATATACTTGAACCACAAGGAAAATTTTCATAATTTATCCAACAGAAATATCAGTAGATGTGATATTCGTCTGTGGAAAAAGTAAGTACACCTTTGGCCTCAGTAGCAAGTATTGTCCCCTTTAGCAGAAATAACTTCTTGTAGGCGTTTTGCATAATTGTCCACCAGTCTCTGACATCGGCCTTCTGGAATTTTTGACCACTCTTCCGTGCAATATTATTTCAGTTGCAAGATGTTTGAGGGTTTTCTTGCATGTGCTGCCCATGTCAGATCCCCCCCACAACCTTTCAATGGGATTCAAATCTGGGTTTTGACTAGGCCATTCCATAACCCTCCATTTCTTCTTTTTTGAGCCATTGCTTGGTGGATTTGTTAGTGTGCTTAGGATCATTATCCTGATGAAAGGTCCACTTTCGGTTCAACTTCAACATTTGGACAGATGGCCTCAGATTATCTTCAAGCACTCTTTGATATGATGCAGAATTCATAGTTGAATCAATGAATGCAAGCTGTCCAGTCCCTAAGGCAGCGAAGCAACCCCAAACCATAACATTTCCACCACCATGCTTCACAGTTGGTATGAGGTGATTCTCCTGAAAAGCTGTCTTTGGACACCGCCAAACATGTCTGCTGTTACTGTGGCCAAACAAATCTATCTTTGATTCGTCTGTCCAGAGTACATTATTCCAAAAGGCCTGATAATTGTCTATATCCTCATTGGCAAACTGTAATCTTGCTCTAATGTTCTTTTTAGACAGCAAAGGCTTTTTCCTGGCATGCCTCACATGCAGGTGCAATCTCTTTCTGATTGTAGAAGCACGCACTTTGACATCAACAGTTGCAAGACTTACTAGCGGATCCTGGGATGAAATTTTGGGGTTCTTGGAGACATCAGACGATCTGCTCTTGGGCTGAATTTCCTGGGAGGGCCAGTCCTGGACAAATCGGCAGTCGTTTGAAAACTGTGACACTTGTAGATGATTTTCCTGACAGTTGAATGATGAATTTCAAATAATTTGGAGATCTTTGTAAATCCCTTACCAGACTCATATGCATCCTTTAGATCTTGGCATGATGACACCACACACCTTAAGGGAACACCAGACACTAGATATGAGAGGGGTATAAATAAGACAGGTTCCACCTGCACTCATTAAGCAGGTTCTAATCACTGGAACCCAATCTTGAACACCTGATTCTAATTTTATGGATCTGAAGGTGTGATAAATGTGCTTTTTCCATGTGACTGATCTGTTATTGTTTTTTGTTAATTTTGAAAATTACTACAAAATGTCAATTTTATATGTTATTTGATAGAGTGTATCAACTTTATTAATAGGCACTGTTTCAAAGAGGATCAAATGTTTGCTTGTCCAAATATGTCAAAAAAGCCAACAATTTCCATGGGGTGTACTTATTTTTTTTCACATGACTGTAGATCATTTCCTTTATCAAGGGTTCTTAGCTCCAGTCCTTAGGGCCCTTTGCACACTTTGAAATTTTTACTACACCCAACACACCTGACCAGATAATAACTAATTGATAAACTCTAGGTTATAGCTCAAATTAAAAAAAGTGTAACTCACAGTTACCAATCCTGAACAAGGTTAAACTATGTTAGTTAGAGCCATGGTTCTCAAAGTGGGGTCAGTGAAATATAGCCAGGGGGTCCATGATTTTGAAAATGTTTGTGGAAATTACAACCCACCTTTAATAGAGTTATTAAATTAAGTACTGCATTCTTATGGCTCCTATAACAATGACCTATAAATAATGTCAACTTGAATCTAATGACAGTTCATTCATTCATCCTCAGTAATCGCTTTATTTGAGGTGGGAAACTGGGACCCATGAGGCGGGAATACACCATGACCATGTCAGTGCATCAAGCATACACATTAACACTCATACATTCACACCTAGGGGCAATTTAGCCAGTTCACCCTCTTGTATGTTTTTGGGAGGCTGGAGTAAACCAAAGAACCTGGAAGAAACCCACACAGGAATCAAAAAATGGGGACAGCAGCTACATAACCCACTGCACCATCTCTAATAACAATTTTAATTTTAATATAAATACACTCCTGCGGGGAAAAAATGGGCCAAGCCCAAAATGGTAAAATATTAAGCTTTTATTGGTCTTAACAACAAAGCACATGAAAATAGCAAGAATTAAACAAATATATGAAGTAACTTGGTATGGGATGGCTTTTTCCTTTGATTTCTTTAAATGTGCCTTGTGGGAAAACTTGCGGACAGATATTTTATTTTATTTTAGTTTAGTTTAGTTTGAATTTTACATAAAACATTTTAATCATAATTTTACGTTTGCATACAAGAAGACTATATATGTGAATTTCTGTTTCTAACTTTCCCCCGAACAATTCACTGCAGTAAAAGTAAACGAGCAAATTGTGGCACAGGAGGTCTCAGGAGTGCATTTGTTTAATTCTTGCTAATTTTCTGACCACTGATGTTTTGTTAACACCATTAAAAGCCTTCTTTTTTTTTTTACCACTTTGGGCTTGGCCCATTTATTAATTTATTTTGCCTAGGAGTATGTCCTGTTAATGTTCCTTACATCTAAACAACTGGATGATGATTATAAAAGAAATCATTTTTCATTTAAAGTGGTCCATGGCAGCAAAAAAATAAATAAATAAATAAATTGAGAAACCCCTAGTTATAGAAGACGGCCTTCAAGATGGAGTCGGGGATTTCCCCAAGGGTTAATGGCCAGGGCAAATCCACAACAAGTGAAAGTTAAAATGAACACTGAAACGGAAACATGGTCTCAAAGACTGAATTGTGTGTTCTGCTGTCTATGGCGGTATGTGAGCTAGAAGAAAGAGTTAAGATTAAAGTATTTAAACTTTAATCCTAGTATTGACCAGTGTTTTTAATAAGCTGTCCGATCTATCGGCACGTCCTCGCAGATTTCTGCGCATGCGCACTTCACTCTGTGAATATATATATATATATATATATATATATATATATATATATATATATATATATATATATATATTCACAGAGTGAAGTGCGCATGCGCAGAAATCTGCAAGGACGTGCCGATAGATCCTATATATATATAGGACCTATATATATATAGGACAAACACAAATTTTCTATCTGGGTCTGCTATATTACAGTGTTGTGTGTTTGGACAAAAACACACAACCTCACAAGTTATAAATCCGTGATTGCAATACTGAGTGTCATATGTCTGGAATAAATTTCATTACATAGTAGTTTATTTAATATCGAAATGATTTAAAAGCAGGCTATTGCGCAATACTGGACTTTCCATGTCACGTGGAGCAGTTGTTCTATAGGAGCTGACGCAATCGCCTTCTGTTCCCGCCCCGCGTGTGTGTGTGAGTGTGTGTGTGTGTGTGTGTGTGTGTGTTTCACTGCAAACAACAGAGCTCCGTTAGTTTGAAGATGAGCAGTGTAGTACACAGTCGATGAGCGTTTCACTCCAAAACAGAAGCCAGAAGGAGGAAGTGTTTAAGCTCGTGCTTTGGCGTGAAAAGGTAGGCTAATCCAAAACATAACTACTCTTTTTAAAAAAAAAAAAAGTAACTGTACACCTACTATGATGTTGTTACTATGAGATTGTGAAGCATACTTACCTGTGTTGAAATGAATTTGGTTTCTGTCCTGTAGTTAACATTTTAAAGAGAAGTCTTTGAGATCACCCAGAACGATGCTGGCTGTGTCTCAAACCATGGTGACAGAGGAAAGCCTCACCTGTCTCCACATTCAGCTGTATCATCCAGACCAGTCCATGCAACCTCTGTACAGCCTTCTGCGCATGAAAGAACCTTACCAGATCAGCGCCGAAGATCCGATTCGGCTGGGCCGAGATGGACAGTCGTGCTCGTTTGTGCTGAATGACACCCGTGTCTCCCGAAAGCAGCTCTCCATTCAGGCATATCGCAAGGCTGGCAGCCCAAACCTACGCTTCACTGTGCAGAACATGAGCCAGAAAGGCAAGATTCTGGTAAACGGGAACGAACTGGGCCATCTGGAGCGGGCTGATCTGGACGAAAAGGCCCTGCTCAGGTTTGGCAAGTATGAGTTGCTGATTTGGCAAGAGCCTGGTGAGGCACAGGACAGTTTTGAAGTTTTGTTTGAAAAGCTGAATGTTTCCCCGTCAAGGGAAATGGGTATAGATGTGCCGTGCAAGATAGCAGTGATGGATACAGATGTGCGAAACTGTCAGAATTTAGCCCCCATGAGTCCAGAGCCACTGGAAAGTGACGAGACCCTGTATATGTAGCAGCCAATAGAACATTTTTAGGGATCCAAAGATGAGCCAAGGGGCATTCTGGGGTTATTTTTAGTGCAAGGATGAGGATGAGGCTGCTGATTTAGCACATGACATTTCCTCATTTCATTGTGTGTGAGGACAGGCATGTTTTCAGCTACAGACTTTTGGTTCTGTTCTGTCATTCTTTTCATGTTTTACTTTTTTTTAATTTTTTTTTTTATCTTGCCTGAACTCTATCTTTTGATTCTGTTACTTAAATACTTTTTGTAGATAGTTGACAAATAGTTGAACAATATTTTGAGTAGCATTTCTGACTTGTACTACTAGTTTAGTATATTTTTTGCTAAATGCCACTGAGCCAGATGTTTAGCTTCTCTCTCTTTATATAATTGTCATAAACACTTAACTGCACATTATTATTTATCTAAAATAATTTAAATGTATGATATATTGATGAACTACCTTGCATTTATTTAGTATGTACATTATAATGTTACACAGTAACCATGCTAAAGTATAGGATAGTATGCCATCCTTTGAAAAAATGTGAATTAGCTAAAGTATTATTATTATTATTATTATTATTATTATTATTATTATTATTATTATTATTATTATATTCTTCTTCTTATTAACATCTTTTTTTAAACCTGAAGCCTAATACTGTTAAACAAATAAAAGCAATTTTGTCAACTTGCCTGGGTTTTTTTTTTTTTTTAAACAAAATTGAAAACCATCAACCATCACCTTTTAAACACAACCAGAAAACCATAAAGGAATGGGAAAAGTTATCAGAAACACGCAACAGGTTTGGCCATCAGCAAAAGTATTTAAAAAATGAAATGATACGAGATAACTTGTTCTTGTTGTACAGTAATTCCAATCAACACATTGTATGAACTACTGTGAAATAAAGGGTGAACAGTGTTTTCCCAAATATTTCATGCATTCAGCAAACCCTTTCACAGTACAGATTACACAGAAGGATAATAGACTTGAATTGTATTTGAAGTAAACATTAGGTCACATCTGGGTCATCAAGGCTCCTGTCTTATCATTAACTAGCTATAGCACTGTGAGAACAACATAAAAGCAGACACTGCCCTGGGCTGTTTCTCGGAAACACGCAACAGTAACCCCTAGTCAGCCACCCAGTCATAAGAAGTGGTGCAGTGCAGAAGCTAGAAGACTTATCTGGTAGACGAGTTAAATTAAAATGTCTTTTGATAATTTGTAGGAGAGTCCTTAAAAATCCAGAATCAGCTGCTAAACCAATGGAAAGGCAAAAGGTTAAAAATAAAAATCAGATTTCAGTGTTTGGTTTTCAGTACATCTGAAGGAGACACACAAACTAGGTAATGTTATACTATCATCGTTTTCAGTAACTGCTTTATCCTGGTAAGGGTTACAGTAGATCCGGAGCCTATTCCTGGAACACTGGGTAGGGAATGCACCATGGGACCATTGATAGGCGTCATACACACATTCACCCACTCGTTCACACATGGGGCAATTTAGAGTCACCAATTCACCTACTGAAATGTTTTTGGGAGGTGGGAAGACACCTGAGAACCTACAGAGGATCCATTGAGAGAACATGCGAAACAGGATCAACCCCCATCCCCCGAAGCTCTTGGAAAACACATAAGGATATACAACAACGGTCCAGCAGGTTTACTAGCCATAAAATTACATGAAGGAAATCTTATCTTATCTCATCAGTATAGGTGGAGACTGATGGGAAAAGGATTGAATGGGTTGAACATTTTGTACTATGATTAAACAGTAACTGTCTTCCAACTGTGAGTTTGGATTTCATAGCAAACATGCTTTTATTGTAAGCAATATAGCAGTAGTAAATGTGTCTAGACATCCGTTCTCTTTCTTGTCCTTCCTTCTTAAAATCTGTTAACATGAAGGTGTATTAGAAGCTGAAAGAGTTGAGCTCATGGTTGAAGAATCACTGAGGGAATTTACTGTATTTCACTGAGTGACATCAGTTTTTGTCATAGCTGGCTCAACCAGGGTTATAGTAAACTGAAACTAAAACTATCAAATGTTTTGTGAACAGAAATGATGTATGTTGATGTGAAACTATGTATAATGTGATAATCATCTCTAGTAAAACCAACAGAATGATTTTTTTTTAAATAAATGGGTTCTATGTATACAAATGGTTACAAGGTGTTATGTCTATAAAATGCTGTACCTGTTAAAACTAATCAAAATAAAGGAATAAATGAAAAATGGCATGGTGTTCTCTCTGTGTTCTCTGGGTTATACAGTTTTCTCCCACTTCCCACTGCGCCTAGATGTAGTCCCTAGATCCAGGGTGCATTCCCATTCCGCATTCAGTGTTACAGTATATCCACCACAGCCTGATCAGGATAAAGTGGATTACTGGAGATGAATGAATAAATCTTAAACATGCCACATTAATTAATAAAACAGAACAAAACACCCAACATTATAATAACATTACAAAGGACCATAACTTACAGGCTGTATAAGATTATCTGGCAAATTTTAGGTTTAACTATTGTCATCACTTTTATTACAGTTGTCCAATGGTATAAGTATTCCCATTGCAGATTTAATGATAGTTTCTGGTTTCGAGGCAATTCAAGCACCTACGTATCACCATGACTGCCACTGTTAAATAAAGGCTAAACTTGCACACAGTTAGATCAGGTGTACAGTAAGAATTGAGCAGGTATCAAGCCAGAAGAATTGCATTCAGGTCTAAAAGAGTTTATTATCTCATACTATTGTCTTCCTGTGTTCATGTTTTTGATAACAGCTGAAGCTTTGCTAGGCATGCCAAAGTGTATACACATACAGTGGGAGAAAAAAGTATTTGATCCCCTGCTGATTTTGTATGTTTGCCCACTGACAAAGAAATGATCAGTCTATAATTTTAATGGTAGGTGTATTTTAACAGTGAGAGACAGAATAACAACAAAAAAATCCAGAAAAACGCATTTCAAAAAAGTTCTAAATTGATTTGCATTTTAATGAGGGAAATAAGTATTTGACCCCTTCGACTTAGTACTTGGTGGCAAAACCCTTGTTGGCAATCACAGAGGTCAGACGTTTCTTGTAGTTGGCCACCAGGTTTGCACACATCTCAGGAGGGATTTTGTCCCACTCCTCTTTGCAGATCCTCTCCAAGTCATTAAGGTCATTTTCAATGCCCTGGCTGAGGGAAGGAGGTTCTCACCCAAGATTTGACGGTACATGACCCCGTCCATCGTCCCTTTGATGCGGTGCAGTTGTCCTGTCCCCTTAGCAGAAAAACACCCCCAAAGCATAATGTTCCCACCTCCATGTTTGATGGTGGGGATGGTGTTATGACTTGGGGTCATAGGCAGCATTCCTCCTCCTGCAAACACGGCGAGTTGAGTTGATGCCAAAGAGATCTGACCACACCTGACCACAACACTTTCACCCAGTTCTCCTCTGAATCATTCAGGCAAACTTCAGATGGGCCTGTACATGTGCTTTCTTGAGCAGGGGGACCTTGCGGGCGCTGCAGGATTTCAGTCCTTCATGGCGTAGTGTGTTACCAGTTGTTTTCTTGGTGACTATGGTCCCCGCTGCCTTGAGATCATTAACAAGATCCTTCCGTGTAGTTCTGGGCTGATTCCTCATCGTTCTGCTGATCATTGAAACTCCACGAGGTGAGATCTTGCATGGAGCCCCAGACCGAGGGAGACTGACAGTTTCATCCATTTGCGAATAATCGCACCAACTGTTGTCACCTTCTCACCAAGCTGCTTGGCGATGGTCTTGTAGCCCATTCCAGCCTTGTGTAGGTCTACAATCTTGTCCCTGACATCCTTGGACAGCTCTTTGGTCTTGGCCATGGTGGAGAGTTTGGAATCTGATTGATTGATTGCTTCTGTGGACAGGTGTCTTTTTACATGTAACAAACAGAGATCAGGAGCACTCCCTTTAAGAGGGTCCTCTTAATCTCAGCTAGTTACCTGTGTAAAAGACACCTGGGAGCCAGAAATCTTGCTGATTGATAGTGGATCAAATACTTATTTCCCTCATTAAAATGCAAATCAATTTATAACTTTTTTGAAATGTGTTTTTCTGGATTTTTTTGTTGTTATTCTGTCTCTCACTGTTAAAATACACCTACCATTAAAATTCTAGACTGATCATTTCTTTGTCAGTGGGCAAACGTACAAAATCAGCAGGGGATCAAATACTTCCCCCCCCACTGTACCTAATAGTTTAATAGTTTGTATGTAAAAGAGGTCCCAATATTTAATAAGCTAAAATACATTTTTAAGGTGGATGTATTTATCATTCATTCATTTTACTTCAGTAAGAGATTCATCCTGGTCAGGGTCAAAATGGATGTGGAACCTATCCTGAGAACACTGGCAGGAACACAGTCTGGATGAAACACCAGTCCATCGCAGGACACCTTTGCAAAAAAAAAAACAAACAAAAAAAATTGCATACCTGTGAGCCCTCATTGCTGCCAGTTAATGTGGTGTTTAATGTATAGAGTATGTTTTTATTAGCCTATTAATGAAGAGACGTGTTTACAGGTTTTGGCATGCGGTGTCGGTGCTTTCTATCAGCATGTTATCTTGTGTTTGTTTACGTCTACCATCCAGTGGAAGTTCAGTGTGGATTGTAACCCACCCAGCTGGTTTTCCCTGTTCAAGACGTTCTGTGAATACCTATGCAAGCCACTATACAGCTGTATGTAGGTTTGTAGCCTTAGTGCAGGCTTCAGAATGCATCTAGAATCAGAAAGAGTTCTTAACTTCCTGCTCACTTGTAGACCCTCATACGCTAGTGATTAACAGATAACATGATGGCAGGCCATTGGCTGGTGTGGAGATATCAGCAGATCTTATTGTGAAAGTTCCTGGAAGGCCCATACTGGGGAATGCAATCCAGTAAAGCAAGATAGCATTAATCACCAGGAATTTAACACAACAGTACACAGCCTCAAAGGCATACTCAGACACATAGCAAATACACAGTATTTCCCAAGATTAGCCTGGTGATTTGAGACACTGACTGTGTATGAGTAATATTGTGAATGATTTTCTGTTGTGGGAAGAATGTTCTTTATTTACTTATTAGTTTTTAGCCACTAATCTATGGTACATTGAAGGTTTTGCCTGTCATTATCTCATTATATATATATATATATATATATATATATATATATATATATATATATATATATATATATATATATATATATATATATATATATACATATATATATATATATATATATATATATATATATATATATATATATATATATATATATATATATATATATATATATATATATATAATGTCACAGGATCACTGCAGTAACATCAACAAATGGCTATGTAAACAGAAAAACTTAGACTAATGTAAGAAATTACAGACGGCCTCTAAACAGATTCCACTCCAAGGTAGTTGTTGGAAAAGCTCATCCCTGAAAAAGGCTTAATTATCAAAGGAACAATACAACTCAGTCTCAGCAATATGTGTACATCAGTACTTTGAGAACGGAAAGTGATCACATCAAATGCTACCCTTAATTTACATTTAGAATGAAACTTCATTTACATTACATGCAGAAAACCTGGTTTGAAATACAGTATAAAAGGTCTGTACTGATATTGTTCGGGGTTCACTTTGACTCCGATGAACCCGAAGTGCTTCATGTACTTTGCCACTGCCATGCTGCAATAAAGTTATTCTTCATTGAGATTTTCGACATCCGCATCTTCTTCTTTTTCTTACACTAAACACTGTATTTTAATATTCTTTGTGTAAAGCCTCCATATGTTTTGAATTAGAAGCCCGACACACAGTCAAAGAATAAAAAACTGACAGTACTACATAAATTATTGTGAACTATTATGTTTTAATGATGCCTCCAAAGAAAAAAGAAACATTTCTTTTTACACAAAAATAGACTTTGTACACTGGTTAATATATTCTTTCAAATATACATAGTGAAGTGCAATTGAGACTATAAAAATACAGGAAAAGAGATTCTACATAAAATAGACTGTGAGATTATAGAATTCTGTAGATTATATGCAGTTTATACAGCCGGATACAGTCCTGCGCCCTGACGGTCAGTTGACTTGCAAGGCTGGGCGTACACAGGAGGGTTATTAGGCTGCAGGGGCTGGTAGGCCGGATTCACAGGAGGTTGCTGGTAGGACGGATTCACCATCGGCTGGTAGGATGTGTTCACTGGCGCTTGGTAGGTCACGTTCACCGGCGGGTTCACAAACACTTGGGGCTGCCTGCGGAGCTTCAGCTCTCTGGCAATCTGACACCATGCGCAGATTCCACAGCAGGTCGCCACGCAACAGTCATCACACATTGTGCCCTTATAGGAGACAAGTCCACAGCAGATAACATCAGTCCGACAACCCAAAAAGTGTACAACTCAGTTCTATTTTTTGGCATATTTGAATTTGGATACATATGGATTTGGATCTGCAGTCTAGTCATAATGCAGCTCAGAACAGCCTGTACCTGGATGCGGTATCTCTCTCTCATGGCACTTCTTACAGAATAGGTGACTGGTGGTATGATGGCCCCGAAGCACAGATCCAGCAGAGGGAGACAAAGGCATTCTCCAAACTCTTGGGCGGTAGTACACATCAAACACCAGGGGCACCAGAAACCAAAACAGCCTGTGCAGACACATTTTGTAAAAAAATGGAGATTATATATATATATATATATATATATATATATATATATATATATATATATATATATATATATATATATATATATATATATATATATATAGGGTAAAGTAAGGGTTGTAGGTAGTTCACCGTGTATCTGGCTTCAACCCCCAAACCCGTTACCTTTGTGTTTTCAATATCAAAATATCAAACCTGTGCTGTGTTTGAAATTGTTTGATATCCATGAGAGCAGAGAATTTTTGTGAATTTTTTTTAACAAAAGATCAAAAGGTTAAACAATAAAGACAATTTTTCACAGCCTTCTTTGCTTGTATTTACCAAGGGTGCCAGTATTAGTGGAGGGCGCTGTATTTCTTCTCTTTAACTCCAATTGCCATGACAAGTTTTGGATATTGAACTCAAGTTTATAAGTTTTCAAAAATTAAACTTAAAGTAATCCATTGTCTTGATTTGTAAAATGTAACATTTTGAGCTGAAACAAAGGTTGTCTTCACGTTGGGTTTACTCATGTTTTTAAGGTAGCAGGTGAACTTCCGTTTCTAAGTTTAACCACCTGAAATGTTTTAGAGTGTTGTCATTATAAAGTAACACATTTACATAATATTTTGTCCAATTTATCTGGGTTTTTAAATGAATCGCAAATGGCTTGCGATTTGAACATATATGACACTACACAGGATGGAGAAACCATTATAACTATGTTATATAGAGCTTCGTAGAGTAAATACAAAGGAGTAACAAATAACAACATAACTAACAAATACTCAAGTATTCAAATTATTTGGCCAGCAGAATAGTTTTAAGTTCTTTCTCCATTTTCTCTCACTAGCTAGCTCTATCACAACAGCTTCCAGCCGGCAGGATGAAGGCTAGTACATGCTCTGTCCGAGACACATGAAGCCAGCCAACATGGTTTCGAACTGCTGCTCATGCTGTGTTACATATACATGCAGCATATAAATAATTGAATAAAAAAAAAACAAAAAAACACAACTCTTCCTCTCAGTCAGATCGTTTATATGTATATACTCACAGATGCTCATGTCCTCGCAGCAGTCACACAAGCCAGTGCTCCATAGGTTAGTTTTGGCATGAGCCGGCAACATCACTCCTGGCTGCACGGTGATTGTAGTACTAGCCATTATAGCAATACAGTCCTAAAACCACACACACACACACAGATAATAAATGCAGGTGCCAACAGAATGGTACAGTAATACAGTCATCACAAACCTGGTCTTGTTTACTTAATAAATTAAGTAAACAATTTTTAACAATGGGCTTATCTCAGTCTGGAAATTTGTCATTAATATTCAAGCAGGTAAAATTACAGTTGGCAAAGGGATCAAGAATACAGCAGTTATGAATACAGCAAGTTCCAAAAGTAGTATGATGGCTGAGTGAGTAAGTCACAGAAAATCCAAAGCCAAATTCATGTGTGGAAACTAAACTACAGTGCTGGTGCTTGAGTCGGATCTTATTAACAAGTTCCACAAGCATTTAAGGTTTAAACAACTAGTCTTATACCTTATTTTTGAATAGTCTTTAACAGTTAAAATAATTCATTCATCTTCTGTAACTGTGTATCCTAATCCGGGTGGCGATGGATCCGGCGTCTATCCCAGGACCAGTGGGTGTGAGGTGGGAATATACCTTGGATGGAATGCCAGTACACGTTTGCACATGTACAGGCAATTTACTATATAAATCTATAGGTAGATTGCCATGTTTTTACGAGGTGGCAGGAAACCCGAGTCCACAGAGGAAAGCACAGACAAGCACAGACATGTGAAACTCATTTTGGCCGACGCTTTTATTCAAAACAACTTACAACTGAGACATACAACTGAGCAAATGAGGGTTAGGGGTCTTGCTCAAGGATTTATGGGATTTGAACTCACAACCTTCTTATCACTAGTCGCTGATTTATCCGTCACAGAAAGCCATTAGAGCAACAGTAACCCAAGTCTGAATCAGGGGTCCAGGTGCTGCGTGTATACAATATGGACATGTCAGCGAACATGGATTGGCTGACATGTTCAGCATCTGACATTTGCTTCATTAGTTTTGCCCTGGAACGACATGCTAACAAAGCTGACAAAGCTTTTAGCTTTATCACAGTGAAACTATACTGAACAAAATTATAAACGCAACACTTTCGTTTTTGCCCCCATTTTTCATGAGCTGAACTCAAAGATCTAAGACTTTTTCTATGTACACAAAATATTTCTCTCAAATATTGTTCACAAATCTGTCTAAATCTGTGTTAGTGAGCACTTCTCCTTTGCCGAGATAATCCATCCACCTCACAGGTGTGGCATATCAAGATGCTGATTAGACAGCATGATTATTGCACAGGTGTGCCTTAGGCTGGCCACAATAAAAGGCCACTCTAAAATGTGCAGTTTTATCACACAGCACAATGCCACAGATGTCGTAAGTTTTGAGGAAGCGTGGAATTGGCATGCTGACTGCAGGAATGTCCACCAGAGCTGTTGCCCGTGAATTGAATGTGTCATACAGAAACCACATAAGCAAGTGTATTGAAAATTTGTTCAAACCTCAATATGGCTGGAGAATGTGTTATGACAAAAACATGCATGTTTATACAAAACTAATGTTAGCAAATATTAGTTTCCCTTACTTGGTAGCATTGAAGCTCCAGTGACAAACTAAAGAAGCAAACATCTAACATCAAATGTTTTGGCTGAACAGCTACATTTGGGCTATCTCTACTACCGTACTACACAGTAGGCGAAAAGCAGTATGCCAAAGAAGAAGTATGTCTGAATTCTCAGTATTCATAAAACAGTAGGTGAAAATAAAAATACCCGGATGACCTACTGCTTCCGCCGAGATTCTGCAGTATGGAAACACTAGACACTGTGGATACTGTGCTATCCCATAATGCAACGGGACTGGCGCGGAAGAGCTGTCAGAATCCGCGCCGCGTAGTACGTCTGGATTGTATTCATGCTTACCGGTTACACTGATCAGTACGTACAGTATCAACAGCCGAGCAGTAGGTACTGAATCGAATGTAGTAGGTACCGTCACAGTGTACGATTTCGGACGCAGCCATGGTTTGCCAAGGTTGGAGTGGCCTGCACAGATTGACCTCAACCCCACTGAACACCTTTGGGGTGAACTGAAATGCAGACTGCACCTCAGGCCTCCTCACCCAACATCAGTGCCTGACCTCACTTGTGGCTGAATGATCACAATCCCCACAGCCACGCTCCAAAAAACGTGGCCAAACTTTTGGCCATAAAGTGTATGCTATTCCTGAACTGTGTGAAAATACAGCAGACTGAGTGTCTTTTACAGTTTTTCCACTGCATTTATTTTATAATTGGTTTGCTTTGATTGGAAGATTTCATCACGTGGAAGAATAATTGAGACACGAGGACTAGAAATACAGTCAGCGACCGTCCTTAATTGTTGTTAAATGTGTGCTAAACTGAGCCATTAACTTTAATGAACATTTTAAATATTTGTTTAATGTGTGAAAAAAATAAACAATAGGACATTTCATTTGGAAGAAATAGCCAGTTTCGTTACCATAACACCAGTGATGTAGATGCTGAAATCTTTTTTGTCCCCAATAAAATATAAAAATATATTTCAGATTAAGCTCTGTTATTACTAAAAGTACTTTATTTTCATTTGTATTCTTGTCTTTCGTGCCATTTTAAATGCCACCCTGCTCAGATATAAACCCTTATAGGACGCCATCACTGGCAAACTGGATTATTGAAATTTTTAGCATAGTCAATCCAGCAACCACCATGTTTTTGGAGGTCAACCAGAGAACCTGGAGGAAAGTCACATGGACATATGCAAAACTATGCACATACAGTCATCTGAGCTCAGATTCCAAACCTGGAGCTGTGAAGCACCAATGCTGCCCACTGTACAGCCCTAGGTAAAATTATTTTTAAATCTACGTAGGGGATTTGGTAATCGTATACCTGGTAATGATGCTTGAGGCTGTTTGTTAAATGAGGCCAGGTACTCTTATGTGGATTGATGGAATTTTGCTAAATACCAGGATATTTTAGCTCTGGTTAACCTGGTTAGTTCTGCCTGGAGGTTAAGGGTTTTCCTGCTGGGTCTGAATACCTGAATCAGCACCCATGACTGATTCTGGGCTCGTCTGGGGAAGATTCTTCACATAGAAGAACTGCTTGCGAACAGTGGACTGGTTGAAAATTCCATTGGTCATGTTTGTGCGTACAGGTTTGCAAAATAGTGGGCAGTAGGTTTTTATTCCTTTCCTGTGGTACCAACATTCAAACAGTGGAGAATAGTGATTTTTGGCCTTAACAAACTCACAGCCTCGTTAAGAAGATTTTTAGCCACTAGCACCACAAACGGTGAGCCAAAGACAGAGCTCCTGTCCTATGAAAAACTGGTTTTATACACCATGATCATAAAATAGAAAGGGAAGTAACATGACAAATTGAACCAGTCACGTTCTAGGAATGTGGTACAGGGTTTGGTTGACCAGACTACTGTTTTTAAGAGGACCAGAGATCAGTTCACTGGAGCGATCACAAGCTTGAAAACACCATTCACACTTCAGCAAACAAACTGTGGGCTCAGAGCAAGTTGAGGTAAAAAAACAAAACAAAACAAAACAAAAAATAAACGCAAAGGTGTTTGAGAGCGCAAACATGGAACACAAAGACCATCTCAGGAAGGAACACAAAGCCCATCTCAGTACTCATCGCCGCACCTATGGTCTGTATTTGAAAGGGAAGTGCACAAATGTAAGAATATAAAGGAGCTGTTCTGCATGGAAGAGTGGCTCATTTTTATGAAGGGTGCCAATAATTCTGGAGTTGCCTGTGTACCCTGAGCACTATCTGATAACAAGTTGAGATCTGAGGAACTGTTTTGGATGAGATTTACAATCTTACAATCCAGTGTAGAGAAAACAGTTCCTGAGAAAAAGTCTCATTTCCCCTAACCTGCTATTGTGGTTAATAAAAAGGAAAAAGAAAAAAACAGAACCACATATTGTCACACTGTCACACACATCTTCAGACATTTTTCACCTCCTGTCCCATCAATATGTTCAGTTAACAGAAACGTTCTATACAACATGATTTAAACTACAATGCTAAACTCTCTAGTAATATTGGCACCCTTGGTAAATATGAGCAAAGAGGGCTGTGAAAAATTGTCTTTATTGTTTAACCTTTTGATATTTTGTTCAAAAACTTTCACAAACATACTATGCTCTTATGGATATCAAACAATTACAAACACAACACAGGTTTATCAAAAACAATCTTTGTTAAGTATAGGTGTGCAACAATTATTGGCACCCCATGAATTCATATAAGAAAAATATGTTTGAAGTATATTCCCATTGATATTTAATTTTTTTAGTACACCTGGGTGACTAGGAACAGGAAATTGTTCAACCATGACTTCCTGTTTCACAGGGGTATAAATATGAGTAAAACACATAGGCCAAATAAGGCATTCATAACAATGGGTAAGACCAAGGATGTGCGGCAAAAGGTTGTTGAGCTTCACAAAATGGGAAGTGGCTATAAGAAAATAGCACAAGCATTGAAAATGCCCATTTCCACCATCAGGGCAATAATTAAGAAGTTCCAGTCAACTGCAAATGTTATGAATCAACCTGGAACTGGACGCGTGTCTATATTGTCTCAACGCACTGTGAAGAGGATGGTTCAAGTGGCCAAAAAATCTCCAAGTATCACAGCAGGAGAATTGCAGAAGTTAGTTGCGTCTTGGGGTCAGAAAGTCTCCAAAACTACTATCCGAATTCACCTACATCACCACAAGTTGTTTGGAAGGGTTTCAAGAAAAAAGCCTCTACTCTCATCTGAAAACAAACTCAAGCATCTTCAGTTTGCCAGACACTACTGGAACTTCAAATGGGATCAGGTTCTATGGTCAGATGAAACCAAAATAGAGCTTTTTGCCAATAAACACCAGAGGTGGTTTTGGCGCACGCAGAGAGGCAGCCATACGGAAAAGTACCTCATGCCCACGGTTAAATATGGTGGTGGCTCTTAAATGTTTCGGGGCTGTTTTTCTGCCAGAGGACCTGGACATTTTGTTAGGATACATGGCATCATGGACTCTATCAAATATTAAATGAAAACCTGACTGCCTCTGCCAGAAAGCTTAAAATGGGCCGTGGTTGGATCTTCCAGCAGGACAATGATCCAAAACATACATCAAAATCAACACAAAAATAGTTTACTGACCACAAAATCAAGGTCCTGCCCTGGCCATCCCAGTTCCCTGACTTGAAACCCATAGAAAACTGAAGGTGAACTGAAGAGGAGAGTCCACCAGCATGGACCTCGAAATTTGAAGGATCTGGAGAGATTCTGTATGGAGGAATGGTCTCAGATCCCTTGCCATGTATTCTCCAACCTCATCAGGCATTATAGGAGAAGACTCAGAGCTGTTATCTTGGCAAAGCAAGGTAGCACAAAGTATTGACTAAAAGGGTGCCAATAATTGTGCCACATCTATATTTAACAAAGATATATATTTTTTTTGATAAACCTGTGTTTTGTTTGCAATTGTTTGATAGCCACGAGAGCAGAGTACCAAAAGGTTAAACAATAAAGACAATCTTTCACAGCTGTCTTTGCTCATATTTACCAAGGGTGCCGATATTAGTGGAGGGCACTGTATATGTGACGTTTGGATTTGACACGTACTACCACTTTCTTTTTTAATGAACGCTTCATGTGTTTGAAATAAAATTCCAAAAAACAGAACTGACTTAGTAAACGTGAATGTTTTTTTTACTTAGTAGCCCTAGTTTTACACAGGGATTCTTCACAGTTCAACACTGTAAACTTTACTTTATAAACGTGTTGAGGCATCGATTTTTTTTTTTTTGACACCTGATCTCATTATTCACACTTGCAACAAAGTCCATGAAGGTCCTTCTGGTAGGACCAGTTCTTCCCCAGCTTATAACAGTACCATAGTAAAACAACAAAAGTTCATCTTCCCCGGTATTCATCGCTAAGAGGAACATAGCACACACACAAAGACATCCGCGAAGCTCAGAGTATTTCTTTCCATTTTGGCCCAAAATTTCACTTGCAAACATGCATGCATACACGAGCCACAGGCAAATGAAATCCACTTCCACTCAGTCTAATTTCACTACTTCCTCTTTCTGTGCGCTCCTTTTGTTTTCTAAAGGGTATTTGCTGCTTACTTATATTTAGATGGTACATTCATTTATACACCCATGTTATTACTGAACAACGTTCATTTTTGCTCAACTATTTATTTAGACATCAATTATTATCCTTATTATGAGGAACAAATACTATTCCTGTGCCGAGCATCAAAATACAGACTGGGATTTTTCAAATCGCAGTCACGTTTTGTGGAAGAATGCAATTAGAAATCGCATGTCAGTGCAAAACCCCCCCTAATCCACGAAGCAATGGTCAGTAATATAAACTTCATAATTCTGAATGTATGACAGTTTGTTAAGCATATTAAATATTCCATTTTGAAAACAGAGAATATAAATTGTGATATAGAGAATATAAATCCTGACTATGACTATGGATGGATTTTTAATATGTTTACCAAGAGCACTACAATTCTACCGTAACGAGTTGAATGATAGCATTAAAGGATTAGTCGGTCAAGCAATGAAAAAAAAAAAAAAAATAATAAAATCAATTTTACACTTCTAATAGATGCAAAAACAAATAAATAAATACACATTGTACCTGCTGGAGTTGGATGTGAGATGTGAAGCCAAAAAGCAGATATACTTTCTCTCCTACGTTTGTGTGTGTGTGTGTGTGTGTGTATGTGTGTGTGTGTGTAGGAGAGGTGCAGGGACGGATGTTAAAGGCACACCTACACTTCCTCCTTATACACTGCTGTTTGTTTTGGCAACAATGTATAGGTGTAAAGGCAAATAATCCTTTTTTTTTTTAAAATGACGTAATAATTTATAGCGTGTCCAGATTGTCCTTAGTGAAGTCAAGCACAAATGCTGTACCAACATAAACACAAAACTCAAATTGCCACTGCGTTAAAACGTGACAAAAAGAGAAACATTACTCAGAAGAAAAATAGCTTGCTGCTATATGAACTGCAAATTTCCTGAGCATTGTACAGATGCTTGTAAATCACTAAGATCAAAATAACAATCTTAGCAAACCAAAGTGCGAAAGGTTTGTGGCCAGAAACCTGAATGTCGCCGGTTGCCCTGGGATACTCACAAGATACTTCTGGTAGTGGACAACATAACCATGCTTTATACAAGCAAACTGAAGAAGTATATCAAAAACTAAACCTTGCCTACTGTTAGGTTAGTTGGTTGTCCCAATCAAAAAGGATTCCCAGAACAGTCCTGGGTGCTTAGAACCCTTAAGACCCTTTTAATCAACCCTTAAAGAACCATTTCCCCCCCTAAGAGAATACCAATAGAATACAATAGCGTAGCTACATTTTAAACACCTGACTGATTCTAGATATTTGGTTCTGGGTAAGAATAAAAATAATTAGCAATAATTTACAGTTTGTCCCATATATTTACCCTGTTAACAGTTACTCTCTTCACTCTCAGAAAAAAAAAAAAAAAAGTTCAGTAGACTCTCAGCTTTCCTTGTTGCTGGGACGCTATCCTCAAGGGCACATCTTTTGTACCTTTAGTGTGTGTGTTTCCCTGAAAACGTCACATAGCTGCATTTTTATGCAGACATACCTTTAATATATGACTCCAAAAGCTAGTTAAAGGTAAAAGAGTGGTCTTTACGGTCCAGTGATGTAAGTGAAATCGTTTTAAATGCACACTACACTCACATTACCATGTAATACACAGTACAGGCGTGTAGGTATAATATATACACTATAGGTACAAAAGGCGTTCTCTTGAGGGTGGCAACCTGGTGACATGGAAAAGTACAGAGTTCTTGAAGGGATCTTAGCTTCAATAAGAGTTTTGCCTGGTACCTTTTTTTTTTTTTTTTTCTGATAGGAAAACACATAATTCTACACAGAACCTTTAAGTTTCCTCTAGGGGAACCTTTAAATAAATAAATAAATAAATGAAGAGTTAAGATATTAATCTGGAAATTTGCATCATTTATGATAACTTCTCGAGTACATCTTATGCTTGGGAATGCTTTCATAATTTGCGATGAAGCAATTCTTTCATGCTCCCATGCTTTAATTTTATCTTTAAAATCCTTTTTTTTTTAAGCGTTAAAAAAAACATTTGTTCACGCAATTCTTTGAAACACGGTGACCTTTGCTAAACGAGTTGCTAATGTTTCAGACTTCTATAATATACATAATTGTGGCTCTCGTGTCAGTAAAAAAAAAAGAAAAAGAAATACAGCCGAGTTTCGTTTATGTTTAACATCTGAATCTAGTTCAACACCGCTACAAAACGGTAAAAGGTAGCAACGAGTTAAAAAAAAGAAAAGAAACAGCATAAGTTTCGTTTCCTTACCAGGCGTTATGTCTTCCTTCAGTAAGATGGTGTGTATGTCTCAGCTCTGCACTGACTGGTTAACGGAGCAACTCAGGCGCTCTGTATTGTTTGTCAGCTTTTACCCTCCTGTGGTTAATGCGTCACATCCAATCACTTCTCTCTGCCTTTGAACAAAACGGCCACCTGTGTGGTAATGTCCTCTTTCGATCTCAGACACACCTCTAAACCTTGCTCTGTGAATAAAATGCGGCTATATCGAAATTTATTACCAAGAAACTTAAGGAGCAAGAGTGCAAGTTCAGTTCAAGGCTGTAGCATCAAACATTAGATACTGGGCTAAAGAATGCTGTGTAAAGAAAGACCAGAAAAGGTGGTGCAATAGAAAGACTCTCCAAAAAGGTTTCGCAATCCATCTGCCAAAAGCCTTTGGTAACTCACAGTCCCCTCCGAAACTATTGGAACGGCAAGGCCAATTCATTTGTTTGTGCTATACACGAAAACCATTTGGGTTTGAGATCAAAAGTCGGATATGAGACGAGAGTTTGGGATTTTAGCTTTTATTTCCTGGTGTTTACATCTAGATGTATTAAACAACATAAAACATATCACCTTTTGTAATCAGATCACCCAAATTTCTAGGTGAGCAAAAGTGTAGGAACAGATAAGTCTTGAATAAAACGAAAGTAAATAACACTTAATATTTGGTTGCATATCCCTTGCTTGCATCAAGCCTACAACTCACTGACACCAACAAATTGTTGGTTTCTTCCTTGTGATGCTTTGTGATGATTCTCCCTTCTCTTCAGGTTTAAGGTCTGGTGATTGGCTTGGCCAATGTAAAGCCTTCCAATTTTCCCCCTGGTAATGTCCTTTGTTGAGTTGGCAGTGTGTTTTGGATCATTGTCTTGCTGCATAATAAAGTTACTCCTAACTAATTTTGATGCGTTTCTCGGACAGACAAAATGTTCATGTAAACGTCTGTATTCATTCTGCTGCTACCATCAAAATTACAGCTGGGTTTCATTTCTGTTTAACATTCGAATCTAGTTTTATTGCATTTTACTGATGTCGGAACTCAGCCATAAAAAGATAACAGGTAGCAACGAGTTACAATGAAAAGACACAGCATAGGTTTTGTTTTCTTAATAGTTATATCTTCAGTAAAGGTTAGTGAGCCTGTTCTAGAAGCAGCCATGCAAACCCAAGTCATGACACTACCTCTACCATATTTCACAGATGAGCTTGTATGTGTTGGATCATGAGCAGATCCTTTCTTTCTCCTTTCTTTCACTTTTCTTACTGCTGATGAGTGGTTTGCATCTTTTGGTATGGCTGCTATATTTCTGCTCTCAAAGTCTTCTTCGAAAGGTGGATTGTGATACTTTCACCCCTGTCCTGTGGAGAATGTTTGTGAAGTCACTGACTGTTGTTTTTGGGTTTTTCTTTACAGCTCTCACAATGTTTCTGTCATCAACGGTTGTTGTTTTCCTTGGCCGACCCATTCGGTGTCTGTTGCTCAGTAGAACAGTGGTTTCTTTCCTTTTCAGTGCAATGCCTTGAATTGATTTTCCCTCTTCTCTCAGCTCTCTGATCTTCATGTTGGCTTATCCTTTTTAACAATAAATGCAGTCTTCACAGGAGAAACCGAAGGCTAAAACCAAGATTAGATGTTCAGAGCTATTTATTGTTTAAACAATCAATCTAACAGGACACACCTGGGTAACAAGAAACACCTGTCAGTAACATGTTCCAATATCTTTGCTTGCCTAAAAATTGGGTGGTCTGATACAAAATGTGCGATATGTTGTTTAACAGATCTACATATAAATACCAGGATATTAAAGCTGAAATTCCTACCTCTCTTCTCATATTCATCTTTTGAGCTTAATCCAAAATGTCTCGAGTCTACAGCAAAACAAATGAATCGGCCTTGCCGTTCCAGTTGTTTCAGAGGGGACTGTAAATGAAATCAGTTTATATAGTTTAATTCACACTTTCAGAAAAAAATAGCACTAAACTACACATCTCCTTGGCTCTGAGGTGCTACCCTCAATCAACCTTTAATATCTATTAAAGATTTAAGGTACATAAGGTATACTAAATGCACTTTTCTAGGTAAAAGATACATACTGAAGGTACAAAAGATGTACGAAAGAAGGTACCATCGACTGAGAGCATTACCTCAGCAACAAGGGAAGGTACAGTTTAGTACCCTTTCTTTGTTCCCAGTCCTGGTCCAGAAGTACACCTTGAACTACATATTTTATTGTTTGCCCTGCTCTAACACACTCACTTCAACTCATGAAATGCTGGTAATTAACCAATTAAATAGATCAGGTGTATTGGGAACAGAGAAACCACTGAAGTGTGCAGGACAGGGAGTACTCCAGGACCAGGGTTGGGAACCTGTGTTCTAGTGTATGCAAGGACTTTGACTCGGTTGTTGAGTGCTCATGATGCTAATAAACATTGAACATTACACAAAGACAATGAAATAGACAACACTGGTTATATAACACACACTTGCTAGTATGAACACAAGTGAATACTATACAAGTATTACACCGTGAGCAGAAAAAGAATATTACAGAGAAGATAATGTTGCATGGACAAATATAGCATCTTGAGCACAAAACACAATGCTGTCTGTGACTGTGTCAATATGTATGTGAGGAAATGTGTACATGTCCGTGAGTCTGCATGAGGAAAGAAAATGTTCTGGTATCTGGGGTTTTGACGCACACTGATCTAAAGCCTGGGTGCAAGGGGTTTTTTGCTTGCTTTCTGGCTCTAGAGGTTTCTCCCTATGAGCATTTCAGCTGCCCTGACAACACACTGTGTTCTGTACAACCAGGTGAACCAGACTTTTATTCAGGTGGTGAGCATAGACTGAAATATGCCAGTGTAGAACAGGCCATACAGCCCCTGTGGATGCGAAACTACATCAACCGCTATGCCTTCAGAGCTCCGAATGCATTAGAGGACCAGCCATACAACTTCCTGTCTGTATGCAAACTCCTCGCCCTGTCAGAAAAAAACTGATGACTGTTGTCTCAGATGCAAACATCAAGAGTTTAACAGAAAGTGGCGGTGTAGTCATCTTATAATTTTTTTTTTTTTTTCCAATGCCAATGGAAATTCAACCATTTATTAGATAACCCTGAAATTAGGTCATAAGAACTGATTTTGTTGGCAGGTCCACTTTAAAAGCCACTGACTGAGAAGGTTTCCATTAAAGGTGAGGTATGACAGTGAACAAAGCAAAGGTTGAATTCACAGCAGACTGTGCACTCAGTAACTTTTTAACAACACTTTTAGCAAACTGTGCAGTTGGGAACTTTGGATGGCCTGCATACTACCGATGTCCACCTACATACTAACATACTAACGGTGGACATCTAGTGTGCTGTGTTTGGGGGCGGGGAGAAACAAAAAGCTGTAGCAGGGCTTAAAGTAAAATAAAAAGAAACAAGGGAGAGTCCTCGTGTGACCAGCAGAGGACATCAGACACAACTGAAATTTTCTCTATAACAAGTTCACCAAGAAAATTAGGGCAAAAACAAAAGAGCATGTAAACTAGGGGCATTCAAATGATCCAGGGTTTCATACATTTTCAGTTTAGCTTGCCATGTTGTAGATGTTTGAACATGTGTATCAAAACATTATAACTACAGGACTGAAATAACTAAAAAAAAAAAAAAAAATTCATTGTCAGTCCATACAAGTAAGCAAATGCTATAAGTTGTACCCATAATTCTGTTCTGCTCTTTTAATTTCTTGAGCAGGCAAAAGTCCCGATTGCACATAGTTGTGCTAAGCAGCACTTAATTTCCTATCTACAGCATTTAATTTCCTGTCTACAGTGTCTAAACTCTTGTAAATTTCAACAGTGTGGTTTGCAGGATTACAGTTTTCAGAAATGTTTCAGCTTTGATGTAGAATTTAATTGCATTAATCTATGGTGTAGTAGACTGTCCTGAAATAAAAAAAAATGAGATTGTAAAGAAAATATATAAAGAAACACTCAAACAAGACAGGAAGTGTTAAAATACAGTAGTAAAAAGTATTTGCCCCATCCTGAATTCTTCTTTTTGTGTACATCTCATACTAAATTGTTTCAGAAATTAAAACAAAATCTAAGATAAAACAAAGGCAACCTTAGTAAACACACAATACAGTTCTTTATTTTTTTTTTATTGAAGCAAAAAAAAAAAAAAAAAAAAAAGTTATCCAACACGCATCACTAGTGTGAAAAACTAATTGCCCCCTTAAACTTAAAATCTGGTTGTGCCACCTTGTGCAACCAAACGCTTCCAATAACTGGAGATCAGTCTTTCACTTACTTCTAGGACTAGACCCTTCCCAGACTGATGTATTTCAATCACCTTCTTCCTCAGCATTTCTGGAATTTCTTTCAACTTTGGCATAGTGTGTTACTGAGTAAGACTTTTCAACCAACTTCCTGGTGTTGAAAAAAATTCTATATAAGTGTTAATTTGATTGAACAGGGTTTGCCGTAAACAGGCCTGGTTGTGTCTAGTCCAGCTGATTTAGATTTGGGGAATTAGTAACTAAATTTTCACACAGGTCCAGTTGGTATTGGATAACTTTTTTGCTTCAATAAATAACTATCATTTAATAACTGTATTTTGTGTTTACTCAAGTTGCCTTTGTTTTATCTTAGATTTTGCTTTAATTTCTGAAACAATTTAGTATGAGATGTATGCAAAAACAGAAGAAATCAGGATGGGGCAAATACTTTTTCACAGCACTGTATACAGAGACCTCCTAATGTTTAAAAATCAGAGCCTTGTTCCAGTGGCTGTTTTGTACCATTTAAGTCTACAGTGGTAGAATTTTCTATATTTCTGCATTAATACGACCTAAAACATCAGATTTTCACACAAGTCCTAAAAGTAGACAAAGAGAACCCAATTAAACAAATGAGACAAAAGTATGAAAACCTCCAAGATTAGCAATTTGTAGGTGAAATTAGAATCAGGTGTTTTCAATCAATGGGATGACAGTCAGGTGTGAGTGGACAGTGTTTTATTTAAAGAACAGGGATCTATCAAAGTCTGATCTTCACAACACATTTGTGGAAGTGTGTCATGGCACGAACAAAGGAGATTTCTGAGGACCTCAGAGATAGAGTTCATCAGGCTGGAAAATGTTACAAAACCATCTCTAAATTGTTTGGACTCCACCAATCCACAGTCAGACTGATTGTGTACACATAGAGGAAATTCAAGACCATTGTTACCCTCCCCAGGAGTGGAGACCAACAAAGATCACTCCAAGAGCAAGACGTGTAATAGTAATAGTCCGATAATAGTCTGCGAGGTCACAAAGGAACCCAGGGTAACTTCTAAGCAACTAAATGCCTCTCTCACATTGGCTAATGTTCATGAGTCCGCCATCAGGAGAACACTGAACAACAATGATGTGCATGGCAGGTTACAAGGAGAAAGCCATTGCTCTCCAAAAAGAACATTGCTGCCCGTCTGCAGTTTGTTAAAGATCACATGGACAAGCCAGAAGGCTACTGGAACAATATTTTGTGGATGGATGAGACCAAAATAGAATTTATTTTGTTTAAATGAGAAGCGTCATGTTTGGAGAAAGGAAAACACTGCATTCCAGCATAAGTACCTTATCCCATCATGGTTTGGGTCTGTTTTGCTGCATCTGGGCGAGGACGGCTTGCCATCATTGATGGAACGATGAATTCTCAATTATATCAGCGAATTCTAAAGAAAAATGTCAGGACGTCTGTCCATGATCTGAATCTCAAGAGAAAGTGGGTCATGCAGCAAGACAACAACCCTAAGAACACTAACCCTATACAATAACCCTAAGTCATTCTACCCAAGAATGGTTAAAGAAAAATAAAGTTAATGTTTTGGAATGGCCAAGTCAAAGTCCTGATCTTAATCCAATAGAAATGTTGTGGAAAGACCTGAAGCAAACAGTTCATGTGAGGAAACCCATCAACATCCCAGAGTTGATGCTGTTCTGTACTGAGGAATGGGCTCAAATTCGTCCAAGTCGATGTGCAGCACTGATCAACAATTACTGGAAACGTTTAGTTGCAGTTACTGCTGCACAAGAGGGTCACACCAGATACTGAAAGCAAAGGTTCACATACTTTTGCCACTCACAGACATGTAATATTGGATCATTTTCCTCAATAAATAATTGACCAAGTATAATATTTTTGTCTCATTTGTTTTATTGGGTTCTCTTTATCTATTTTTAGGACTTGTGTGTAAACTTTCAAGCACCACTGTAGATGAGCACAATTAGCCTAAATGATCTTTACATAAAGAACAATAAAATTATGAAATAAAAGGCTCATTCCAGAAATATTTTGTTTCACTTCCATTTTATTCTTTTTTTTTGATGTGAAAAGTACAACCAAAAAAGTTTGAGAGCAAAAACCAAGATGACAGTAATGTGAGCCAAAGGGAGACATGAATCCCCCGGTTGCGTCTTTTTGACTGCGACATTCAGGAACGCGACAGACATCCTGTTCCGTTTAAACACCACGCTTGCCTGACCTCTGAGGCACGTGGACTAAAACTCAGGTTTAAACCTCCTCGACCAGAGACCCAGGAAGTCTAAACTGTGTAGTGATAACATTGGAGTGTACTGTATATTCACATACACCATCGTGTGCGTGCGTGTTTGTGTGGCTCTCAACTTTTCCGAGGTTGTGCTATTCCCTACACGACATGCCTTCTTGATCACTAGGTTGTGTCAAACCCAAGCCCATCCAGTAGGGGGCACCACAGAGGAGTAGTCACCGTTTAAAACGTTCAGCAGGCACAGTGTGTAGAAACCACATCATCTACTGTGGTGTCAAAGCTGCAACTGGGTGCATTATCCATCACTTTCCCACACAATCACGTCCCACACACCCTCTCTTAGAAACAGCAGTGGTTTTTTTGGGGGGGGGGTCAGAGGCACTGATGTACGTTTGGATATCAGTCCTGGGTGAAATTAGCAATCTGGGTCTGGCAGGTTTCTAACTGTATGTCTGTATGTGAGGCTGTTCCTGATGCAGCCATGCCTGTTTCCCTCCATAATGCAGAGCACAGAGAGGTGAACATCCATCCTTTAACTAACATGGCTGCATCCCTTCATCTCTCTCGATGGAGTCGGCTCTGAGACGATGTAACAGTTCTCCCAATTTATGTCTATGGTTGCATACTAACTACACATGTACAAACATACATACACGCGCACACGCACACACACAATAAACGCCGTCCAGATCATGACTCCTACCACAGATTAACATTCCTACCTTCTTGTTTGGCATTAGTATCAAATTTTATCCTGTCTTCCCTCTCATAGCATAACCCTGTCATTATTTTCTCAACTGGATTCTCGTTTACTTGAAGAAAAAAAAAAGCATAAGAAACAGTATCTGTTGTTCCACAAACAAAAACAAAAATGCTCGTTTTTTTTTTTTTTCAAATTCAAGGCACAATGTCTTTCCTTCCCCCACCCCCCCCCCCCAACACACACACACACACAACCTTAATCTTAGAGTACCTTAGCCTCAACTGCCAGTCACATGAGAGGCTCCGCCCACATCCCCAATCTCTTGGCTAGCTCCTCCCCTCGCCTCGAACACTGTTTCAGAGATGCATCTGTTTGGGAATGTGACCAATCCCACACCAGTGAAGAAAAAACAAACAAAACGACGACAACAGTGACGAACGAAAAGAAAACCGTTTCTCTGAAAATAAAAACATATAGTCACGTCCTGTGTTCAGTTACGTCAGATTTTCGAAGCATATCCACCAGCTCTTTTTTGGCAAGCTTCTTTTACATAAGCACTAAGTACTGATAGATAGAATAAACATACACCGTTAAAGTGTTTAAGTAGATGCGTTTGTCATTTTTTTTTTTTTTTAATATATCTTTTTCTCCTCAATCTCATATGAATTCAAGATTTTTAGTCGATTTTCACTCGTCTGTTTAAAGGTTTACGTAAATGCAAGCAGGGACAGATCGCTGTAGTGTCTTGCTCTAGACAATGGTCTTGAGTGGTGAGCTGACGTTCTGCGTTTTCCATTTAGGAAACGCCGTTCACCAGGGTCAGAGTCTCCCCAGATGATGCAACACCATTGCTAGGGGAACGCTTGGACGGGGTAAGCTCTTCCTTCTTCACACTAGTCCCATTCTCCTAGAGAGGAAACCAACAAGTTGATTGGTCTAATGACCATATATATGTTTTTTCAATTAAAAGTACCCAATTACATTTTAATTAATTACAAAAAAAAGAAAGGGAACTACAGCAATCTTATTCCAAACAGCAGTTATTCTGAGTACCTTAGGATGGGACGCATGTTGGATTTCTTCTTTCTTCATTGGAAGGTTCTGTCGGCTCTGAGATTCTGCACGAGAGATGAAGTCGGCCACAGTAACTGCAAATGACAACAACAACGACAAAAAAAAATGCATCAAACAATTCGGGCAGGCTGTGATTTGGCAGTTCCCCTTATGTGCATACACATAATTGTGAACGAAGTCTAACTATGTCTAGAAACTGCATAGTCACACTGCAGCTGAAACAGAACGTTTACAAAAATCTGCATTTTCCTGAACAAAGTTTTTTATTTCTTATTTCAACATGTTTCTCTCACCTGGCTGTCTGTCACGGCTGGCAGAGCCCCCCTCTGGGCGGGTGGCACGATTACGGCGACGGCGGCTTCTGTTGCGCCTCTGGGGTTTGCCGTCATCATCTGAAAAGCAACGAGAGCATGTCAAGGTCTCAAGTGCTGCATGATTTAAAGGAACCTTCTTGCTATTATCAGAGCACTCTAAACTACGCCGGTGTTCATCTTACCCAGTCCATTCTCACTAGTAGCTGCCTGGCCATCTGACTCATTGGCGGCGTCAATCACACTGGGCTCCTGGTCATTGCGGCGACGGCGGGAACGTCTACGGCGGTCATTGCCACCCATGCTCTCGCTGGCATCAGTGTCTCCACCCAGATCACCTTCACCCTCCAGCAGAGAGTAGGGGTTACTGTCAGGGTCCTTTAGCACTTATGAAATAAAGAGAGAGAGTATGTTAAACACACACCAACTCTGTTGTGAACAGCACACACACTGGTCAAAACACAATTAATTCCAAAACCACCAATACGACAACAATCCTCAGCCATCATCTGGACGAATTCGGTACCTGAGCTGATTGTGTTAGAGCCACGGGATCCTGGGCCTCCACGGCCTCTGCCGGTGCTGGACCCTCGGCCACGACCTCCTCTCCGGGAGCCCCTCTCCTCACCTCCCACTCCCCGGGGCCTAGGATCCCGCTCAGCCAGATCCTCCGACTCTGATGCATTGGACATCTCAGAGTTTGTTCCTATCAGAGGCAAATGCCAGAAGTCAAATCATCAGGTTTATTAGAAAACACCTTAACTGTGACCATGTTGTCTAGCATATACTTGGGCAAAGGCAGTACCTAGTGAATTACAAAGGCCATGCTGCACCTGGTCAGGATTAAACAACAAAAATGCAAGCGGTAAATGCACCAACCGATTTAAATCAGTGTGCACAAAATCAGCAGTCTGTAGACACACTTTAGCCACATGATGCATATAAATACATCAATACATGTACATCAATATCCAACAGATTTTACATTATGTAGCCATCAACACTCAGTTTCTTATCTTAAGTGCTGAGCTGAGATTGCATATTATACAGTAATCTCTTACATCTGTAAATGTATGTGATGAAAATCTTATCAGGATACAATTCAGATACCAGAACTGTAACAATGCAGAACAATCAGGTTTTTGTAGACGGAGTAAGCAATATATATTTTAAATTATAGATTTTAAAAGAAGAAAATAGAAGAAAAAAAAGGAGGAACCCAAATCACTTTATTAAGATTTAATTCAAACCCACAAACTGTCTTCTCGCATTAGAAATATTCTATCCATTAAAACCACAACTTTTGCACAAATATTTAATTTAACTGTCAAGAAAAAAAAAAAAAAAAAAAAAAAAAAAAATCAGATTTTTGTTATTTAAACCTTTTTAGATTTTTCAACCTTTTCCATCTGTGTCTTCAAAATATACAAAGCAATAGTGGAAGACATAATGTACCATAACCAGAGTATGCGTTGTTGGACTTGCGTCCACGGCCTCGTCCACCGTATGTGCGGGAGGTCTGTAGAGAGTTGCTGCTCTCGTCAGTCTGGTATCCCCTCTCGCGGTCACTGGCTCCAGGTGCCCCGGAGCGGTTTGGGGCTCCACGGTAACCAACACCGATTTGACGAAGCTGCTCATCAATCTGCAGCCGCTCCAGACGCAACTGTTCCACCTCCTACCATTCAGAAAAACACCAAGTGGGCTTGATTATTACCCGATAATATAGGCATAGTATAAAAGTCCCCGAAATACACAACCCAAAGCTAAGTTGGTAAGATCACCTTTACCTATACATCTCTAAATGTATACTGGAGACTCATTAAACAAGCCTTTTAATATATAAGAAAATAAGAGAAATTCCCTTTAATGTGAATCACACAGGTGTAGAGATGACTAACATGCAGAATGGCATGTATTAGTAAAGCTAAACTACAAAGACAGTAGTCGGTGTGTTTTAGAAAGGGGAAGCGTGTGTGAGAGGATGTCTCTGCAGTGTGTGACAGCTGCATAGTTGAACAGCTGAAGGGTGGTACACCGAGGGCTAGCGCAGGGATCGAGGGGCTATTCTGGGAAGCACAGGGCCATGTAGCTTGTAATCCATCCATCCAACATACCCTCACCCCCTAAAGCTCCCCCCGGCACTGCCCTAATGGTTATCTTTAGCTGGTGGTGGTTAAAAGAGAGAGAGGTTTCCATGAGGGAGTAGGTCAGGTGACCAGTCTAGATTGAGCCGCCATCTCCAGCGTTGCAGTGAGCTTAACATGGCCGCCTGGCATTTCTGCACATAATCAAAAACGCACATCTGTGTAATTGTTTTTCAAATTAAGATGGTAATTGAACATTGACCTGCTATGTCTCTGCTGGCTGCTGATCTTGGATACCGGGGGGGTGGGGGGGTGGGGTGTTTGGGAACCAAAAAAACCTTGAAGCACTTTGTAGTCATAAGGCATGTTTCAGTTCAACTGCACCTCGCCTTGACTGTCGGCAAGCTTAGCTGGTTGCAGTCAGGGGAAGAGATGAAAAGACAGGCGTCAATTCGGATAGTTCCTTTGCTTAGAGTGCTGCCGCCGGTGATGAGAACATTTTCATGTATTCATGTACAGTCATGTATTCCCCTACTCAGTTTTGTTAACAGAGGCACATAAACTGACATTTTACTGCACAAATTAATAGGCTAAGTACTGTTTTCAAAACAGTGTCTCTATGAGAGGGATTCGGATTCTTCAATTCCTGATCAATTTTAGTTTGTATTGTTCATCCATTTAATTAGGATAAATACATCACAAGATACGTTTATGATTACATAAAAAGAGATTAAACACATCATTAAACCATAAAACCCATCATCACACCTGGGATAACATCTATAGGCATTTATTATAGTTGCCAGTGGAGCTAACCAATCAAGATTTAAGCTCCATTGTCAAACAAGACAACTCAGAGCTTGTGCAGTTGGCAAGAAGCAACTGGCTCTAAAAACTGAAGCTGCCTTGCTCATGCAAGATTATCATTTGTTGGTAGTGCCAACACAAATACAGGGGTACATTGTACCAAGCCAGGTGATTATGGAGCTGCATTAAGTTGAACACACAAATATAGTATCCTCAGCAGTCGACTAACCTGCAGGTAGGCCACGTGGTACTCCAGCAAGGCTTGGGCATTACTGATGTTTTCTTTGGTTCCTACAAAGATGAAGGGAACCATACCCTGAAAGACGGGAACACAAAAGACACACATAGTAAGTTACACTATTTTATGAAAGCAAATAAACATTAAAAAAAAAAAAAAAAAAAAATCAACATAAAGGTCTTTTCTATAGTGGGTAGTTGTGACTGTAAGTCTGTCAGAACTACTGAGGTACGGTGTGAGGTGTGTTGATGGTGCACCATCAGGCTTACCTCCTCTCTGGGCAGCTTTTTGTCGTTGTCCCCTTCGATCCGAACGCGCACCACACCAGACTTGTCCACAATTTCCTGGATGATTTTGCCACTTTTCCCAATAACTTTGCCTAGATGACGAGCGAGAGAGAGAGATATTTTACACTACCAGCTACAGTCAAAAATTTATTTAGTGGGCATTTGAACCTTGCACTCATAACAGCAATAGTTTCCTAATACAGATGGCTACTGAGAGAAAAGCATCAGAAGACTATTTAAACAGCCACCCATCAAGAATCATTTCAACCCTGTGAGAACATGATCATTTGTAAAATCCAGGCTACATGTGGAATGTGGCACTGCTTTATTTATAAAAAAAAAACCAAAAAAAAAAAACCTCAGATCTCAGCAAAATAACCTGACTCAACCTGACTCTGAAGGGTGTCTTTGGTGAATGAGCTACTTGCTAACATCAGTAAAGACCACTCCTAAACTATTCTTGAGACCAAAAGACCAACTTCATTTGTTATTTCCCCAATTCCAGATAACAGCCAGATGTCACATTCAGCTAAGTGGTCTCTGTGTTTCACAAAGTAAACTTACCTACAAGATTCCTGGGTACCTGGAAGGAGTCTTCTTTAAACTCCAGATATACTCTAGCCTGTTTCACAGCTTCTGGGGTCTGACACGGCCAAAATGTAGAAGAGAGAACAGGAGAGAGCAGTTCTGTAATCATGACAGTTCTTTCAGAGAAAATGAGCAAAATAATTGTGTGAATTAGCATCTGCTGGATTTTCATTAAAATCGTGTTCAGCAGTTAAGTCGTAAGCTTTCGTTTGTCCTTAAGGTATGCTAATTGTATTACAACATTAAACTTGAATATCCCCTGGTTTAAAGTTGCTAGAGGGCTAGCACTGTTTGATCGATTCCCTCAGCTTTAGGCATTGTACGTTACACCGCATTAAAATTTTAAACTCTTGCTTAAGTAACCACTGCAGTACGTACTACCTGCATAACACAAAAGTGCCAACACAACTGCAGTTGCGTGTTGATTTTCCTTAAACACACACCTCTCCATAGATCCTGAAGGTGCAGCTCTCCTCCTCAAGCTCAATGGCGGTAACCCCAGGAACCTTGCGTGCCTGCTGGATGTTGGCGCCGTGGGAGCCGATGGCCAAACCCATCAGATCCTCACGCACCCGTACCTCCTCCTGATAGGCTGATGCCAGCTGTTTACTCGTCTGAAGCACACACAAGGCAGCAGACATTAGCTTCTGCTTATTTTCTTGCTTAATCAGACAGCATAAGTTATAATCCCTGCAGTGCAGTTACTAAATCATCTCACTGTTTAGTAACAATTACTAAAAATGATGTCCTTCAGGAGTTTAATTATGTGGTCTGCAGATGAGAAATCACTGAACTAGTCACTGTGACTCCATGGGAAGGAATAAAAACCCCTGGCAAGGGGAAAACTGGTACACTGCATGCGAGATTTTGAAAGAGTTTAAATGTATAAATGTTGATGTTTGAATATATGCGTGTGTGCGCATGCACCTCGAGGTGTTTGGTGGCCTCCTCGTTGCGAGACATGAGCATGAGCTTGGTGCGAATGCTGCGGAAGTGCATGTCACTCAGAAGGGAGGCACGCTTCACTGTCGAGTCATTTGTGGACTGTGTAAAGAGAGCATTTCCTGTTCCATTACAGTGCACTCAGGTAAAGAAATTACTACAAGCAAAGAATAATGAAGGAGAGAACCAGAAACAGAAAGAGAGAAATGTACTGACCAGTACAACCAGCTCATGTGCTGAAGTGTTGTAGAAGATGCAGTTGGCTCCGATTGCTTTCCTGAAGTCTTTGTGGATATTGTCACTTAAACAGCTGCCAGATTTAACCAGGAAGTTTAAAAGAAAAAACATTATGGTTGAGTCAATCTCCTTCTACCTTCCTCCTCTCTTCCCTGTCGGTCATCATGTACCAACACCACAGACACCAAATATATGTGTTGTGTGAGCCTGTCTGTGTATTACAGCCATCAAACTCTTTTTGACTAAAGAATCATTTAGCTTTCAACAGACGTATATTAGGTGCTTGAATAACATGCAACATGCAATCCTAATACAGAATACGTAAATATTATGAAAACTTGAACAGTATTTGAAGAGTCACATTTGTTGTGACAGCTTGCGTGTATGAAAGCATCACACTTACATTTCTCGGAGGTCCTCGGGCACAGCAATGGTGGTTTTGTAGAAGGAGTTGCGAGTGGAAGGGCTGTTGGGGTTGACAGGCCGGATTCTTTCTGATGTGACGATTTCGTTGTATGTGGCGTCACACGCAGCGTACTCGATCACATAGAACTGAAAACACAAAGCCCAAACAGTGAGAACTTCCATCAATTAGTCTATATAGTTTACTTCAATGCATATTCCAATAATGTGCCTCTATATTATTAATATAACACCACACTGGTAATGAAAACTTATTCTTCTGAAACACAAGACAAAGGACAAGTCATGCACTAACAATGCCCTTTCTTTCACACACTAACCTCCAGCTAAAGAAGTTCAAAGACAGCATTGTGTTGTGTATTAAGCTCCGGAAAAAAAAAGGAAAAAAAAAAGGCATCAGTCTTTGGGTCAAACATCGATTGGGTTGATAAATGTACTAGAATGCCATGTGCAGTGTTATCAGTGAATTCAGACTATCAATGGGAGGAGTTTTATTCTGCCAAGCATTTCTCTGACTAAATGAATCGGTTCATTAACTGTAATTCAATTTTATTGTGTAGCACATTTGACAAAAGATACTGCCACAAAGCAGCTTTAAAGGATCTTTAGCAACAACTTAGACACTCATGCGTTGAACCAGGACCAGACCCATTTACCCTAAATCACATCATTTTTAATCAGAGGCAGAATCAAAAGAGCTATTATATAACACACCATGTCTAAGTGTGATATACTACTGTGCTGGTGATTGAGTGGATGAGATCGCAACAGCAGTTTGTGCTTTGTATTAAACCAGAAGATCGTTTAATGCTGCACATTACTCAGTGTGCTGTCTTAACTGAGTTAGACAGCCTACGTGTGTGTGTGTGTGTGGAAGAGAGCTAACCAAGGTGCTAGCAATAGGATGCAATAGCAGTTGTGAAGGAAGCCAAGTGTTTTGCTCTATGCAGTATTTTCACCAGGGTGCTGCTGCTCTTTGCCAGCATGATAGCATGCAGCATTGTGTCCATGCCCCACAGAGAGAGCTTCCACTGTAATAGATTATAATGGTGTTGGCAAGTGGGGAAACGTGGGGAGTGGAGAACATCTTAAAATAAAGCACACTCAATTTGGTAAAGTCTATTTAAGCATTAGGGTCAATCTGAACAATTTAAAGCCTAAAACCAAGTGAAGCATTACAACATGCTTCAATTATATGAGGTAAAAAAATGCTCCAACACGGTCATTTTCTATACAATTCTGCTATCACAGATGAAGTCATATCTTAGAGGGACGTTTATGGGTAATTGGGTCAAGAGCTATGTATCTGTGCTATTAGGCCAAAATGTGCTCCCAAAGGGCTTGAAACGCCTCAATCAACATTCACGCTCCAGGTCTGAGGGTACAAAGGCAGAGCTCAACAGTGCAGATGTGAGGCTGAATGCCAGGATTCAGGTTTAAGACTAAGCAGTATCGTGTACTGCCATCACTCAGGGCTTGGCTTGTAGATCTAGTCAATACTATAATTCTAATATGAAGATTATCACCTCTGGAATTACTGCAATAAACAATACGATCGTTATGAAAACCCAATTACAAAGCATCATGGCCGAGCATCATGGATGCTTAATTACAATTAGCCGAGCTTATAACATTAGTCAATTTAAAAAGGAGGTAATATTTAATGAACATCAACGGGGTATACTCAGTAATTACTGTAGTTATATTATAAAAATCAACTTTTTATCCACCCATTTATACCAGCTAGCATTAAGGGATCACATTCTCACCCATTTATCTAGTTTATTCGCACAAACTCATTTAAAAAAAAAAACAAAAAAAAACAAAAACAAAAAAAAAAAAAACTGATAGCAGAGATTAAAAATATAGAACCACCACAGAAATATACTTCATTTTATCTACATTAGTTGAGGATACATTTTCAAGCTTAAAGTTTAAAGTAAGCCCTGAGCCACAGCATGTATGCTTTCTTCATAAGCAAGTTAAATACGTTTAGTCCCGAGATCTTAACAGGTTAACTTTGCGGGATTTTTATGATGACTGCTTTCTCTGTAATGGACTACAAGAAAATTCGGGCAGCACATAAATTCATTTTCTTCACCTCATGTTAAACTCTTCCAGTATAAACCGATTTCAGGGTCTCACTTTTAAAAAGCCTTGAATCATGTACTGTTAGCAAGTAAAGTATTATCTCAACACACAACAACATTTTCAAAGATGGGAAATGTACACGTGTTCACACAGGCTCTTCCTCTGATTCCTCTTGCCTCGTGCGTTGACACATACCTTGGCTGATTCATTAGTCATTAAACGCTCTATGCTTGAACTGAAGTGTATAGTTCATTTGTATACATCCCAGCATTCTTTGTTTTAACTGAAAAGCCAAGTTATAGCATCCCAAGTGTCAAAGTTTACGTAGCGGCAGGTATTCGTTTTATATATTTAATTGCATTTTTCCTATTAGAGAAACTTGTACACTAATCACAGATAAGGATTAAATAAAGTAGAAAAAAAACAAACCATTACATAGACTGAGCTCTGACAAAAGAAGTGCATGTAAAAGACATTGTGCCTTTACACAAAGCAAAAAGTTTTTTTAAGTTTTAACCGAGATTTAAAATTACACTATATGCTAGGAAGAATGAGCATCTCTGTCCGAAGCCTATGCAAATAATCATTTGAACGCCTCACTGACTATAAGCCACAATCACATGCTCACTTTTCTCCTCTGAGCTCATTGATGCACTCAGCTATGTGATATGGATTATACTTTGAAACAACAGAACTGGATGTGAATGGGAGTTGTGTATGTCCCCTCCCAGATTTTCATGATACTTACGATAGGATAAATGAACAATGAAGGAGAATTCCTTCACACACACAAAACACGGTAAGCATGGTGAACGACCAGTCTCAGACTCACCTCGCCCTTCATCATCCTCACCCTCGCCAGCCACCAGCCGCAGGGTTCCTGTTCGTTTGCTCGGGAGTACACCTGGCACACAACAGACACACAAACAGGTGAACATGCTTGGGTGGAGAGTGAGAGTGTTTATTAAGTGCAAAGAGGGAACTCAAACGTAACATCGGTAACATAAGTGCAGTGCTGTCCACAACTGAATTAGATGCCGATAAACGTAGTGACACGTGCGCATATTAAGCTCTTTGAGGAGGATTGAGTTTGGGGAAAAAGACTTAGACATTTACAACCAAAAAATTATTGTACTAAAACGTATAGAAAAAACAAACGGTTGATGCAGATAAACTCAGGACAAACCAACGGCACCGTGTGTTGAAGTGGCTATGTGGTTTAGCATTTTCTAAATGTCAGCCACGCTTGCTAATAGCCCCCAACAGCTGTCATGCTGAGAACAAAAGGACCTGCAAGGTGATCTTACACACTGTAATGGTTAACAAAGGTGTGTAAAGTTGTGACTTGGACAAGAGGTGTCTAGGGTAACAGTAGCCCTACCTCTACTTCCTCTCCCTCACCGATGTCCTTGTGGTAGTCGGATGGGGGTGGCAACCTCACATCACTGAATGGCAGCTGTCTCTCTGGTTGCCAGCTGTTAAAAAAAGAAAGAAAGAAAGAAAGAAATGCATACGTATCCATTAGTCTCTTAAGCAGAAACATGTTTCCGCATTTAATTATTAGCAGGGAACAAAATCTAAGCTAACTAAGCACTTGATTAGTGTTGTCACACTCAAACCCCAGGACACTACTGGCATACCCTGACCACACTGTGTGGCTTTACATAGATATTCTAGCAGGATGCACACATTCACATTTCCCATCACACAGAATGTAACTCATTATAAATCCCACATCACAGGATATTTGATGGAATATCTGTTTTAAATGCTTGAGGATTTTTAGCAGTGCAGCTTGACACCAAATTATTAATGTGATGAAGACTTTCCTCCTCAACACAAAAGGCTAACAACTTCCAGAAATTCCCTGGGTGTTTTTTTTTTTTTTGGCTAAGATTACGTTTTCCTCGTTGTCACTTTAAATGTACTAATGTGTCAAATCTGCCACTTTTAAAAAGTGTCAGCATGCCACACCATAAATATTCATCAACACATCATTGCACCTCTTTCCTGTTAATGTAATGGCGTCTGTTCACACATATAACACCCTCTCAATAGCTTCCTGTTAACTGTATGTGGAGTTTCCCCGGTCAACAGTTATGTCAGTCTTCCCAGGACTTCCAGCTGAGATCGCACCTAACCAATTCCTGATTAACCACCGGCGGATTCCTTTGTAAAACTGATAGCGTGAAAATTGTTCAAACATGGACAGTGTATTTTCAATCCTAGTAAAAATCACGTATATCTTTATGTACAAACATGCTGTCTGTATTCGACCTGCTTGGCACACACGGACAAAGACTGCCACCAAGGCACCATGCTTCCCTCTCTTGCTCTCTCGAATACACACACCAACACGTCTTAATCTGTATGGGGAGTCATTCTTAGACATGCTGGGCAAAAACCTAATGTAACATGGGGTACTCCAATATCTGCTTTTTTATTTCACTCTTAACCACTTGTCAGAATACAGCACAATTTAAATTACAGATATATCCGAGACTGAAGCATTTATGCAAGAGCACAGGTGAATGACTACAGTTGTAGCTGATGGTAGGTCAACGTAACTAGTCCAAGAATGGCAGGGATGTCATCAACCCCCCACCCGAGTTCACATATCTCATAGGGCTATTTCTGTCTCACCCTCATCAGGGCAGGCAGAGACAGAATGAACATGACCGTGCGAGGGCTGGTGTGATATGGAACAAATATGGCCCAGTGATTATACTGGTCAACTTGCTGACAGGGAATTGTTCAATTCAACAACATGAATGCTCAAATGGAAGTGTAGAATAGAGAAAATAAACAGAAATTGCGAGAGAGGCCAGGAGCGGGGGCGGGGGCGGGGGGCAGGACATGGAGAGAAAGAGGCACAGAAAGACAATCTAGCACAGGTGCTGAGAGAAAGAGAGACAGGGGGAATTGGGGATTTAAACAGGCAAAGTTAGGTTAAGAGAAATGGACAACACTAACTAATGGTGAAACGTCAGACGTATAAATGTTATGCTAGATGTGTTATTTAAGTTCAGGTGGGCCCAAAAACTGCGGAAGTCAATTTAGCCTGGCCCTGTATTGGTTTAGGGCTCGGGGATCATCCACTAGTACTCGAACCCATTAGAAGTTACATAAACTTACTTGTTCTCAAAAACTATCGTGAGGGAGTCTTCGTGGACATCTTTGATGAACGCCTGAAAGGACACAGAAGAAAAAGAGCATGTTAAGCTTCACATAGATGCTTGACCGCGGTAAAGCTGCACTAAATAGAAAGCTTTCCTTGTAAAGAAAAAATGAACACTGTCCAAAAAAAAAAAAAAAAAAAAAACGCTGTAAACCTTTCTTGTTCCTTGAAGTCGGCACAGCCAACAATTTTATAGGGAAGCAGAAAAAACAGTACTCAAGTTTTACTCTACGTATTCATATATTCCTGACATCTCTGGTCTCAAGGGGCATGAGAGCCCCTTCAGGTTTCCTTGACAGTCAGGCCAGGTTTCATACACGGATGAACACACACACACACACACACCCATACAGAATGTGACAAAAGTTTGTGGGAAGTGGTGGTCTGGCACACATCACAGGGAAAGTGAAATACGTATTACGAATAGCCCACTATGATTATGAGAACATGATTGAGACACAGAGAGCGAGGACCCCTTCTCAAAATCTGTTCCTCATCAATCACGCCTCCACTCAGCTTTATCAAGACACACGTCCAGCCCACAGCGCAGGCTGTGTGACCGAGCTGGCAGGGTGACACTGCCTAATATGGGGCAGCAAGGAATGGAATAGATAAAGAGAGTAAACCAAGACCTCTGGTATTCCACATGCTTGGAGAGACACCTTCTTGCCTGGAAAACACTCACAGGTTTCATGCTCTTACGTACAACTGCACTACATCACATTAAGTTTAAAAAGCTTCCTGTATTTAAATCTGAACTGATAGGAGACAGGTCAGTGGGATATCCACACACAGCACTGACTTGCTTTGATTTCAAAATCAGTACAAAAACAGATCGTCTGGAAAGAGTTTGAAAAGTTAGAGTAAGCTGTGAGCATGAAAAGGGTGTGTATATTAGAGTCGCCATTTTGGGACCCATGCCTAAAGAGTAATGACATCCAATGGGTCCCTTGCATTTGCCACTCTTCCAAATGAGAACGTAGCCAGTCCCATTCTGGTCCGAGAGCGTCATTGCTTTCTGCATTTCATCAATTAACCAATCAGTACTGACCATTTACTTTACTATGATGTAGCATAAACTGGTCAGCAGACTATCGTTTTCAATTCAGCAAGTAAACCCTTGGCAAATGTCTTAGCAGCACCAGGAACTCGACTGTAATCAGATCTCTGTGCAGATCTTGAAACCACAGAGGTAGCCATTATACAACTCTGACATCAAAACTGAAGAGACCCAAGCATGCATTTGATTTCAATCCTCAGCTACAATGTGACAAACTGAACATAACTGACTGACCCAGTAATATCCTCCTAGTATCGCAAAGACTTAATAAATTCTCAAATAGATGGAAGGATGGGTAAAACGATTTAGGCTGTTACAGAACTGTAAGAGAACAATACAACTATGAGTGCTTTCACAAATTATAAGCCAGACTATAAAAAGGATTTAAAACAAGAGAACCAAAAAGCAAAAAAAAAAAGAAAGAAAAAAAAAGTGAAAGCCGTGAATAAGGAAGTGATGACGGTGAGAAATATTACTAAAAGAATTAGGCACTGAGTGAAATAATCAAAAGAATAAAACAGTGTTGGAGGAGAGTGAAAACGTGACCGTGCATGGCAAAAGTGGCAGTGATAAATGAACTTCTGATTCGAGTTAAAGTTATGCCGACCGAGCAGAACTGGATTCAGCCAAGGCATGAGCGGTGACCGCGCCGAGCAGCCGTAGGGGGGTTGGAGAGAGTGTTGAGTGTCAGGGCTGAGATCACCTGTTCCTTTTCCACCTGCTCTCATCCCTCAGAATCAAACTTTCAGACAACCAATGTCACCGCTCAGTATAGAACGTGCGCAACACCAATACTACCACTACAGCAAATAATAAACCCGTGAGAAAACCAGAGCAATGATTTGCAGTATTACAAACTCTCTGCTTTCACAAGCCCTGAGATTAAAACACCAAAACATCAAATATTATGAAACATGTGGGTAGACCACTGAGGTTTATACAACTGAGGCAAGTAGCTGAGTAATAAAGAGCCACCGGATTGGGCTGACTAATCAAACTGGATCGATCGGTAAACGTTAAACCGAACGGGGGTTTCTGGTGTCAGGGAAATCTTGCGCCCATAGTTAATAAGTAATTATTGTGATCATTAAGACTGGAACGATATTGCTTGGTTTGTAGTGAGCGGTTCCTAAAGGTGCCCATGACAGTCTGTATGAGATATGGCACATAAACACGCTGTTAATACCTCTGTTAAATGAAACTGCAAAAATGCCTAATGGAGCAACCTGAAAGAAAAATAATTCCTAAATCCTAGGATATCTTGATATATGTCTGTGCCACAATAATAATTCCAGACTTCCTATGCTTAGCCAAAGGCCACTAAATATCATGAAAACAAGAAAAATGTGATGCTCCTTCGGGAGGATGTGTTAGTGCAGATAAATAAGGGAATGTCTAAACACAACAGAGTCAGGACCTTAGTGTCTGAAGGCTACGTTAATTTGACAACACAACGTCCGTAATTTTTTTTCTTTCTTTTCCAAAACACTTCCTGAATTTCCACATTTCTCCAGAGTGCCTTCAGTGTTGCTCAGACCTGTGAAGGAACCCTGGAAAAGCGAGCTCACCGTGTGTCAAGGCCTCCTTCACAACAAAGTGATGGCGAACCTCGTGTCATGTATGAGATGGTATAAAATCCTAGCTCGTTCTAGGTTGTATGACAAGCCGCTTAAACGGCGGTGTTGAGATTTGTCCCGGGTTATAAACTCGGCATCACTGGGTTTCACTGAAGTGAGTTACCTTGTAGAAGGCCCCATTGGAGCCGCGCACCTCCACCGGCAGCCCGTCCATGGCGGCCGCTGCGTCCCCGCTGCTGTGCCTCTCTGCGGGTCCTCCTCCTCCACTGTGCGGCTCCGCTAACAGCCCCAGCTTCGCCGGCCCTTCGCCCGTCTCCGGCCGCTTGCGGATTTCCAGCGTTTCGGTGTGGAGGGAGAGGGGCTGTGTAAGTTAGCAAAGAGATGTCTGCGGTTAGCCTGCTAGCTCCCCTTAGACACCCCTTATATTATAGTCGAATTAACTCACTGACGGTAACGTTAGCACTAGATAGCTAGCCGTCGATTGATCCAGATACAATTTGATCTTACTTGTGTTGTTTGGGCAGTTGAGCCGCGCCGGTCCGGCTAATGCAGCTAGCTGCTCGGGTCAGGATGCAGGCTAATGTCTCAGGCGATGTTAGCAAACAGCTAATGGTTGCTAATTAGCTCTCACGAACACCGCCTCCCTCTGTTGCCGGGCTACTAGCTAAGTAACACAGCAAGTAAGTCTTGCTGCTTATGTTTAGGGGACAGTGTGAGTGTGCGTTATGGCGTAATTACGAATCGCGTCAACGCGTCGTACAGCTAGCTTTAAAATCCTCCTATCGCCCGGCAACTCCTCTCAGTCCCGTTGCCCGTCCTCCCCTCGCACGCACGCCGTCCGAGTGAAAATTCGCGACTGTGAATGACCCTCCAAATGCCCACCCCTACCACCGCAAGCTCCACCCATACTCCGATTAGCCGTCGGCGGTTGCAAAGAAGCCCCGTGGTTCAATAAGAACAGCGCAGCTTATTGGCGGAGACGTTAGAGGCTGGTCAACACAGAGCCAGTGCCTGAACTGCTGATTGGTTGTAGTTTCTCTGTGCTAAATTTAGCCGACTCGTTCCACGATCCATCCCGATTCACAAATCCATTTGTGTACACATTTGTCCACAGCGTATTTATAAAGGAACTACAATGTTGTGATTCTATCTATCTATCTATCTATCTATCTATCTATCTATCTATCTATCTATCTATCTGTTTATTTATTTATTACTAAAATATCAATTGACTGATCACTTGAGCTAAATATGCGTGATCCAAAAGAAATAATATCTACCTGCAGTTTTAATACAGCTAGAAAAAGTCCTGTCAGAATGATACATATATATATATATATATATATATATATATATATATATATATATATATATATATATATATATATATATATATTTCATATATACATTTTACCTAGTTGGGTTCTGTGGATAAAAGTGTCACAGGAGCAATAAGCCAAAATAGCTCTTATAAATAAATATTATATGTTCATTCATTAATCTTCAGTAACCACTTTATCCCGGTGAGGGTCACAGTGGATCCAGAGCATGTCCCAGATACACCGGGTAGGAATACACCCTGAATGGGACGCTAACACACACACACACACACACACACACACACACACACACAGAGGACAATTTATCACTACAGGCATGTTGTTGGAAAGCATGGTTCAGTCATTATTCTGTAATGGAAATCATTGCATGGGCTCAGAAACACCTCCAGAACTCATTGTCTGTGAACACAGTTCGTCGAGCCATCCACAAATGCTGGTTAAAGCTCTATCATGCAAAGAAGAAGTCATATGTGAACATGATCCAGAAACGCCGCCGTCTTCTCTGGGCCAAAGCCCGTTTAAAATGGACTGAGGCAAAGTGGAAAACTGTTCTGTGGTCAGACGAATCGAAATTTGAAATTCTTTTTGGAAACCATAGACGTCACATCCTCTGGACTAAAGAGGAGAGGGACCATCCGGCTTGTTATCAGCGCTCAGTTCAAAAGCCTGCATCTCTGATGGTATGGGGGTGGATTAGTGCCTATGGAATGGGCAGCTTGCACATCTGGAAAGACACCATCAATGCTGAAATGTGTAACATCTGAACATATCAAATTGATTTCTGAATCAGCCTGGTTTTAGTAATGAAATTTCTCTGTCTCCTTAAGCTGTAAGTCCCTATCTGTTTAATGACCACTCTGGCCCCAGTTTGACCAGATAACTTTGGAATGCTAACTACCAACCACCCCCCCCCCCCCCGCCCCCCCCATACACACACACACACACACACACACACACACACACACACACACAAGCTACCTACATGCGCACACACACACACACACACACACACACACACACACACACACACACACACACACACACACACACACACACAAGCTTACCTTACACACACAATGGAAAAATCTCTCTAGAATGTAACGTGTAATTATATGTAATTATTCGATGCCTAAATAGTGTGATGTTATCTTGTTTACATATATTGTGTGTTTATGTGACCTAACCTTAATGATTTTAGATAGTCTTAACTTAGGATATTATTTTAAATGTCTGTAACCATGTTTTTCTTGTAATATTCATTACAAGTCCACCGAATTTGGTATGTAGTTAGTAATCCTTCCTGGCCAGAAGGATAAACTCCCTCTTTAGAGTTCATAATTCCAAACTAGACTACAGCTGATCCTAAAAGCTGATCTAGACCACATACATAGTCATAATTAATTATAATCCGTTATAGTTAATTATCTACATGTATATGTGCACATACATGAATTCCCTTTCATGGCTGATGTATATTTATAACTGGTCACAACACGCGTTGATTAGATATATAGATATATTTCACGCCAGTCGAGCTAATTCCTTATATAAATTGGAGAATACATTTAAACGTGTTAAACATCTTTTAATTTGTTACATAAATTGTAACTGGTGGAGAATATTTTTAAACGTTGCAGATTCATCCGAGTTACTACACATTCTGGTAGATAAGGCGGGCACGCTTTAAAACTCGTCTCCTTTAAAAAGGTGCTTTGAATCCAAGCGTGCGCTTCTGTTTCGTTTTTCATTTTTAAAGTTGATCCATTACATTATTCTGGTGGAAAAGAATAATGCTAGTAATGATTGATTCGTTACAAATGTATACACAGGTTTTAGAGCAACATATGCGTCCATCCAGACGACGTCTTTTTCAGGGAAGGCCTTGCATATTTCAGTAAGACAATGCTAAACCACATACTGCATCTATTACAACAGCAATAGTATTAGAAGAGACCAGGTGCTGAACTGGCCTACCTGCAGTCCAGACGTTTCACCATTTGAAAACATTTGGCGCATCATGAAATGAAAAACAAAGACAAAGAAGACCCAGGACTGTTGAGCAGATAGAATCCTGTATCAGACACGAATGGGACAACATTCCTCTCCCAAAACTCCAGCAACTGGTCTCCTCAATTCCCAGATGTATACGGACACAGTGGTAAACATGGCCCTGTCCCAACTTTTTTGAGATGTGTTGCTGACATCAAATTCAAAATGACCTTATTTTTTTTCCTTAAAATGGTACATTTCCTCAGTTTAAACATTTGACATGTTTTCTATGTTCTATTGTGAATAAAATATAGGTTTATGAGATTTGCAAATCATTGCATTCTGTTTTTAATTACATTTTACACAGTGTCCCAACTTTTTTGGAATTGGGGTTGTAATACGTATTTGCCAATATTTGTACTGTTGAATTATATTCATAAAATAAACCTGTGCTGTGATCATAAGGAGGTGCATGGGAATGCAAATAATCCCTGCCTGTAAGAAATGATCCCTGTCCTAATGTATCAGTGAGATGCTATCTGTGACTTTGCAAGTAATTTGCACATAGATTTGCTCTTAAATATGATTATGGTGTAAAATTTGGTTGACCTTATTCCCCACCCATCATTAGTGTGATAATAGATGCTGATTCTACCTACTCAATAAACATATAGAAATGCATATGGAGGATTTTAGCCATCTGGTTCATTATAGTGGTATGTCCTGGAGTTTAAGTTGATGAAGATGTTTGGCCACTCATTTGAGAGGTTTATCCAATCGCAAAGAAATTTCCTCACTGACTTCAAATCCAATCGCAATGACTTACACTGAATAAGGGATACTTTCATTCAGGATGTCAAGTTTTACACTTTGGCCTGTTATTATCTCCATACTGGTCAGGTCACATGGCTGACCACATGGATTGCCAGGATATGTCAGTGGAAGGTTTCCCAAAAGCATGTTTGCATCATGTTAAAACTTTGTGTTCAGATTAATGCTAATATATTTTTTGTTATATTTTTTGTTATATTATATTACCATACTAGAAAACTCTTCACACAATGAAATGTTTTTTTCCCCATCTACATCCAGTTTTGCATTTATTAGCTGCTAGATATGTGTACCCATTTAAAAATGTTTTTTTTGAATTGAAGAAAACATTTGCTCCTCTTTGAAACAGTGCCTATCAATAAAGGTGATACACTATCAAATGACACATAAAATTGACATTTTGTAGTAATTTTCACAATTTAAATTGTGCACCCCTACATTTATCACACCTTCAAATCCATAAAATTAGAATCAGGTGTTCAAGATTAGGTGCCAGTGATTAGAACCTGCTTAATGAGTGCAGGTAGAACCTGTCTTATTTAAACCTCTCACATCTAGTGTCTGGTGTTCCCTTTGCTATTAAGGTGTGTGGTGTCATCATGCCAAGATCTAAAGAGTTCTATAAGGCCTTCAGAATAAAAAAAATTGTGGATGCCTATGAGTCTGGCAAGGGATATAAAAAGTTCTCCAAATGATTTGAAGTACATCATTCCACTGTAAGGAAAAAATGGTGCAGATTTCAAACGACTGCCGATTTGTCCAGGACTGGCCCTCCCATCAAATTCAGCCCAAGAGCAGACCATCTGATGCACAAAGAAGTCTCCAAGAACCCCGAAATTTCATCACAGGATCTGCTAGTAAGTCTTGCAACTGTTGATGTCAAAGTGCATGTTTCTACAATCAGAAAGAGATTGCACAAATTTGACCTGCATGGGAGGCATGCCAGGAAAAAGCCTTTGCTGTCTAAAAAAAAACATTAGAGCAAGACTACAGTTTGCCAATGAGGATATAGACAATTATCAGGCCTTTTGGAATAATGTGCTCTGGACAGACGAATCAAAGATAGAGTTGTTTGGCCACAGTAACAGCAGACATGTTTGGCGCAGACCAAAGACAGCTTTTCAGGAGAATCACCAACTGTGAAGCACGGTGGTGGAAATGTTATGGTTTGGGGTTGCTTCGCTGCCTCAGGGACTGGACAGCTTGCATTCATTGATTCAACTACGAATTCTGCATCATATCAAAGAGTACTTGAAGATAATCTGAGGCCATCTGTCCAAATGTTGAAGTTGAACTGAAAGTTGACCTTTCAACAGGATAAAGATCCTAAGCACACTAGCAAATCCACCGAGCAATGGCTCAAAAAGAAGAAATGGAGGGTTATGGAATGGCCTAGTCAAAGCCCAGATTTGAATCCCATTGAAATGTTGTGGGGGATTTGAAATGGGCAGCGCATGCAAGAAAACCCTCAAACATCTTGCAACTGAAATAATATTGCATGGAAGTGTGGTCAAAAATTCCAGCAAGCCCGGTGGACAATTATGCAAAATGCCTACAAGAAGTTATTTCTGCTAAAGGGGGCAATACTAGCTTCTGAGGCCAAGGGTTTACTTACTTTTTCCACAGAAGAATATCACATCTATTGATATTTCTGTTGAATAAATGATTGAAAAAGCTACTTTTCCTTGTTCAAGTATATCAGCTTTATTAATAGGCACTGTTTCAAAGATGATCAAATGCTTGCTCGTCCAAAAATGTATATTGTAGTACCTATACAACTTTTCATTGATTTCATTGAATGTTTCGTCAATGTTTTAGTTCTATGTTCATCTAACTGTAAAATCACTTTGTCTACTAATAACTAAGACACTTTTATCGTTTACTATGCTACTATGGACAATACCATGTAATTAATAGTGAATGGAACTTTCCGAGGTAGCATTACAATATTGATTAAAAAAAAAGGGACCAAGGGAACAGCTGAAGCCAGTAGATGTGGGAGGTCTGGTTGAGGTTATTTGATCCAGTCACTCTGACATGTTTTGTAACCATAAGTGACAGATATTTTAACCAATTATGACCATGAGCTGAATCGCAAAATTTTCATCAGCTTTATTGAACGAGCATTTTAAATCTTATTTAAAATGTTTTACAGTGTTTTATTATATTCAGTCATTGGTGATTGAAGATCCTCAAAGGCAAAACAGGTGCTGGTAAACAGACAACTGTCAGCTGTAATCACAGGCTTACAGCTTACAATGTGTTTATTCAGGGTTCTCTTTTTTGCCAGTGCTGCCAGCTGTGTTTTGATCTTGGTTAAAACCAGCAGAGGGCAACAGAGCTTTTTCTATCAAACACCTGGATAATTTATAACATGCATGTAGTGTAAAATCAAGGGGTGTTTCATGAAATGACATAAACAACAGGTGAAGATGTAAAGAACTTTCTTTAAGGTGACCTTTAACTCTTAAGTTGTACTACTAGCCGAAAAAACTGCTTTGTCATTTAGGGTTCAGATTTCCTTTATGTGTGTGTACGTGTGGGTTTTTTTTTTTTTTTGGTGCAGAAGGGCTGTAAAAGTAAAATGAAAAATCCCATATAATGGACAGAATTATGTTATGCGCAAAACAAAACAAGAATTTACATTGATCAGAATTTTCAAGTTCTCCCTGTGCTTCGGGGATTTCCTCTGGGTATTCCAGTTTCCTCCCCCAGTCCAAAGACATGCGTTGTAGGCTGATTGGCATTTCCCAATTGTCCATAGTGTGTGAATGAGTGTGTGAGTGTGTGTGCGATTGTGCCTTGTGATGGGTTGCCACCCTGTTCAGGGTCTCCCCCACTTTGTGCCCCACCTTGTGCTCTCCTCTGACCCTGTGTGGGATAAGCGGTATGGAAAATGGATGGATGGATGGATAGTAAAGAAAACAACTGCAAAATGTAAAGTAGACCAATAAAACGATGCAAATATGCTATACTGTTTATACCTTTAGACAAACAGGTTTAAAATATGCCACAGAGATGATTTAGTACTTGTATTGTAATTTTTTAAAAACATGTAATCCATTATTCCTTTATCCATTCTTTCCCCTTGAATCAGCTTTATGAGATGACAGAGAACAGTGGAATGATGTGTAATGTTTTCATTTCTTGAAATGAATAGTCTCTGGATACAGAAAAGACATGTCTTGTCTTTGACCCAGATCTCCCATTTGGATATTCACTGAAGTTTTGAGCCTTGGAGACTGATAGGTCTGACTGGTTTATATTTTTCCTGCTCCAGTACGCCTGGAAAACTCATAAACTGTTTTTAAGCCCCTTCATGGTTTTAGTCAAGCATATTACCAGAGGGAAAATATAATTGTGCAGAGAATTTTAGTTTTGTTGTAGGACCCAATGACTGAAGGAAAAAAAAGGGAACTTAAATGTTTGTGAACCATTCAGAATTTTCTATATATCTGCATAAATGTGACCTAAAACATCATCAGATTTTCACACATCTCCTAAAAGTAGACAAAGAGAACCCAATTAAACAAATGAGACAAAAATATTATACTTGGTCATTTATTTATTGAGGAAAATGATCCAATATTACATATCTGTGAGTGGCAAAAGTATGCGAACCAATAGGATTAGCAGTTAATTTGAAGGTGAAATTAGAGTCAGGTGTTTTCAATCAATGGGATGACAGTCAGGTGTGAGTGAGCGCCCTGTTTTATTTAAAGAACAGGGAGCTATCAAAGTCTGATCTTCACAACACATTTGTGGAAGTGTATCATAGCACGAACAAAAGAACATTGCTGCCCCTCTGCAGTTTGCTAAAGATCACGTGGACAAGATAGGAGGCTATTGGAAAAATGTTTTGTGGATAGATGAGTCCAAAATAGAATTTTTTGTTTAAAAGAGAAATGTTATGTTTGGAGAAAGGAAAAGTTTTGAATTATACCAGTGAATTCTAAAGGAAAATGTCAGGACGTCTGTCCATTATCTGAATCTCAAAAGAAAGTGGGTCATGCAGCAAGACAACAACTCTAAGCACACTAATCCTATACAATAACCATAAGTTGCTCTACCAAAGAATGGTTAAATAAGAATAAAGTTAATGTTTTGGAATGGCCAAGTCAAAGGCCTGACCTTAATCCAATAGAAATAATGTGGAAGGACCTGAAGCATGCAGTTCATGTGAGAAAACCCAGCAAAATCCCAGAGTTGAAGCTGTTCTGTACTGAGGAATGGGCTAAAATTCCTCCAAGCCGATGTGCAGCACTGATAAACAGTTATCGGAAACATTAAGCTGCAGTTATTGCTGCACAAGAGGGTCACACCAGATACTGAAAGCAAAGGTTCACATACTTTTGCCACTCACAGATATGTAATACTGGATCATTTTCCTCAATAAATAAATGACCAAGTATAATATTTTTGTCTCATTTGTTTAATAAGACAAAAGAGAGAGAGAGAGAGAGAGAGAGAGAGAGAGAGAGAGAGAGAGAGAGAGAGAGAGAGAGAGAGAGAGAGAGTTTAGCAGTCATCATCCCGTACTGTAAACGGCAACAGCGCCATACTAAGTTTAAACAAATAACATTTAGTTAATTCCTATCACATTTCCATTAAACTCCTGGGCAGTTCCAGGCAAAACACTAGACTAAAATCATTCGGGGCTCGAGCCCCTAATGATTAGCCCTAGCGGCACCCCTGAAGACAGGTGTAACCAAATTTGAATCGTGAAAACTGAAAAACAAAGCAAAACAAAAAAAACCCCTTTAATTATATTTCACTTTAGTAAAGGTAGTTTAAAAATCATAAATGTATAGAAATCCTAAAAAAAAAAAAACACTGGTAAATAAAGTACATGCACATTTTCACTCTTAGGAACTGTATTGTCTGTACACATATCTGAAAAACATATCTGAAAAACATATCTGAAAAATGAATAATATTTGTAGAATGCTGCCTGATTAAGAGCATAAATCTTACTGATTATGACGCATAAGACATTTGAACAGCTCAAACATGCTGATGTGAAACTTTTTATTTGGTCACATGCATGGCTGACAGTGTTGTCGTCACAGAAATTCATATCACTGCCCGACACGTAGCATCTGTATGTCTCTCATTCCAGCAGACCCAGTGACACAACAGATGCAATCAGAGCTCTGACAGGTCATCAATCAAAAATCCCAGATAAGCATTTTAAGCATCCTTTTTCCCCCATAAAAACAATATGCAGGTTTTTTTTTTTTTACACAAAAAAACCAGTCTGCCCCTGGCAACTACACATCTTCTGGGTCAAAAGTCATGGACCCTCAGACCTACGTGAGCACGTGAGGCAGGGGAGAGATCTCTGGAGCTCAAGACGAGCATTCTGACAAAGGAAAATATAGAAGAGGGGATCTAACAGTGTGTTTAGACTGGTTAGTCCGTAGCAGATCCTGTAGTACAGGTAGATAGAGCGTTCCAATGCACACTGGTCTTCAGTTAGAAGCAGCGCTACGAATCTGTAACCGCCCACCATGTGATAGGGGCCAAAGACTACGATGAAGATGATGGTGATGACCGTTAGGGTGCCCACAATTTTGTTGCGCTCGTGATCAGAGATGGAGGGGGAGTTGCGGAGTGTTACCCCGATTCTGGCAGAAGTGCAGCTGTCGGAAAGAAGGGTAGATAAATTGACAAGGTATATATAACTGAAAAAAAGATGTTCTTTTTAAGATACAAATATACTTTTTATGAACAAAACATGATATGGAATGCTGTTATAAGAAAATAATGAACTATAGGGTGGAGTGATGTATGCCCTAAAGTGTTTTATTGCTCTTATACCACAGAAATGTTTAAAATTTATTACAACACATCATGCTTTTTAGATGGTTTAGTTACATTAATGTTGTGTGAGACAACTTAGTTCCTGTTATCACTTATATTATAACAGCTATAATCAGTCATTCCCTCATCAGCCTCTTCTTCTTCTTTTTTTTTTGCTCCCTTGAAATTAATAACACACACACACACACACACACACACACACACACACACACACACACACACACACACACACACACACACACACACACAACACAGCTTGCCATATTACAGAGTAACCAGAATGTGCAAACTCCTCTGTCCTGGAGACTGAGGTGGAAAACCTACTGGGTGTTACAAAGCACTGACACTGGAGACTCCTTCCATAAATGATAAATCTTATCTTTGCAGAAACATTCGCTATATCTGTGGTAATACATTTTTCTTTGTTAAATAGCAACACTTAAAAAAAAAAAACGATTCATTATTAGGCTTAGATTATGTGAGGCGCCACTACAAGTCCACTACAAGTGTAGGAGGATTTACGATAACATATTAGAGCAAGCACATTAATATTAACCTGTGATTTGAGTTACAGCTGGTACTACTGTCAGAGCTGATGTTATAGAAAATTAATGAACACTTTCTGACTAATCAGAATTGAGAATTCAACAGTGCTGTGGTATAAAGATTATTAATCAATAGGAACAGTATTATTTTTGTCAAGACACACACACACACACACACACACACACACACACACACACACACACACACACACACACACACACACACACACACAAACACACAAACACACTTTTACATGAAGTCACTCACTTACCCAAGTATAGAGCATGGCATCAGGAAACCCAGGACCACCGTGGCTATTTTAAAGTAAGCGTATCTTGGAGTGACAGGATAGTGCTCCAGACACAAGCCCTCCTGTGGCTCAAATACAGATGGGTAGAGACCAATTAGACAGAACAGAAACACAAGAGTCCACACGACCACTCCAGAGAACGCAGACAGCCGGACTTTCCTCACACGACGGCTGCTTAACGGGTATACAATGGCCAGACAGCGGTCCAGTGCTATGAGACACAGAAAGGCGATGCTTGCATAGACGTTCACGTAGAAGACATAGCCCACCAACTGACATGCGATGGAACCGTAGGGCCAGCGATGATCTCGCTGAAGATAGAGGATCCAAAGAGGCAAGGTGAGCAACTGAAGAAGATCTGACAGCAGGAGGTTGAGGATATAAACCAGCTGAGTGCCAGCTCCACTTGAGCGGCCCAGCTGGTAAAGTCCCCACAGTGAAAGCAGATTCGCTGGCAGACCCAGAGAGAAAGCCAGGCTGTAGATGTAGGTTAGTCCAACCCGATCTGTCTCCAGTGGAATGTGGCAGCTTCCATTTGTCAGGTCTGTGGAGAGAATCAGGAAAAGTGGTGGCCTTGTGAGCAGTCTGTATCTGGTAGCATCAAAGCTGGGGACTATAAAATATTTAATTATGCATCGGTGCCATATTATAGAAATTACTCACTCATAAACATGATTTCTATGACTTTCCCATCTGAAAGACATTTGAAGGTTTGAACATTTAGCTGTTCACACTGCTGAGCCCTGCTGTCGTTGCAGTGCTTGTGTTGACCCTAGGAAAACATGACAGGGAGTTATATGCAAAAAATCAAAACAAAAAAACAAAACAAAAAAAAATCCTCATTATATTCAATAATCAAACACACACTGCAAAAAAAGTCATCATAGCAGGTGAAAGTATCTTGAATATAGTCAAATTTATCTAGTATTTCTTATTATAAGGTTACAATAAACCAAATATAATATTATTAATCCTATTTCAAACCATTTGTGCTCATTTCAAGATTGAAATAATCCTGTTCTATTGGCAGATAATTTAGCTTCTTTCTAGAAATAAATGCTTAAAATGAGCAATATTACCTGCCAATAGAGCAAGACTATTTAAATCTTGAAATGAGTACAAATGCCTTGAAATAAGTTTAATAATCTTATATTTAGTGTATTGTAATCTTATAATAGGAAATACTTGACAAATCTGGCTATATTCAAGGTATTTCCACTTGCTAAGATGCCTTTTTTTTTTTTTTTTTTTTTTTTTTTTTTGCAGTGCATTAATTTCTTATGAATTGCAAATACTTTTCCTTACCTTACATCTGCCTATGATGGGAGACTGTGCTCAGTGTGCAAAGATCTGTGAGAGTCAGAGTGCATAATTCATCCCTCCATGAGGGGCTTGTCTGAATTTTTTTGATCATTTCCCCCAGCAGGAAGCCTCTTCTACTGCCTTTGAGCAGCCACATCCTGAGGCCTTTCTCCTGGAGAATAAAAACACAGGCGAGGGATACGAGTTGGGCCAAACTGTTCACACTGACGGAAGGGCTGCTGAGAGACAATCGAAACACCCTCATTCTACTTTCATTTCCCATGTGACACCCAGTCCCCATTTGGACTGGCATTCTTATGTGAAAGTTCATGAAGTTTTGGATAAAACTTGTACAGTATATCGTTGGTTAGAAATTTAAGAACATAGAAGTAAAAAGGACAGTGGTAGCTCAGCGGTTAAGATGCAGGACTACTGACTACGAGAAGGTTGCGAGTTCAAATCTCTGCACTACTAAACTGCCACTGCTGGGCTCTTGAGCAAGGCCCTTAATCCTCAACTGCTCAGCTATGTAAATTAGATTCATGTAAGTTGCTCTGCATAAGGGCATCTGCCAAGTGCCACAAATATAGATATAAAAAGATTTAAATAAGGTCAACGATCTATACATGTTAGCAGTAAGTGACTCAAACAAAAGTATCTGATATTAGTACTTAAGAATCACAAGTTGGTGAGTATCTAAAATTAAATTCCCATGTTGTATATCATGGTATATAGTAATTTCCCCCCCTGAGTCTTAACATAAGTCCAATATGCAACCTTCTTTGTAACAATAAACTATTACTAAACTAACAAAAAAACTATTAACAGTATACTTTTCAATATACAGTACCTGCCAATAAACTCATTTCCATCACTTTTTCCCTGTCTCCATGGATGCTGGTGGTTGATTTTTTCCCCCTCCATATTATGATTGCATAATCTTGTTATAGTCAGTCAAGTATGTAAAAATAATTACTTTGTTAGGTATAAATAGCAGAAATGGCATTAGCCAACTAAGCCATGGATAATGCTACTAACCAGGGTAATGTTAAGCTAAGTTAAACTAGTAAGGTGGGGCCAGTAGCTAGCAATCACTTAATTTCTGTCAACCTAGTTTAAATTAAAAAAAGAATGTCATATGTAATTTAAAAAAAAGGAAACAACCAAGAGCAGATTAAAGAAAACTACTATTTGATGATCAGATCTGTGTGGCTGTGTCAAATTACATCTCCTCAGAAATGTAAACCTGACTATGGTGGAAAAGAGAGTACAACTGACAAAGACTAATCTCTTCTGCAATGCTTTAGTCAAGTCAAGTCAAGTCAAGTCACCTTTATTTAAACAGCACATTTAAAAGATTAAAGAGTGCCAGCCAAAGTGCTGTACATACATCATCTCGGGCTAAATCTAAGCAATGAAGTAAAAGACAAATAAAATGAGGTTTAAAAAAAAATCAAATAAGACCTGATACTACTGATCTTAAAGATCTCCAAATGCCTGGGAAAACAAATATGGTTTTACCTTGGATTTAAAAATGCCTTTATGTCTTTAAGCAAATTGCAGTATAGGGTGCAGTTGTGTGTGCTTTTCCCCCCTCCATATTTCCAGTGACATGGTGCTCACAGCAAGCATAACAAATCAAGTAAGACTGGGGTTGTGTGTGGTTTATTGCTGTGGCAACATTCCCAGCTAGCTAGTGCTAGTTCTGCAACAGTGCAGAATCAGCATGGTTATCTCTTCTGGTCAGAAAGTAGCTTTTTTTGCCCCCCCACCCCCATTTTTATTATTATTATTATTATTATTATTATTTTTTTTATTATTTTTTAAAATTTTTTTTATTTATTTATTACTATAATAGCACAACACCAGGCAACTTTATGAAACTAGAGGCTTGGACATAGACTTAGTGGCATGCCATTTCTATTCTATTACTTACTTATAATATGTGGTCTGATCTTTATCCAAGTCACATTAATAGAAAAACAACATTCTCCCTTAATTAATCACATTGTTCACTGTTGCATTAGCCAACTTCCATTAAACTTCAGGACCACATTACCCGTTAACATTTATTGAATTCATTTTGCATTCAATGTTTCCTCAAATATTACAAGCTGTCCAGGCAAAACAAAAAAAACAAAAACAAAAACAAAAAAGCTAGAGCTAATAATATGCATCTAGTTATTAAGCAAGCTTTAACTGAATAACTGATGTTGGAAAGTAGGAAATTCATATATTAGCACATTTCAGTCACTCCACTTTACTTCACAATATTCAGTGGTGGCTAACGCTAGCTAGGATTCATAATTTTTAAGCCAGCACTGATGATGCTAGTCAGCCTAATGACAATGTTCTAGCCAACAGTATTGTACAGGATAACCAAGTCACACAAATACACAAAAGCCAAATCATGGATCTCTTGTTCTGATCTTGGAAAATTTGCAATAAAGAATTAAACAGAAAGGTGAATGCCATGCCACTTTAAAAAAGCTGTCATGAGTAGCCAACACATATAAAGACTATATGAAAGGTTAAAAAAGCTGAATGCTACATAGTGAGAAGATCTGATCTTGGTGGAAAATTCCTCTTGAGCAATTCATCATAAATGGGGAGCATAACAAATTGCTTCTAAATGAGGCTGACTATATATCAAAGGAAGTTCTCAGTCCTTGGCAGGAAGTCCATTTTATCACTGAACAATGAGTTGTACATGGAAACATGGAATGGTGTTGATGGGGAAATGGCCATGAAGCGCTAGGCCTTCATCACTGAGAACTCTCATCTTCACTTTTCACTAATGATTTAATATTTGAGATTCTTTCTGAGTCAGACAGCATTTAACTGCTAAAATGTATTTCATTTTTATTTTGTTTTTTACTTTATTTTGGCATGCATCTGAGCCATAACAGTGCAGAAGCATAAAATGGGGAGGTTTTCCTTTCTTGTGGCACCATGAAGAATTGACTCTTTCAACTGTTTGTGTAGATTTCTAACATTTCTAAATTTAATGCAAAACTCGCACTGACATGGATATTTTAAAAGCAATGTTTAAGGAATCTGAATATCGAGATGCCATACTCACAGTACACTGTTTCTGTGGTGAGTTTCTGTGTAATATGAAATTCAAGCTGACCTGGATTATATGGTCATGAACGAATGTGCAATGAATAAAGTGCAAAGCAGGAAATCCTTATGAAACTATGTGAACCGAATTTGACTAAGCAATTCAATTGCTTAGTCAAATTCAAAACTAGAGCGTGAAATTGAATACAAAGAAGACTTTTCCCCAACTTCCCAGGATTAGGTCAGTACCACTGATAGTTTTACATTGCTCACAATTTTGGAATGCCAAAAACATGCAGTTTCATAAAAATGGCCAATTGTTTACACAAATCAAAGCCAGGCAGTGAATTCTTAAAAAAAAAATTGTCTTAATCGAAGCATATTTTGGAAAAAAAAAAAAATCTTACTGAAGGTGTCTGTCTTGCTTATGTCATGTCATTTTTGTTTATGATGTTTTAATTAATTAATTAATTCATTTTTTATTTTATTTTTTCGAAGTAAAATGTATCTTGAGTGAAACAAGTTTAACCTTTTTGTACGATCATATCTGGGAGTTGGTGCTGGGTGAAACATGACATGCTACTATTGGTTAGTAGCATTTTTTTGTCATGGTAATGTAGACTTATATTAGAAGATGTGAAGGTATCATCTTTGGGGCTCAGTAGCTCTTTCATGAAATGTTCCTAGAGGATGGAGATGAAAGCATGGCTTTAATGCATGCTGAGAAGTGCATCTGTTCAGGGTTCTTAGTACCAGAGAGTGGAAGGAGACTATTGGGGAATCAAGTGAAGTGTCTATCTCCATTGCTAATCATCTTTATATAAACTATCTCTAAAAATGTATCTTATCTAATGACAGTTAGCTATCTGTTTATATTTAAACAAAGACAAGTATCTATAATTCCACATGATACTGTCTTTAAGATGATGTTCATATAAATGTCTATCATTAAATCTGTTATTACCACAGCAGCTGCCAGATAAAAAAATATCCAATATATTTATGTGATGAAAGGAATATTCTTCATATGATCTTACTCTAAGCTCAATTTCACCTTTTATGTTAATACCAATGTCTGTACTTGAATTTTAATGCAAAAAAAATGTTTTGTTTGTTTTCGGACTTGTATGTAAATGATGCATACTGATTAGATATGATTACATTAAAATCAAATTTTATTCCAAGTCATGTACATTGTAATGAGTACAAATGACACCAAAAGTGAATATATTTTTGATCAATCAAGAAATTGATGATTTATTGCATAATCTAAAACTGTTAAGGCTGTAACGAAGATTATATGGTAAACATAATGTCTATTGGTCTTAGCCGTTAAATGATCTATTTTGAAAGGGCTGCATAGTTAGTTATCACAGTTAGTGCACAACGCAAAAAAGTGCTTACACAAAACAACAACAACAACAACAAAAACAACAACAACAACAAAACCCCCAATAACCCCAAAACACATGTCTCTGCTTGTCTATAGATGGCTCAGGTTCAGTTCACTCAACCTTTTGCTTCCTGTACGGCATACAACAAAGAAATTTTACAAGATATACAGAGGCCCAGAGTACAGCTAAAATGATTACTAACAGAAAACCTACCACATCTAGACTGTGGTAGGAGTACCAAGGAAGACTGCTTCCTTCTGAGTACAGGTGTTGAGCTCCTTTGTGCCTGATGACATACTCAATCCAGAAAGTAGCACTGTCTAGAGGAGGAAGGGGCTGATCACGGTGAAGCTCTGAGAGTTTCTGCATGTTGCTTTTGTAAGATGGATTCTTAATGACATCCTTGAGGGCTTCATGGAATTCTTTAGAAGTCAATGTGCCGACCTCAAGCACACGGGCTGCACCTCGGATTTCCAGTCTAATTGCATTGTCAAACTGATCAAAGAGAAGTGGCAAAAGCAACACAGGAATCCCATGGTAGATAGCTTCGTAGATGCCATTGGTGCCACCATGAGACACAAATGCACATGTCTTTGGGTGCCCCAGGAGATTATTTTGAGGAAGCCATTCAAGAAGCAAAGTGTTGTTACCCAGAGATGAAGGTCGCTCACCCACGTACCGCCATATGACTTTTTGAGGTAGCTTAGCAAAGGCAGCTGCAATGGCTTCTGTGATTTGTTTGGGAAGGGCAGTGACCATGACTCCCAGGGACATAACCACCACACCATGCTCCCCAGAACTCTGCATAAACTCTTCCAGCTCTGTAAGAATGGGTTCAGCCGGGCGACACTGGAAGCCACCTATGTAGACTACATTAGGCATGCTAGGGCGTGGATACTCAAAAATAAAGTCAACACGCATCAACCAAATATCTGCTGAACGCTGCATGCTGCGAAGATCTGATCCTGGTGGAAAGTGCCTCTTGAGCAATTCATCATAAATGGGGAGGATAACAAATTGCTCCTGGAGGAGGCTGACCATATATCGAAGGAAGTTCTCAGTCCTCTGCAGGAAGTCCATTCTGTCATTAAACAATGAGTTGTACATCGGAACATACGATGGTGTCGATGGAGCAATGGCCATATGTGCATCTCCTGCATTGAGCCAGCGTACATTATACACCATGGGTAAATGGAGATAGTGGGCCAGGAGAACCCCAGCAGGGAAAGCAGGGTCAGTGAGCATTAGGTCAAACTTAGCATCTTGCAGTTTTCCCATCAGTGCTGAGTCATCCAACATGGTAGAGATAATACTAAGGGCTCCACCGTGGAATATCTTCAACATGGTCATCACATCCTCCTGCTGTTCAAAAAAGCGCAGGATTGGTGTCATCCTTCGTAAAGCCAGTGACCGCTCTAACAAGGTCTCAAATATCCCTGGGCTAGCATCTTCTGTGTTAGTGAGGTTAACACTAATGAATGTGTAGAGAGGAGAACTGTCCTGAATGTACCAGCTTCTGGAAGACCGTACCACTGTCAGACTGTGGCCGTGGGCATGCAACTCCTTGAGTATGACCTGCATATTCACCCAGTGGCTGCCATCTTCTGGAAACACTAAGATTCTACCACCATTGCAATAGCCAGTCACAAAAAATAGGCAGGAGAAGAAGAGTAGCTGATTTGCATTCACTCCCATGTTCCAGAAAGCTGAGAAAAGCAGAGGGAACAAAGAGCATATGTTACACCAAGTTAAGACTGAGCTCAGACATGTGAAACTAGATCTGTTACATAGCTGCACACAGATGTCTCATTTAGATCTTGATGTATGTTATCTCATCTAATTTTTTTTCCTGTCAGAAAACACTAGCATTAATGGTAAGTGAGTCATAAGGTAAGAACCATACAGTCATTGCTGAGAGTGCATAAAGACATCTGTACAAATTCACAGATCTTAGATTACTCAGAACGTCCAAGATATACATGAAAAAACACCATTAGAGCTACTGTCTAGTGCACCACTGGTGTCCTATTCTTGGTACGGTACACTCTGATCTGAGAAAGCATGCTGATATCTTGATGAAGAGAAACAGGGAGAGTCTCATTTACCAGTTCAGTGTCTTAAGCTTATATCAAGTTTCATCTTCATGTCCTTGACAGAACTTTGCTTTTTTTTTCATAAAAAAAAGAAACTGTTCACAAACTGTTTTCCATTTCTATTACATTTTGGTATATTTATCAGGTGCTACTAGATTAAAAAAAAATATCTAGGAGACATTAAAATCACACAACAGCAAAAGTCCAGGTCTCAGGACAATATTTCTACACTGAATTACTAACTTGGATATAAATCACATTAGCAATTTCCATAACGTTTCCATAACATCACCATTCACCCACAATTGACTATAACAGCTATTAGATTTAATATAAGCACATTAGATTTAGCATAAGCACAGTGTGCCTGGAAACTACATATTACTTAGTAAGACATGAAATAACAGACATAGAGAATGAGGTGGTTGTACTATACCTGTTTTGTATCACTGATAATTCTTGACTCTTCAGTTATTTGTAGCAAATCCAATCAAACAAACTTTGAAATGTCCAGCTCTAGCCATAAACCTCCACAGACATGCAGTAGCTGAAGTTTTGAAGACATACTCACTGCAGGCAGACTGTTTCGAAGTCACCAGTCTGCAGTCTCTGTGTAACGTGAGATCCAAATTGACCTGGATTATGTAGTCACGCATTAACATGTCGTAATCACGTGGAATGCAAATGATCCTGTGGAATCTTCTTCCTGGCTTTTTTCCCCCTTCATGTGTCTCAAGTCATTGATTTATACTCAGTGATTTACTTGAAATTGGGACACGAAACGAAAGTGCCAGTGGAAGATAAAGAAGTCTGTTTCCCCATTGCAGTAGCCCAGGAGAGATTTGTGGGTGGCAAAAATATTTTAAGCATTTTAATCTCTTATTTCTGTCATGTCTCTTACGGACTAAAGCTATGCAAGGAAATATTTTCCATTTAAGTCAAAAAAAGTACAATCAAACAAGCAAAAAGAAAAACACAGAATGAAACAACTTTTATTAAGCTATATGTTTTTTTTTAAAATTGTATTTGTTGACTGGGTTTCTTGAAATAAGCTGACTGTGGGGTTTCACATGAAAATCCATCAGCATAGACAATTTTAGGCATTTAGGCATGTGGAAACCTAATGACAAAATCTGGAAGTAATACACCAAAGAGTTTTGATTATGATTAAATATGTCATCATATTGACTGATTGGCAGCATGGCCCATTATGTTGTAGTCAAGTAACTCCTTCTAAGGAGCACATTTAATGAGGTGTTACTACAAGACTATAATGTAATAGTAAAAGAAATAGAATAAAATATTATTTTGGAGCAGCATGGTAGTGCAATAAACTCAACGGTCTGGGATTTGCGCCTGAGCTACACTTACTGTCTCTGTGGAGTTCTGTATATTTTCTTTATTCTGTTTTCTTCCCACTTCCCAAGTACATTCTGGTAAGTATGCATGAATGAGGGTGTGATGCCCTGTGACTGACAGGGGTATTATGCCTTGTGCCCAGTATTTCTGACTTCAGATCCAAATGGTCAAGCTTTGGCTGTGGAGGGGAGGCGTGGTCTAGGAGAGTGAGTACGTAAGCAATAATCTGCATCAGTTTTGTTATAATCTACGTATAGTATGTACCCGTTTTCTTCCAGTAAGCTGGCAGAGATAAGAGAGACAAAGAAAACACTGAGCTCAAGCTTACAGCAGCATGTTATATATTAGGAGCCAAGTGTCTGGCCAGCTTGTTGGCCAGGATAATGATGTGCACCACCCAGTAGGCCAGTCTCTGTTTAGACTTTGTGGCACCACACTGCCCCCAGCCAATGAGTGATTCATCCATGATGATCTGTCTTCGATGGAGTGTTCCGATTGGGCTGCTCTCGCTGAGATGAGGATACAGCTATGTCTCTGGTATTGGTTTTTTCAGGCCAATGCTGATATTGCACTTCTGTACTTCCTTAAATCCATGAACTATTGTGACATGGAGGCTAGCATTCTCAATGAACATAGCTTCACACTGATGAACTGTCAGTGCTTTGGTACTAGGGAGCTTTTTTCTGAGTTCACCCTGAGACTGAGCACCATAATATGTGCAAGAGGTATAGATGGCCTGCTAAATGGTGGGGGCACAAAGGAGCCAATTAACCAACTATGGCAGTATCTTTATCCTTGTCTCTGGCAATCAAAGATGACATGGCTGCCTGCATGCACAGTGCCACAGAGAGGCCAGACAGTACTTTGAATTGCAATGCCTGTCCTTGGAAGACAAACCTTAAAGAGCACCTTTACACAACAGGAAAATATGCATCACGTAGGTCCACAGACATGAACCAGTCTTGAGGGTGCACAGAATGAATCACATCTGATAGCTTTAAGAAGTTGGAGGGCTTGTAAGCAATTCAACCCTCTCAAATCTGATGGAAACCACTGTCCTTTCTCTGAACAGGACGTACAATGAATAGAACCCTTTGTTCTGAACTGCACAGTCTACTGTTTCTATTGGGCCACTGTCCAAAAGGGAACAAATTTCTTGGAACAGAGTGTCACAAAAAGTTTGTGGGCTGATGGTGGAAATAAAGTTTGTACCCCTGTGACATTGTCATCAGGAACCACCAGTCTGATGTAGTCACTACCCAGTGAGAAATGTTTTTAGCTGTATACAGTGGGTATAGAAAAGAATCACCATTTGTTGCTTTTCAGACTGAAATGAAGACGGACACGGTTTTTGTTTTATCCAGCTGTATTTACTCAGTGCAACTTATAATATCCAAGTGAAAGATATAACACCAACATGTCAGAGAAAAATAAATAGATAAATAAACAGTATCACTGTGTTACGACACATGGTGTGTAGTAGGACGAGGGCGTCAGGATGCATGCGCAGGGGAAACGTCACTTTATTAGGCACAGTTCAAAATAAAAGGAACATTCAAAAGAAAGGGGATGGTCACACAAAAGTCCAAAATTAAACATGATAATAATCCCAAAAAACGCTAGAGCAGTAATTCCAAACAGATTAGTTAATAGTCCGAACACTCACAGGGTAAAAACCCAGGAAGTCATGAGAAAGTCATGAAGGAAACCCAGGAAGTCATGAGTCGCGACGAAGCAGACACAAATAGGGGTTTAAGTAACAGAGGTAATAATAAAGCAAACAAGATCAAAATAAGCGACACCTGGAAACGATAATCAGAAAATAACGGGAGAACCAATGACAATAAGGAGGCGGAGACATGACGTGAACGAAAACATGAGCACATGGGGAAACACAGGAGGCGGAGACATGATGTGAACGAAAACATAGGAGCACATGGCAGAAGTAAACAAAACGAGAGTCTTTGTGAATGGAAAGTCCATCGGAGTTTCTGAGTGGCTGCGGAGATCGGAATGCAGAAGTATGCTACACTTCCCTTTACAGCATAGCGAGAGCAGGAGAAAACCTAACAGAGCCCCCCCCTTAAGGCACGGCTCCTGAAGCGCCGCAAGTTCCATCCATTTTGGTGGACCTGGGCCCCTGGGCAGGATCCTAACCTCTGCCCTCCAGGACCTGAGGCTGGTTATGTCCAATGTCCCGAAACCAGAGCAGAGTGTGTCAGGTTTTCCTTTGAGCCTTGGATGAGAACACGGACGAGAACTCGGACGAGAACTCGGAGTGGTGCTTGAACTGATGCCTGGTCTGGATCTCGGAGCTGCATGTGACCTGGTGCTTGGCCTGGATCTCGGAGCTGCGCGTGACCTGGTGCTTGACCTGGAGCTTGACCTGAAGCTTGACTTGAAGCTTAACTTGGTGCTTAGCTTGAAGCTTGGCCTGGAACCTGGATCGGAGTCAGCTTTAGCACCTGGATCGGAGTCAGCTTTGGCACCTGGATCAGGGACAGCTTTGGCACCTGGATCAGGGACAGCTTTGGCACCTGGATCAGGGACAGACTTCGAGACAGACTTCGAGACAGACCTCGAGACAGACTTCGAGACAGACTTAGAGACAGACCTCGAGACAGACCCGGAAACAGACCTTGAGACAGACTTGGAAACAGGACAGAGAACTAGGTTAGACCCAGAACCATAAACAAAATCAAAAACTTGGTTGGAAACAGAGCTGGAAATTAAATTTGAGACAGGGCTGGAGACAGGGCTGGAGACAGGGCTGGAGACAGGGCTGGACTTGGATTTGGACATGGAACTGAACTAGGAACTGGACTGGAAACTGGACTGGAAACGGGAACGGGAGGCAGACTGGAAACAGGACCGGGAGCGGGACTGGGAACAGGACAGGGAGCAGGACTGGGACCTGGATCAGAAACTGGCCTTTGAATAGGGCAGAAATCTGGACATGGACTTGGACATGGACTAGAATTAGGGCAGGAACCTGGACATGGACTTGGACATGGACTAGGGCAGGAACCTGGACATGGACTAGGACTAGGGCAGGAACCTGGACATGGACTTGGACAGGAACCTGAACATGGACTCAATTTTGCGCTAAAACATGGGCTAGGACTTGGAATGGAGGTCATCCCGTGGACCTCAGATATGGACTGGGCTTGAGAAGAGGCCATCCCGTGGGCCTCTGACTTGAACTTGACTTCGGAGGAGGTCAACCCGTGGACCGCTGACATGGACTGGACAGGAGTGGAGGTTTCTTCTCGAACCTCTGATGAGAACATGGCTTGGGCGGAGGTCTCCTCATGGACCTCCAGTATAAGCAGGACAGGAGAGGAGGTTTCTTCTAGAACCTCTGGCAGGAATGTGGCTTGGGCGGAGGTTTTCTCTTGGACCTCCGATATGAGCAGGCCAGGAGAGGAGGTTTCCTCTTGAATCTCTGGCATGAACAGGACTGGAGTGGAGGTTTTCTCTTGAACCTCCAAGAGCAGCTCAGCTGAAGGGCCCTCCTGCTGGGTCTCTGGCTTCAGCTCGGGGCTGGAGGTTGCCATGTTAACCTCCAGGTGCAGCTCCCTTGAGGAGACCTCCTGCTGGGCCTCCTGCTGGAGTTCGGGGCTGGAGGTTGCCACGTTTACCTCCAGGTGTAGCTCCCTTGAGGAGACCTCCTGCTGGGCCTCTGGCTGGAGCTTGGGGCTGGAGGTCGCCATGTTAACCTCCAGTTTTAGCTCCCTTGAGGAGACTTCCTGCTGGGTCTCCGGCTGGAGCTCAGGGCTGGAGGTCGCCACGTTTACCTACAGGTGTAGCTCCCTTGAGTAGACCTCCTGCTGGGCCTCCTGCTGGAGCTCTGAGGGTGTCTGCCTGTGGAGCTGCTTATGCACCCGCCAACTGCCCTTAAAACAGCCTTGGGAGAAAAAGTAGCTGCTCCTTACTCCCTGGTTCCTGCAGGTGGGGCACTGCAGGATGGCTGGTCGGGTGCATCCCTCGGTGGCACACTCCTGGGTTAGGGGATGAGAGGTGCAGGCTGCCATGTTAGCCTGCTTACTCTCATAATATTCCAGAAAAGTGTGGCTAGGTTGGTTGCCCAGACGGTCCTTGCCCAAAAAGGTCCTGAGGTCGGGTTGGAAGTCTGGGCTTCCGAACACCTGGAGCAGTAGATCCACAAAGCCCGAAACTGTCTGGAGCTTTGTGGATCTACTGGCGAGGTGAAGCTCCGATCATTGGCGAGCAGAGCCAACCAGACGAGAGAGGAGGAACCCCAACCACTGTTCTTCATCGGGTTTGGGGTCCTCCAAACTCAAAAAATAAATCTGTGCCTGCAAAAAAAAGCATTGTGGCCAAGTGGCAAAGCTGTCATAATCGTCCGGGGGATGAATGAAAGTCCACTGAGGAAAAAACATAGAATTATAAGCAGGCATATTAAATGTGGCGTGCCCTCGCTTTCCCCGCTGCATCCATTTTTTGGTGGAGTATTCTGTTACGACACGTGCTGTGTAGTAGGACGAGGGAGTCAGGATGCATGTGCAGGGGAAACGTCACTTTATTAGGCACAGTTCAAAATAAAGGAACATTCAAAAGAAAGGGGACGGTCACACAAAAGTCCAAAATTAAACATGATAATAATCCGAAAAAATGCTAGAGCAGTAATTCCAAACAGATTAGTTAATAATCCGAACACTCACAGGGCAAAAACCCAGGAAGTCATGAGACGGTAATCCAAAGGCTTTACAGGGCAAAAATCCAGGAAGTTACGAGGCATGAATCCAAGAACCTGGGAACGCTGGGTAAACAAAAACATAGGAAAAAAAACACTATGATTCTTTAGCTTCGTCGCTATATATATATAGTTATCAATCTCTCTTTAACACTTTCAGTTACTTCCAAATCAAGACTAAATCATACCTTAAGAATACTCCGCGATGAAGCGGACACAAATAGAGGTTTAAGTAACAGAGGTAATAATAAAGCAAACAAGATCAAAATAAGCGACACTTGGAAACGAAAATCAGAAAATAACGGGAGAACCAATGACAATAAGGAGGCGGAGACATGACACGAACCAAAACATGAGCACATGGGGAAACACAGGAGGTGGAGACATGACGTGAACGAAAACATGAGCACATGGGGAAACACAGGAGGCGGAGACATGACGTGAACGAAAACATAGGAGCACATGGCAGAAGTAAACAAAACGAGAGTCTTTGTGAATGGAAAGTCCATCGGAGTTTCTGAATGGCTGCGGAGATAGGAATGCGGAAGTATGCTACGCTTCCCTTTACAGCATAGCGAGAGCAGGAGAAAACCTTACACACTGAGTTGGAAAAATCACCCCCCTCCTAAAAATGACTTGTAAACTCAATAAGGTGTAGTTAATCACCTTCTCAATGGCACACAAACTTTCAACTGTGATCAACTGTGGTCATTTTGATTAGCTCAGCATGAAAAGAGCTTTCCTGGAGCATTTTGTTGTGCAACTGAAGCAAACAATCAACTATGGGTGGCAAGGAACTGTCAAAAGATCTCCGGGTTAAAGTTGTGGACAGGCACAAGTCAGGAGATGGGTACAAAAAAATTTCAAAGGCTTTATCAATGCCTAGAAGCACAGTGAAGTCTATTATTAATAAGTGGAAGGTATTTGGTACAACACAGACCCTCCCTGGAGGGGTCGCTTCAAACTGGATGAAAGAGCCAGGAGGAAACTGGTCAGAGAGGCTACCAAGAGGCCTACAGCAACTCTGAAGCAGTTGCAGGAATTTATGACAAAGAGTGGTCATTGTGTGCATGTGACAACAATATAACAAATTCTCCACAAATGTGGCTTGTATGGGAGGGTTGCAAGAAAAAAGCCACCCACGACTGAGCTTTGCCAAAACGCACCTTGAAGATTTTGAGGCCACATGGAAAAAGGTGTTATAGTCAGACGAGACTAAAATTGAATTATTTGGCCTCAACACCAAACGATATGTCTGGCGGAAATCCAATACAGCTCACCATCCAAATAACACCATTCCTACAGTAAAGCATGGAGGTGGTAATATCCTGTTATGGGGGTGTTTCTCTGCAGCAGGGACTGGAGCACTTGTCAGGATAGAAGGAAAATGGATGGGGCAAAATACAGTCAAATTCTTGAGGAAAATCTGCTGCCCTCTGCCAGAAAGTTGTCAATGGGAAGAAGGTTTACCTTCCAACATGACAATGACCCAAAGCACACAGCAAAACTGACTACACAGTGGTTGAAGGAGACAAATGTGATTGTCCTTGCATGGCCTAGTCAGAGCCCAGACTTAAACCCCATTGAAAATCTGTGGAATGACTTGAAGACTGCAGTCCACAAACAGTCACCATCAAATTTAACTGAACTTGAGCAGTTCTGCAAAGAAGAGTGGGTAAATATTGCAAAGTCTAGATGTGCAAAGTTAGTAGAGACATATCCCAACTGACTAAAGGCTGTAGTTAAAAAATAAGGCAAATTAAAGCAAGGGGGTGATCCTTTTTCCAACTCAGTGATTCTGTTTTTTAATTAAAAAAAAAAAAATTCTGACATGTTGGTGTTATATCTTTCACTTGGATGTTATAAGTTGCACTGAGTAAATACAGCTGGATAAAACAAAAACTGTGTCCATCTTCATTTCAGGCTGAAAAGCAACAAAATGTGATTGTTTTAAAGGGGGGTGATTCTTTTCTATACCCACTATTGAATCCTTCTGGGTAGACTTTACAGAACTCTTTAGTTAAGAGTTTTTAAACTTGTGAGGCCAATGTCTAAGGTTCATGGAAGCTGAGGACTGACATTGTTTTAGACACTGATTCAAAGTTGAATATTACACAAGTGTTGTGCAAGCCCTAAATGGACAGAGTCATGCCCTGAGGTCCCTAGCAGGCACTAGGGACCCTGCTTATCCCATGGGCCAGGCTCCAAACAGCACCCTACCACTGAAGAGTTCTGTGAAATCTACCCATGAAGGATCCTAAACAGCTAAAACATTTCTCCTTGATCACTGACTACATCAGACTGGTGGTTCCTGATGACAAAGTCTATTTAGGGCTTGCACAGCACTGTACACTTGCACAGAGTAATATTCGAACTCTGACTCTGTGTCTAAAACAATGTCAGCATTGCTGCGCAGTCAGCTCAGGGAACATCCAAACCGATGAATGCTTCATGGTTGGTTAATGCTGGTTAATGCTGAGGCAGACACATAGAGGATAAACTGAGGATAAACTGTTGTTTATCCTCAGCTTCCAGGAACCTTAGACATTGGCCTCACAAGCTTAATTCCTGTAACATAGCTCATTAGTCATACAGCGACCAGGCTGTGTATTGTGAAAACCAACAAACTTTGAGGCTAACCACAAGGAGAATGCAGAATGAACCACTTGAATACTCTATCAGAATGAAGTCACTGGCCCACAGCAGTACTCTTATGCCTTGGACAGCAGAAGAATAATGGGAGAAAACCCTAACTGCAGTGTGTTGTTCGCAGTCTGGATAACATAGTAGGCTAGTTATGTCTCCAAACAGTAGCAGTGCTTATTCACAGGCACAGTTATGCTTCTGTTACACCATCAGGTATGCTTATAGATAAAACTACACTTGTTTTACAACAGATCAGTGTTAAAACAACAACAACAACAACAACAACAACAACAAAACAATAAAATAATATTATATCTACAGTAGAAAATACATCATAGTTGAATTTGTGAGTGCAGACCATGCCTCCAACTAAATTACATGGAGAATGTTTGTAGAAATGTCAAAGGGAACTCTGGGAACTCTGAGTTCTGGGTGTATTCTGCTTCTCATTCGACAGCCAGGTCTCCCACTAAAGACTCTTGTGTAGGAGTTATTGAATAGTATGGGGGGAGACAGGTATGTGGTGGGTGTGGACACTTTGTCACTAGTAGAGAAAGAGAGAGATGGGTGTTCATAGAAAGTTAAGTAGAAAGAATGTGGAGCTTCACGCGTGGTCTTTCTCCCAAACTTCAGCTATATTATAACTCCATTGAGCAAAACTCCAAACTCCAAAACTCCAAAGACCATTATTGTGTGTGTGTGTGTGTGTGTGTGTGTGTGTGTGTGTGTATGTTTCTTCGTTATTGCTATTTTTATTGCCATGGTGAGAAGTATGGAAGAGAAGGAGAGGAGCCAAAAGAAAAACAAAAGCCAGTTTAATAGGGATTACAAAGCCAATGTATGAGTCAGACCTTGGGCCTTATCACCGAGCTCCAGCTTCCTCTCCTTCTCTCTGTATTGCTCCTTTATACTCATATCAAGCAGGTACAACAATTTCCTGCCCTATGCAATACAGGCCAGTAGTATAACTGGATATCCCTAAGGATTATACTATTGTGGCTCCTAATGGTTTGAATTATTCCAAAGACCTGTGGTGCTGCCATGCCGAAGTCATACATTTAAAGAGTAAATAACATTTTTATATGTATGAAAACTTTCCATAATATTATAATGACAAGGTAACATTTTACTATTTTACATGAATATACTTTTGCCATTTTGCACAGCAAATTATCATTATCAGTCTCACATGTAGGTATATGTACTAAACTATATATACTATAATAAATGAGAGTACAAATGGTAAATTTTTGTAAATGTCATATACAGGCAGTATCAAAAATACTTATAAGGAACAAACACACGGATTTTTGTTAATTACTGTTTGTTAAGCATGCCCTTTTAATTGTTGTATTTTCTTTATATTTATATTTTCTTTATGCTATCTGTATAATTATTACTCTATTTCATTAACAGGAAAAAGACTGACGAAATTTGAGATTTGAGTTTGAGAAAATCGCATCGCGATTAGCGACGATTTTCCCATCGACGATCAGCCGAATCGTAACACATTTATGGTTCACTTAAAATAATATATGCAAATGCTCTAAAATGAAATGAGCAATGTGTAACTTTTAGTAATTGCAAACTGAAATTGCAATGACTACAGTCACTCTCTCACTCACTTTCCTCCCGTTTCCTCAAACAATCCCACCTCCTTTTTGAAATCTATGATAAATTCTGCTGTAATGTGTCTCTTCCAGCTATGAGCAATCAGTAGCAATGTTCACACTAGGCGCACACACTATTACAAAAAACAAAAAAAAAACATTGTGTATTTAGTTGTAACATTTTAATGCTCAGGCTACACCCTACACTTCACCAAACACTTCACTCCACATGATTGTTGGTTACGTGACTGGTCATGACTACAGGAGGAGATGTAATATGCGCTGCCTGGGCATTGACGATAGTTCAGCGTCTCTTTATCTCCTGGGTCTGGGCTATCTGGCAACAAGATCGCACATTGCATACAGTGGAGTACAGGCAATCAGTGGCCAGATCACTACAGAGAGGAAAACAAGCAGATTGTTCACTGATTAGAAACTTCTCATTTGACACCAGGACTAAGAATCACAATGCCCAGTGACAAAAAAAAAGTAAAAATGAATAATTTAGGTCTTGGTGTAAGTCTCTGTAGTTTAAAATTTCTGTCCTGAATGTGTTCTCAACTGAAAAATTTCAAATCTTATAGTGCATTTACTTCAGATGTAAAAAAAACCCCAAAACCAACAAAACAAAACAAAAACATAACTTCAACTGGGAAAATGTGTTCATTTCGGGAATTACAAGTTGGAAATCCCCGATATCTCCAACCCAATCCAAAAGTGAAGTGTATGAAGACAATTCACCGCATAAACATGCCCTGTGTCCAATAGGTATTTTATTTTATATTTTTTGTTCATAATGAATTTCTAATGATATGATACATTGCACCACCCACTCTAGTTCTATTAAAGATTATGAAGAAAAAATATAAACATAATTGAATTTTTGTTAAACAAAGTTTAATTTTTGTCACCTTCCAAGTTTGGACATACTATCAGAATCTATTAATCCTTTAAGTGGCATTTCATTATAATGCCGTATGATTTTCTAAGCTACAGTACTTGCTACGTCCACTCACCAGAACCACCAACAATGTCTGCTACTTTCTTCCAAGCTTTATTTTTCTTCATAATATCTCTATACACATTTTAGGATTTCTTCTTACATTTTTAAGTGTCAGACAGTAAATAGGAACTAACTGTAGCTAGTAAGTTATGAATAGGTTACTGAAGAAATGTCAGACTATTTTATACTTTACCATGTCATACCGAATTGGCATAGAATTGAGAATATTTCTTTTCAAATGTTGCTTTTACTGCTGCCGCACTGTTGCTTGCTGCTGTCACTGAAACTGTGGCTCTGTGTGCGTATGTGCATAGAAAATGAATGGTCTTCTGTTGCTCCGTGTTCTTGCTAGTGCAAATGTAAGGTTTAGACTTTAGGTTTCGTATTTAGCCCAAACGCACATATAAACCTGTGCCCTTTGCGGATAAGATTGGACACCCCTGTATTAGAGGGATGTGCTGACTAAGATAGTCCAACATGTGTAGACAAAAATGTTCACTAAATTCATATGCCATGTTGCAGGCAAACACCATACAAGAGCAAATTACAGAGAGTAGTGAACCATGGCAGGAATTCAGTATGCATTGTCCAATTACATTATAAAGCACAACATTTCCTACGAAAAAAGTTAAAAAAAAACCCATAATTATATTAAAAAGGCTGATTTCAACTTGTTTTCCAAATTCCAAAACAGCTGATTAGGTACTTGAAAAGATTGATAGAGAGTGTACATTTAAATTAAATGTGATAGAACAGGGAAAACTCCAACTTTCACATCTTTTTGAACTGCTGCTCATTCAGCATCACATTTTCGGAGGAAAGGACTATCTGTCCTATTCTGCATGCATGAGCACACAGCCGCCTGTGGGTGGCTAGTGTCACCATAAGTGACAGGAGGGAAAGTGTACGCCATCTCTCTCAACCTGAAAGCACAATTTTGCTTTCTTTGCTCTCACATTGTCAAGATTTGAACTCGTGATTTCTGGCACCACACAGGAGGCAACTTCTTTTTATTTTTAAGATTCCAGTCTCAACCCACTTCACAAAAACATGCAGGTAGATGGATTGTCTGTGCTAAATTTCCCCTAGATATGAATGAATGTGTGAATAAGAGTACATAGAGTTCCATTCAAGGTGTTTTCCAGTCCTTGCGTCCAGTGTTCCCAGTATAGGTGTGACCATGACTAGGATAAAGCACTTACTGAAGATGAATAAATGAATGTAGGCTGAGATTAGAATTTATATGACCTATAAACACGATATACAGTGGTGCTTGAAAGTTTGTGAACCCTTTAGAATTTTCTATATTTCTGCATAAATATGACCTAAAACATCATCAAATTTTCACACAAGTCCTAAAAATAGCTAAAGAAAACCCAATTAAACAAATGAGACAAAAATATTATACTTGGTCATTTATTTATTGAGGAAAATGATCCAATATTACATATCTGTGAGTGGCAAAAGTATTTGAACCTCTAGGTACCTTTAGCAGTTAATTTGAAGTTGAAATTAGAGTCAGGTGTTTTCACTCAATGGGATGACAATCAGGTGTGAGTGAGCACCCCGTTTTATTTAAAAAACAGGGATCTATCAAAGTCTGATCTTCACAACACGTTTGTGGAAGTGTATCATGGCATGAACAAAGGAGATTTCTGAGGACCTCAGAAAAAGAGTTGTTGATGCTCATCAGGCTGGAAAAGGTTACAAAACCATCTCTAAAGAGTTTGGACTCCACCAATTCACAGTCAGACAGATTGTGTACAAATGGAGGAAATTCCAGACCATTGTTACCCTCCCCAGGAGTGGAGACCAACAAAGATCACTCCAAGAGCAAGACGTGTAATAGTCCGCGAGGTCACAAAGGAACCCAGGGTAACTTCTAAGCAACTAAAGGCCTCTCTCACATTGGCTAATGTTCATGAGTCCACCATCAGGAGAACACTGAACAACAATGGTGTGCATGGCAGGGTTGCAAGAAGAAAGCCACTGCTCTCCAAAAAGAACATTGCTGCCTGTCTGCATTTGCTAAAGATCACGTGGACAAGCCAGAAGGCTATTGGAAAAATGTTTTGTGGATGGATGAGAACAAAATAGAACTTTTTGGTTTAAATGAGAAGTGTTATATTTGGGGAAAGGAAAACACTGCATTTCAGCATAAGAACTTTATCCTATCTGTGAAATATGGTGGTGGTAGTATAATGGTTTGGGTCTGCTTTGCTGCATCTGGGCCAGGACGACTTGCCATAATTGATGGAACAATTAATTCTGAATTATATCAGTGAATTCTAAAGGAAAATGTCAAGACATCTGTCCATGAACTGAATCTGAAGAGAAAGTGGGTCATGCAGCAAGACAACAACCCTAAGAACACTAACCCTATACAATAACCATAAGTTGCTCTACCAAAGAATGGTTAAATAAGAATAAATTTAATGTTTTGGAATAACCAAGTGAAAGACTTGAAATTCATGCAGTTCATGTGAGGAAACCAACATCCCAGAGTTGAAGTTGTTCTGTACTGAGGAATGGGCTCAAATTCCTCCAAGCCGATGTGCAGGACTGATCAACAGTTACCAGAATTGTTTAGTCACACCAGATCCTGAAAACAAAGGTTCATACTTTTGCCACCCACAGACATGTAATATTGGATCATTTTCTTCAATAAATAAATGACCAAGTATAATATTCTCATTTGTTTTATTGGGTTCGCTTTATCTACTTGTTGTGATGTTTTAGGTCATATTTATGCAGAAATATTGAAAATTCTAATGGGTTCACAAACTGTCAAGCACCACTGTATGTATACTTAGAAAAATACATTTCTATTTTTAAATATAGTATATTTAAAGGCTTTTTAAGAAGTGACAAACTCACAGACATGGCACTCATCAAAGCAGTCAAAGATGCCTGTGCTCCACTGGTTGGAGTTAACACGAAGAAGTGGTGTGGAGGCTGCTGAAGTACCAGACTCGGTGCAAAAAGACCACTGTACTGTTTCAAAGCTGAAAATTCAAAATTCAGAATAAAAGCATGTGTCTGTTTTCATTTTGCCTCTTTTCCAATATCATTGTGTTACGTTGTAGTTACACAAATTGGTTGTAAATGTTACTCTTAACCACACACAAAGTATAAATAATCGTTTTAGAGAGAAAGACCATAACCCATAATCCACACATGAAACATTTACATATGAGGTAAAAAGGGATATTGAATTGCACAGTATATTGATAGAAAAAACAGAAATGCTATCCCCTTACCGGCAACCTCCTACCTGTTACTGCATAAATTTGGTCTGTACCATAGCCTCGTAATAAGAAAGTAAATGATCTCCTTGAGTATTTGAATATGAACAAAGAACTCGTTTTTAAAATATCTCCATTCCACAGTGTCCTCCAATTCCTCCAAATTCTTCAAGGCTCTGAAATATCATCACCTCTGACTGTATAGAAGACTTACACAACAGCAACTGTCCTTTTTGTTTAGAGAAGTTTATTGATAATTACTTCAAAGGCACACATTTACATCAATTGAAGCACAACTTCATTTGAATCTTTATACAAAACAATTGTGTTATTATTTCCTTACATGCTTCAGTGATGTGAGTGAAGCAGACATGCCATAAAGTATGAGTACGCATGTGTTAACAGTAAAGTACAATAAGAGGTAATCATCATTACATTAAAAAAATATTAAGAAACAAATCCTAGTGAAATGTACCATATTTAAATTAGTCTTCGACTGAATTTTGTAATAGCCTTTTTAAAGATCACCGTAGTACATGCATTAGGATGTTACATTTCTATACAGGGATACAGATCTGATCTGATCAGTCTTCATATGTGAGCAGCATTCCTCATCACTCCTGGGGCTGCTGCCCAACAGTGATTAGACAGCATGCCACGCCCCTATCTGACTGAAAACAACTTTTGGATCAGTGTGTATGGGAGGGAGCGGTGATTGATACTCCAGATTTTACCAGGATACACAAGCATTCATGATTAGTTGTGGAAAAAAGCACGTGATGCTAGGTAGAGATGCTGACTTCAGTTGCTGATGATGGTAATGATGACAGTAATGATAATGACGAGATGATGATGATGATGATGATGATGATGTCGGTCTTTAGCCCGTTGGCCTGTTGTTCAGCAGAGTAATAGGATGAAGTCTGGCCTTCATCTCCCTCCTGATTTGACACCAGCTGCATGGGCCGCAGCAGAAAGCGTACACGCAGTCGTTGCAAATAGTGTCCTGAGAAGAGAAAGTTTATTCACTGATTGTTATTATTAACAGATTTCAGCTGGCTTCATCAAGACAACAAAAACAAGATGGTGTCTAAAACCAATTGACAGCATTTAAAGTCATGAATTTAATGCTGACTAGCCTGAGAGTTACAAAAAATATGTTTACCGTAATCCCGTAGCGTTTGCGTGTTGACACCCTCATGGACAGTGTGGCCGGTGGGATGAGGCCGAACATATCCAGCAGTGGGAGGCAGAGACATTGTCCATGGTCTCGAGCCGTGATGCAGGCGAAGCAAGGAAAGCACCACACCGAGAAACAGCCTGGACACACACACACACACACACACACACACACACACACACACACACACACACACACACACACACATGCATGATAAGATAAGATAAGATGATAAGATGTACCTTTATTGATCCCCTCTAGGGGAAATTCAAGCAGACAAAGCAGCATAAGTAACATCAAAGAAGAGAAAACAATTACTGTAAATACCTATACATCAGAGGTTTATAAAATAAAAATAATATAAGTAGAAATAATAGAAACAATACAATAGATAAGAGATCACACACACACTTCATAAATGTTAATGTATAATTAACAGTTTTAAGTGATCATTTGAATGTCTTTAAAGCTTAGTGCTACATTATGTGCCAGTACATCCATGCTAATATATAAAACCAGTGTCTCAAACAGCTCTAACAAACTTACATTCGTTGACGCTATCACACTCGCAGATGCTGGTGGTCCACTGGTCCGAGGCAGCTGGCACTGCAACTGGCCTTGGCTGCTGGATGACCATCTTGGTAGCCATGATGAAGACTTTATAAAAGGAAAAAAAAAAAAAGACTTAGCAAAATAGACTACATCTGTGAAATGCTTTGGGACTGCATCGACCTTTTTTTATAATTAATAATTTAAAATAATTCAACACAATTTTAAAGCCACCTTTAATGAAAGAAATGCACTATAATAATAATAATAATAATAATAATAATAATAATAATAATAATAATTGTTGTTGTTGTTGTTGTTATTATTATTATTATTAGTAGTAGTAGTAATAGTAGAATTACAGAGTAAAAAGATAAAAAAGATAGTAAAAGCATTATGTTTCCTTAAAATAAATTGTAAGCAATTGTTGCAAAGTTCAATAAGACACACAAAGGCCTATTACCCTAACCCGTGTCCCATATCGCTCAGGTTTACAGCTGTCTGCTGACTTACCTGTGAGTTGAACCCCAGGAGAGGACTGAAAGGTGATTGTTAACTGGGCCACTTTATTTAGACAAAAAGGGCGGTGGCCAGGAATGCCATGATGCAATTTCCTTTTTCACGCGAAAGGGTCAATACAGAGACACGCAGACGTGTGAACACACTTGTCATCAGGCACGCACGCATATACATACTCACGTCCTCCAAGATGCTTATCACAGAAAAGCTGCTGCGTGATTGGTTCAGCCTGACAGGTGCACATTAGTGATACAAAATCTGAAAAAATACCAGATAGATAGATAGATTGAGTAGGTCACAGGGTTCTTACTCTGAAAGTCTAATACACTAAGATGCTTTTGCACGTCTGCAAGATAGTTTTTCAATAGACTGTCAGTGTAATCTTATGCTAAAGGTATCCGGCATTTTCATAGTCTGGAAGAATTTCATTGCTAGTTTTGTTCATGCAATTTAAGTTAATAGGAAATAATGCAAAGACCCAACTATATCACATATAAGATTAATCATTTTGTGAAACTTTTTATCACATTGATCAAGCTGAAGGGACACTGATTACATCTCAGCAAAATCTGAGGGTAGAGCTGTTTAAAAATTCAGTATTATCTTGATTATTTAGTACATTCTGTGAATATGGTGAGGTGTAGATTTTTGAGTGATGACTAAGATGGATGTTATTTTAAAAAAACACACATTTCCAGGCTTTTTACATTTTTAATATTGTTTTATAAATATGATTCATTGTTTTGTGTTTTATTTATTTATTTATTTATTTAAATTTTTACATTTTGTATTTTCAGGAGCACTAATTTCTTAGACTTGTAATTCTGACCAGCAGGTTGTGAGTTCAAATCCAGCACCAGTGCCACTGCTGGGCCCTTGAGCAGGGCCCTTAACCCTCACCTGCTCAAATGGATAAATGAGATGAACGTAAGTCGCTCTGGATAAGGGTGTCTACCAAATGCCATAAATGTAAATAAACCAGCCACATACTGTATAAGACATGTAACTTGCTTTAAACACTTCAAACACTTCATATTTGAGTACTTTGTAGCAAACCATGTCATTTGTTTCGGCAATATCACAAAGCATATTTTGCAAAATGTCTTTTACAGTGGGGGAAAAAAGTATTTGATCCCCTGCTGATTTTGTACGTTTGCCCACTGACAAAGAAATGATCACTCTATAATTTTAATGGTAGTTGTATTTTAACAGTGAGAGACAGAATAACAGCAAAAAAATCCAGAAAAACGCATTTCAAAAAAGTTATAAATTGATTTGCATTTTAATTGGATTTTTTTGTTGTTATTCTGTCTCTCACTGTTAAAATACACCTAAATTATAGACTGATTATTTCTTTGTCAGTGGGAAAACGTACAAAATCAGCAGGGGATCAAATACTTTTTCCTCCACTGTATGTGTAGATGGCTGTAACCTAGACGTGATGGTTAAAGCACACAGCAGATGACATCATCAGGTTAGAAGTGCATGTAACCATTCTGAGAACACCATGCACACATGGACTTCTCTGCCCCCGAAAAGCATCAAGAAGGATTTTGTGGTCCTGGACAGAGAGATCCAGTAAGAAGCTCTCGTTCTCAGTTGATTGTGAGTACTTGGGGCCAAATGTTAAAACATATGTAAGCTGATAGCCTCAGTATTAACCAAGACTCTCCATAGCACTGTGTCCCAAACCACTGGCACAGTTATACACACGTTCCAGTTACCACATACAAGAACAGCCGCAACCTTGCCTCGGGACTATCTCTGGGTGAATGAAGGCATGCTGATATTTTTGTTGTAGAGATTTTATAACATTATTTACTGTTCTTAAGAAGTTATAGCAACTTTTTTTGTTGTTGCAACTTCACTAGACGTATCAAATTAGAACATTATTATTAGAAGGTATATTACAATTATCATTGGAACATATATTCTCAAAGTTTTGGTCATCTTTGATCATTTAGATATTTTTATATTGTAAAATAGGGACAGACAAGAAGAGGAATAGTTTCTGACAATATTTTATTTATGTCTGTGTATTTGTGTACATATTTTGATAAAACTTCAGAAAATGTCTTTTGGGTTTGAGAATCAGCACAATTAACAAAATTGGTAATTAAGTAAATATTATACAGGCAAGAATGGCTATGGAAATAATAATATAATATAACATATCTCATAATTATAAATACAAAGAGGGGCACTGAACATTTTACAGAATGTTTTTAATTTTTTTTTTTTTTAAAGAAAGTATACGTCTTCATACATGAACATTTTGTCTGACACATATCAGACTTGAGAGCCAAACAGTGAATAAACAAAGGATGCACAAAAGTGTCTCTGTTGTCATTTGGATGATTCTGATAGCATTAAAATTCATCTGATGTAAGAGATGATGGTGATGATGATGGTGATGATGATGATAATGATGTTATTTCCTTCTCTGGAAGCTTGTGACAGGATGGTGACGGGCCTTCATCTCACGTCTTATTTGGCACCAGGAGCACGGGCCACAGCAGCAGGCGTACACACAGTCGTTGCATAAGGTATCCTGGTGAAACAGCAAGGCAGGGAGATGAGAAAACTTAAACATTCAAATGCAAATTTGACTGAGAATCTAACTCATTACTTCAGTGGTTTGATGAATTTACACTGATATATAATTTCACACATTATTTCGCATTATGCACACATTATTATTACATTAATAATGAGAAGTAATTGATGATTATTTATGATTATTTGGACTAAAGAAGAGTACTGTATCTGATCCTAAACCTCTGTTCCCAAAGAAGTAATAAATAGTTGAAAAATAAATCAAACAGTGAAATAATTGGCTGAATGTCTGAAGTATCTTTACCTCGATGCCATAGGTGAGTCTGGTGGACACTCTCATGGCCATGGTAATGGGTGGGATGAGTCCCCAGCACTCTAGCAGAGGCAGGCACAAACACTCGCCGTGGTCCATGGCTGTGATGCAGTTGAAGCAGGGGTAACACCATAATGCAAAGCAACCTGTACAGACACAAAGCACAGAGTTCACTATTTAGCTGATAATTCTGCACATGAATGACCACACAAGTTAATTTCATATACTGTATAAAGACAGTGACCCCTAGCTTATTATTTAAGTATTAATCTTAAAGCATATTATTCTATACTTATTTATTCAGTAACTACAGTAACATATGTTGCATACCTCTATCAGTGTGTCTGTTGTCTCAGTGGACATCACTGTTCAGTGTTTGAGTAATGTAAATGTCTGTGTAGGTCAAACCGAACTAAAAATGTATGCTGGATTTACAAAAATTTCATGAATGCTGATTTTGTTTTATGTTTATAAATGCCAATCACCCGTAAATTACCAGGCATGTGCCCACTAAACTCCATAGAAAGGCTACATTCACAGAGTGGAAATCACAAAATGGCTACTAAACGGCCAAAAAAAAGAGAAGAGGCAGAAGTTCAAATACTTTTGACTCATGTGTACAAGAGAATATATATATATATATATATATATATATATATATATATATATATATATATATATATATATATATATATATATATAAATGAAAGATATGTTGTTATTGGCGTGAGGAGTGTAAGTCTAACAGTAAGTAAGAGGTAGTGCCAAATTCAGTTTGCATACTAACATAAAAAAACTCAAAGCATAGAAAGAAACAGCTGTTTCACATACAGTCACAGATGCTGTCACACTCGCAGAGGTTGGTGGACCACTGTTCTATACCCGGAGAGATCACCACCGGCCTGGGCTGCTCAATGACCATCTTGGTCGCCATGGTTTAACTGTTTAAAATACAAAAGTATGATAACACTCTGATAACACTGAGGGAAAACTAATTCATCTGTCACCTGGAAAAGTTAGTTTTTTTATTTGGTCATACGGATAAATAATCAAACAGCTGAAAAACAAATTCTTACAACTGTTTAAGGCAGTTTGTAGCAAAGTCAAATAATTAATTTTACATCAGCTAATTCACAGCAGTAATATGTAATGTCATTGTAGAGTCCTACCTTAATGGTGTGTCGAGGTAGAGGAGACAGGTCAGGCAGACAGAGATGAAAACAAGTGTGTGAACTCTGAGGAAAAGGTATGTGTGGCTTTATATGACAGGCACGCATGCACGTACACATGCACAAACTCACATGCATGCATACATGCAGCTTCACCTATTACAAAGATTGTCATCAAAATGTGTCTCTTTTGTACCGGAGCAGGTTGGATGACTGCATACCCTAACACTTTTATCTGCAGGTGTGGAGATATGTGCATGTTTGTCTGACATACTTCTTATTTAAACATTATAACTGTAGCCCAAAGTAATATGTGACTCGTGAATTCTTCAAAATAAGTCAGTAAATCAATAAACCACCAAATATAAGTAACCTATATACAAGTAACCTATACATATACATACATACATACATACATACATATACATATACATACATATATATATAGAGTCTACATATGTGTATAAGTCTGCATATGTGAATCTCACATGAGTGCATTTTGTAAATGTACCTGACTAAAAAAGTATTACTACTCTTTATTTGGGGAAAGTGTAATAATTACTCTGAAATAGATCTTAATATAATTATTATTAATTATAAATAATTACATTAAAACAATGGTACTATGCATTTAAAGAGAACATTGTTTTAGCTTCTTAAAATCACTGTTTATTATTTAGTTATTTATCATATGACATATTATGCAGTCACTATCATTGATTATTCAGGAATTACAGTGAAACTAGCAGGAAAGGTGTGTAGATTTTGAAGGACAAAAGTATTATTTGTTTATACTTTTTTTTTTAACCACAACCTCACACAACCACAGCTAATATTCTGCAGTACCAAAAATGTCAGTTTTGGAAAATAAGTTGAATAAACTTCATAATCATATATTTTCTTTGTAGTGAAGGAGGCTCCACATTCTAGCTATATAACGTTTGGCATGCTGTAGATAACAGTTGTGTTTGAGTTCACCTCTGCCTCACCTCACCGCCGAACTGAGTCGGCTGCATTTGAGGGAGGTGTTACAACCTAGGAATGGAACATTTTGTGTATGTGTGTATGGGTGCAGAATGATACTGAACTGTGATATGTAAATGATCACAATTCAGTCTGAATTTTCCTTCTTCATGAACAGTAGGTTAAAGGCAGATACGTGACCAGTGAAATATAACTTGTTATTTTACATTTAACAACTATAACAACAAACATTACACATTTAATAGGCTAGATGCTGTTTTGAATATCTGCATTTTTTTAAATATTTATATATATATAAACATTTGGATCTGCATTTATTTGAATAAACATTACAAGGAACATGATTAAGAGTAAGGTCTTAAGGTGTTAAGATCAATAAAGTTATTATTACACAAGTCTTTATTAGAGATAATTGATTGTCTGTCGTGTAGGCTTTGTACTAAATAATGTCAGTCCTGGATGAAAAGATGCTTAATTAGAGTAACTTCACAATCACTTATTTTTCCATCACTGACATCATAGTTTAAACACGTGTGGTGAAGGAGGCTCCTCTTAGTGGATATATAAAGTATGGCATGCTGAAGTTAAAACTGGGACTATTGGTGAGAGAAAAAATATGGACTGGCATCCCAGCTTATACAGTTTATATACAAGTCCAAGCTAGGGTTACCTTATGCAACATTAGAATGCAAACACCTCCCTCTAGTGCTTAGATCAGGTAAAAACAGTACTGAGAAACTGAGAAACTGAGAACAGACTACATTTCAACATACTATGTATAAAGTCATTACCACACTGTAAATTAGAGTACAGACAGTATTATTGTACTTTGCTTTGTAAATGATGTAAATGATTTTGAAAAAAGACGCAGCAAAATGAAGCACTATTAGAATGCAAACACCTCCCTCTAATGCTTAGATGAGGTAAAAATAGTACTGAAAAACACAGACTACCTTTTAAAACACACCAAACCACCTGGCTAATATTGTGTAGGTCCCCCTTTTGCCACCAAAACAGCTCTGACCAGTTGAGGCATGGACTCCACAAGACCTCTGAAGGTGTCTGGAACCAAGATGTTAGCTGCAGATCCTTTAAGTCCTGTAAGTTGTGAGGTGAGGCCTCCAGGATCGGATTAGTTTGATCAGCACATCCCACAGATGCTCGATCGGATTGAGATCTTGGAAATTTGGAGGCCAAGTCAACACCTTGAACTCTTTATCATGTTCCTCAAACCATTACTGAACAATTTTTGCAGTTGAATGCCAGGACCCAAGGTTTCCCAGCAGAACATTGCTGAGAGCATCACACTGCCTCCACTGGCTTGCCTTCTTCCCATAGTGCATCCTGGTGCCATCTCTTCCCCATGTAAGCAATGCACATGCACCTGGCCGTCCACATGATGTAAAAGAAAATGTGATTCATCAGACCAGGCCACCTTTTTCCACTACTCCAAGGTCCAGTTCTGATACTCACATGTCCATTGTAGGTGCTTTTAGCTGTGGACCGGGGTCAGCATGGGCACCATTGCAAGCTGTGATGCAGTGTGTGCTCTGACACCTTTTTATCATAGCCAGCATTAACATTTTCAGCAATTTGTTATACAGTAGATCTTCTGTGGGATTGGACCAGACGGGCTAGCCTTCACTCCCCATGTGCTTCTGTGAGCCTTGGGCACCCGTGACCCTGTCGCTGGTTCACCAGTTATCCTTCTATGGACCATTTTTGGTAGGTACTAACCACTGCATACCAGGAACACCCCACAAGACCTGCTGTTTTGGAAATGCTCTGACCCAGTGGTCTAGCCATCACAATTTTCATTTGTCACTCAGATCCTTACGCTTGCCCATCTTTCCTGCTTCCAAGACAATGATCTGATCATCATTTCTATGCATATTATCCAACTCTTAACCATATAAACCTGAATGCTGAAAGGGTGTAATTATTTTCCAGTGAAGTTTAATTGTTTATTAAGGCAGGGTGTGGCTTAAAGTGATTAACAACCTGTATAAGGTTTGCATAATTATTAGACAGCTTCTCTACTTCAGGAAAATGGGCCAAAGAAGAGTTTTAACTAATCAGAGCATGCAGCACACTGAAGATTGCAAAACTATTGAGGTGTGACCACTGGACAATCAAACGTTTTGTTATGAATAGTCAACATGGTCACAAAAAAACATGTGGAGAAAAAAAAGACTTAAGAAGAATAACACGTGAGGTTACCAGTAACCCATCTGCCTTCTGTGCCACCATATTTCAGAACTGCAACCTGCCAGAAGTGTCCAAGGTGTACAAGGTTTCAAGTGCTCAGAGACATGGCTAAAATAAGGAAGGCTGAAACATGACTACCACTGGACTGGTCTCGTTACTGATGAGCTAGTTGGACCTTTTCTGGTTGAAGATGGAATGAAAATGAACTCCCAAACCTACTGCCAGTTTCTAGAAGACACTTTCTTCAAACAGTGGTACAGGAAGAAGTCAGCAACAGTCAAGGTGGCCATGATGGCCATGCAGGACAATGCTCCATTGCATACATCAAGGTACATCACTAGCCAGCAAAGGCATCAAAGATGACTGTCATGGAAAAAAAAAGAAGAAGGAGAAGAAGACATCAAGATATTTCTGCTTGTCGCTGAAGGAGCCCAGAAACCTGACTTAAATCCTACTGAGAACATCTGGGCCATTCTCAAGCATGATATTTACAGTGAGGGAAGACAATTCACCTCTTTGAAAAGCATTTGGGAGGCTGTGTTGGCTGCATCAGCTCAGCTAAAATTGATCATGAACAGATCAAGAAACCGACAGTGGTTATTGAAAAGAAGGGTGGCCATATTCATCACTGAATATTTTTGAAGGGCCAAAATTTTTTATTTATTTATTTATTTTTGTTAATTGTTATATGTAATTTTATGTTAGTTATTTATTAAATAATACTTTAAGACTGAAGAATAAATAAATAAGAGAAAATAAAGACTTGAAATTTAGTTGCCTAATAATTGTGCACACTAAAAGTTGCCCAATAACTGTGCGGGCTGATAATTTCCTCATTTTTTCTTTGTTAAACATTCTATTTTGATGTGAAATAAACATTTAGGATCAACTAAGACCATTGTATTTGTTCACCAATAAAATTAAGCTGAGAAATACCACTTGCTTAATAATTGTGCATGCAGTGATCACTTATTTTTCACTTATTCCTTGTGATCACTTATTTTCCATCACTGACATTATCATAATTTAAACACATGTGAGGTGAAGAAGGCTCCTCTTAGTGGATATATAAAGTATGGCATGCTGAAGTTAAAACTGGGACTGTTGGTGAGAGAAAAAAACAGCTATAAAGTCAGACAGTTTTCTCCTATAGTATGCTTCTGTGTAATGCTATGGCATTCTCTCATGAGAAAATGAAATATATAAACTAAAAGGAACTGAACATTTTGTGTATATGTCTATGGGTGCAGAATAAAATTGAATAGTGATATAGAAATGTTCATAGGAGAGAATTTCATTTGAATTGTCTGACTTGCCCTTCTACATGATTAGACGGATAAGGTCAGCTATTTTAAAAATCATTTTACAAGTAATAACAAAAAAAAAAAAAAAAAAAAAAAAAAACCCACACACTTATCTCATAGCCCATGCTTATCTTATATGCTGTATACTCAATAAAGTTGAGTCTGCATTTTTATCATCCATTTTATTAGGGAAACATATAACATGATATATGATAAAGATGAAAGATAACAGATGATAACGGAATTAAATTTTATTTGCAAATTTTGCTTTGTATTCACTCCTATAAGTCATGTATGATTATTGCCACTGTGCTTTTGAAGAATGTACACAAAAATCTATCTATCTATCTATCTATCTATCTATCTATCTATCTATCTATCTATCTATCTATCTATCTATCTATCTATCTATCTATCTATCTATCTGTCTGTCTGTCTGTCTGTCTGTCTGTCTGTCTGTCTGTCTATGTGCTTGTATAGTGCCCTTATATGGACTGGCATCCTTATACCTAGAGAGAGTAACTATCTATTTGACATGAGTAACCTTCCATCCCTGAACCCTTGACTTCAACAGCACAAATACTTAGTCAGATTTCCTCCACCTCTTTCACCAAATTGCCATTAAAACAGCAAATAAGGAGTCCAAGCTAGGGTTACCTTATGCAACATTAGAATGCAAACACCTCCCTCTAGTGCTTAGATCAGGTAAAATCAGTACTGAGAAACTGAGAAACACAAACTACCTTCCAACATGCAGTATATAGAGTCATTTTCACAGTGTAAATGATTGTACAGGCAGTATTATTGTACTTTACTTTCTAAATGGTCTTATTTATAACAGGGGGTGCTTATTAATCATGATGTTGAGTCTTCATCTTGCTCGAGAATTAATTAATGTGACTGCATGATTACGTGCTTTCATCTCTCGGGACATCTGGCACCAAACGCAGGGAAGGCAGCAGAATGAATAGATGCAGTCATTGCATATAGATCCCTGGGGGAGAAAGAGAAAGAGATATAGACAAAGACAGAGAGAAAGCGAGAGACTAATAAATAACATACAAAGTAGTTTAGAAATTATAAATGCATACTGAGCCTGGACATGATTATAGGTGTCAAACTGGGAGTACTAAGAGAATGCCACTTTTTGATCTCAGATGACTCTTGAGGATTTACGGCATACAACCATATCTAGGCTGAGATATGCTTTTTCAGCCTTACAGGTGTGAGCTATTAGAATCATAATCCTCACCATGATATAGTCTAGGGATAATTGTTAATATAAAGTAAGCATTAATATATGAAATAAAAACCCTTAAATACTGACAAACGTGGACACAAGTGTATTTATGAGTATTTATGCTCTACTGCCCCTGTGTGCTCGCCCCATTGTTTCCCCATTACTCCCTCTATGCGTACTTACTCATACCTACTGCAGTTTATTTGTGTCCTGCCAGCACTGTATATGTCATACACGTATCTTGCACCTTGGATGCAGGTGAAGTTATAGTTCATCTCACTGTGTACTGCACACCGTATATGGCTGTGATGACAATAAAGATCTACTTGATTTGATTTCCCCCCATGTACAAGGATCACAGTTGGAGATTTGCAAAAGATCGTGGTTAGTCTCCAAATCTACAATGAAACACAACCTCCAGCCCTTAAAAATATTTGGAAAGTGTGCCAAAATAAAGCCTTTTCTTTCATCCAACCTTAAATCTAAGTGCCTGGAGTTTGCTAGATGCTTTGACTGGATCTGGGTTCTTTTTTTGTCAGATGAGTCAAAAATAGAGCAGTTTGCCCTCATTTAAAATGAGGGATGACTGGTGTATAAGGCCATGAAGACCTAATAGGGTTACCAATTATAGGTCAAGTAAAAAAAAAATTACTATGTGGGATTTGGTTTACTGAATGACTCCTGAGTCCAGTAGGTGGCGATAAACCATCCCTCCCTCCCTCCCTCCTTTATTGTGTCCTAACCTCAATGCCATAGCGATGGCGCATTGATGCCCTCATGGCCAGGGTTATTGGGGGAATCAAGCCATAACCGTCGAGCATCGGTAAACACAAACACTCGCCAAACTTCCTTGCCGTACTGCAGGCGAAACAGGGGAAACACCAGAACGAGAAACAACCTGTGAACACAAAGAGAAATAGAAGGAAATTCAGTCATGACCAATGTGGGACTGCTCAAATAATTTGGAGCTGTATAGAGGCTAGTGTTGCACATTATACCATCAGTATGCTATAATAAGATTATACTATTATATTATCTATAATAAGATAATAAGAATAACTGTGGGATTAAACATAATGCCTATTGTAACATTTATTTAATCTATGGAATATTATGAGTGTAACTAATGGGTTCATAAAAAACAGGTTTACCCTGTTCTCATTGCAGTGAAGTTTCATTGACATAAACATTCAGCCATACAATCAGCACAAAGTTGATAATATGGCAAATATTCTGGTCGTAAAGGGCATTTAAGGTCTGCCAAGTGAAGGAGTGGAGGCTAATGCAGCTAACAACCCTGTTGAAACCCAGCCTGGCCTGACCTAACACAGGCTGAGCTGCTCAAGCTGGTAGACTGTACTACTATATTTGCACCTTATTTCTTGAAGACGTTGATCAATAACTGTGTGAGTTTTTCTAATTACCTTACTGTTGTGTTATTTTCTTAAAAACAACTCATCTACAGTGAAAATCTGTTTCCTTTGGACCAGTTTGACCAGCTCCGAATGTGTTTTGGAAGCTGGTAGCTAGCATGACTAAGCTGGAATTTTTAACACAAAACTGCTATTCTAATCATGCTTGCTTCAAACAATGTCATGTTGTTACATACTGTGTAGACATGTTCATGTGGTTTGTGACACTATAGAAGATAAACACAGTAGCAGCAGCCTGGAAACTCTTTACTTTCTCTGCACATGTTCTGTAGGTGGTATGTCCATATGTCCATATATGTTAAAATATGATCTAATCGTAGATATCTATTATAGATAGATAGATAGATAGATAGATAGATCGATAGGTCTTGTTTGCCTCACACTCATTAATCTCATTTGAGTATTAACCTGCAGCTTTATTTTTAAAGTAATTACTTTTCCATTTGTTTCTGAACAGTGTCACCACCCTTCCTGCCATTTTTTGGCGGTCACTGCTAATTTTCACTCACAGCTATCAGAGCTTACGCAGGGGTTTTCATACTTTAGCACTGTTGTAGGACTGAATGTGCCAAGTGTCCTCTTTCTTATACATAAACTCACAGACAACTGTGATTGGCTAGTGTCACTTTGATTGATAGGGAAGAGAGAGGAAGGTCATTCATCACAAAGTTGTGTATAAAAGGAATTTGTCTGTGGTATGTGCTCAGACTTCAAAGGGGAAAAAAATGCAGAAGTTATTATTTCTTGGTACAGTGTCCTTTATATGTCATGCATAACTGTCTAGTTCTCAGGTGTACAGGTGTTTAGTCTAGTCTAGTCCTGTATGACTGCTTAAATACATCATTACAATGTAAATAGAAACATTTATGCAGATTGACTCACACTCTGGAACATTTTCACAGCAGTCACAGATTCCTGAGGTCCATTGATTGGAGTGTGACGTGTTCACCACCACGACAGGCTGAGGTTGCTGCACGACCATCTTCGCCATGATGCCTGTTGACATATGCACAATAAAAATAAAATAATAAAACTGACTATTTTGGTCATTTTTCAGATTTCTGTATAAACTGCATCTTTAACATGTCAACTCTTAATCAATAGTAATCAGTAATAATTTCACTTTTTTTTTTTGTCCACTCACAGCCACTGTATTATCTGAAAGTTATCTGAAAGCAATCTTGAGGAAACCTTTAAGCCCTGCCCACTCTGCACAATCACTCTGTTATATATCCCTGAAAAGCTTAGGGTTAAGTTATGTGTCGTCATGAAAAACATCAATTTCTTTTATAAAATTTTAAATCATACTCAAAACGATTTTTTCTTTGTTAATACCCAGAAATCTCAGTTTCTAGATTTTATACTGCAGTACATGGTATTATCTTGATTAAATGATAAATAATTGACATTCCAACAAAAGTAGAAGAGTGTGTTCACCATGAAGTGTCTAATATCATCCAAAGAATAGATTGTTGGATTTATTAAGTAAACAAATGTATGCATATTTAATTCGATGAAGCCTCACTGCAAAAATACATGCAGTTCACTTCTAGTGTCTTGCCTTAGTGGTGTTCTTTAATAATCAAAATGTCAGTGTAATCAAATTGCTGTGGTACACTGGTACACATACACCCTATACCGTATATATACCTCTATATATATATATATATATATATATATATATATATATATATATATATATATATATATATATATATATATATATATATATATATATATATATATATATATATATATATATATATATATATATATATATAATTAGTGTACACTATAAATATCAGATACCATCTAACGTTTCACACCACTGTTTACATACTGTTACACACATAATTTAGCAGTATTAAATTATTCATAGTTTTTTGACTTGAGTTCACAGATATATGCAACTTATAACTACAGATATTAACTAATATTTCTGAAGGTCACCAATTCCTATATTAAAACACAAGATAAAAAGGATCACTTGTGGGTAAAAAGAAAACAATTTTATTGCCAAACTTCAATTTTCAAATGCTAATATCTCTGAAGCCATGTGTAAATCAAAGAAGGCACCCCAATGTTATTACATACACTATTATATGGAAACAAAAGGTTAAACCTCAAACCCTTAAGCATTCTTTGGTTGCCCTATAGGTGAATTCTTAAACTTTATCTATTCAAAGAAGTGTATCATTTTCTAAGAGTAAACTGATTAAGAGTAACCACGCATGTAGCCCATGTATCCACTCACCTTTGTGACGTGCTGCAGGGTCAAGATGTGAGATTGACAAACTAAGACTGCTCTTTTGAGAGTGACGATAAGGTAAGGGCTACATTCACACCTCCAGGTTTGTGCTACTGGTCTAGCTAGTCAGGCGAGTGTGTTATGTAAATGTCATGCCTGGCATAAAGTTGGATTTGTTGACTTTCATTCATTAGTTAGTAGACAGCACACCTGATGAAAAAATGTTTGATGAAATTCTGGTTTGGCCTGAGTTTAGTTTAAGCATACATTTACAGCATGCACTAATTAGGGTTCATACAAATTCTTGAAAATGAATTTTCAGGAATTTCAAGATTTTAAGCACAGATTTTTTTTTTTTTTGGTTTACACAGATTACAATTCCATGACTAAATAAACTTTTATTTATTTTATTTATTTATATTATTGGCTTTAGAACTTTTATAATACACAGGACCTATAACAAGAAGTCCCTGACTAAACAAACTTTTATTTATTTTATATATTTATATTACTGGCTTTAGAACTTTTATAATACACAGGACCTATAACAAGAAGTCCCTGACTAAACAAACTTTTATTTATTTTATATATTTATATTACTGGCTTTAGAACTTTTATAATACACAGGACCTATAACAAGCCAGTTTACTATTTAGACCACATTGTTATGAATATCTGTACAGAACAGGCAGGTTCATCCAGTTTTGGTGATTCCTGTGACTGACAGGAGTGAAACCTGAAGTGGTCTTCTGAGATGCTTTTCTGCTCATCATGGTTGTAAAGAGGGTTTATTTGAGTTAATGTGAACGTCCTGTCAGCTCAAACTATTCTGGCCATTCTTCTCTGACCTCTCACATCAATAAGGTGTTTCCATTTGCAGAACCACCTCAATGGATGTTTCTTTTTTTTTGGTTTTTGCACCATTCTGTGTAAACCCTAGAGATGTGAAAATTCCAGGAGATCAGCAGTTTCTGAAATACTCAAACCAGCCCATCTGGCACCAACACCCATGCCATGGGTCACTGAGATCACATTTCCCCCCATTCTGATGTTTGATGAAAACAATAACTGAAGCTCTTGACCTGTTTTATGCATTGCACACATGATTGACTGATTGGTTAATTGCATTAATGTGTAGGTGTACAGGTGTTGCTAATAAAGTGGATAGTGAGTGTACGTTGAATTATAGAATTTGATTAGTCAGAAGCTGTTGAACTTTCTATAACATCAGCTCTGACAGTAGTCCTGGCTCTAAGTCAAATCATGAGTTTATATACAGTACATTATTGTTTCTACAGTATAGTAACAGTTCATTCCACTTGTATAGTGGATACTCCATATAATTTGAGCCTAACAATTAGCAGATTTTTTAAAAAGTTGTTATTTAACCTTGCTCTGGTTAAGCTTCATGTAAAGTAAAGTGCTTCAGTCAGTGTTAGAGCTTTGAGGTAAAGCTGTTTAAGTTTTCCAACATAGGGAAGGTCTTCAGGACAGAGAAGTTTGTGCTTTTCAATTTTTGTTACAAGATGTAATTTTCTTCGTATTAACCCCAAGAGATAGAGAAAAGATAGAGAGGCTGGTATAATGGAAATCATAATGGGAGCTCGTTTCACAAACGTTTCACAACATTAAATATAATTATAAAATGAGGTAAAATGAGAAAATGTGGTGTACTGTATGTGGTGTTTTCAATAAAGAAAACATTAACCAGTAACATTGTAATAATCAATAAGCAGTATTTAAATTATGTATCAGAAAATGCTTAAGGGATATTTATGGATCACAGATAAATCTGTGTTGTATTTTTAAAAGCCTTCAAGTCATGTTACTACAATTTATTTTTATTTCTTATCTGGATTTCTGCCAACAAATAAAACTGTTCAAGTATTCATGCAGATACAACAGATACACAACAGAAACAGAGGGAGAATAAATGGAGCATAAGTAATAATGAATAGATCAAATAAAATAGAAACTAATATGGTCAAAGATATTACGATTTTGCGTGTCAGAGATATTACACATGCATACATAAATGTGCACACACCAAAGGTACATTCAAGGTACATTCACAACTTTGGCATACATAGAATGACAGCATTCTTCAAAATTCAGTAGGGGAGAGTTCACGACTAAAAAAAAAATCTTTCCCTGCTCAAATCCCCCAAAAGAAAAGAAGTTTACTTTTGTGTGTTGAAATGCCACACCTTTTCTATTCAGATGAACTGGACAGACCAGGTATCAGTGAACTGATCCATCAGCTTCTTAATCTCTGCTATGATGAATAATCTTTCAGAGCATGCTGTGGTTTACTGTTATGAATGAGGTGCGTGTGCTTGTGTCCTACACAAGGTGAGTGTTAGACAGACGGACCAGTGGCACACGCCACCTTGTAGATGAGCGTGAGGAAGACTGGGCATTGGACAGTGCAGCTGCTCTTCTCTTAATCTCTCGGGAGATCTGACACCAGGACAGAGGATAACAACAGCAGCCGTAGAAACAATCGCTGTAGAGACTGCCCTGAAAGAAACAGGAAAAGTCAGAGTAAGAGAGAGAAGAAGAAGCGGAGAGAGAGGGCGAGGGAGTGGGAGGATAAAGACAAGTAAAGGGCAAATGTGGGAGGTCATTAATGGTAATTATGGCTGATGGCATGAAACCTAACACTACCAGTATGTGACACAGGAATCCAGTGCCTGAAAGTTTCAGTTTGATTTAATGATTTTTAAACTGTCTGCACATTAAAAACAACCGTTTAAAAAAAAAAAAAAAAAAAAAAAAAAAAAATTATATATATATATATATATATATATATATATATATATATATATATATATATATATATATATATATATATATATATATATATATATATATTATATTTAGTATCTACTGTAGTATTGCTGTGTCATAGTTGTTTAAACAGTGTGTATATACTGTATATCTGACAGTCAGAAGGTGTTTCTTCATTTTCTATAACAGCAGCTGTGACAATAATATTGGCTGTAATTCCAGTCACAGGTTCACAGTGTACATTCTATTCTAATATGTACTGCTTCCTTAATAAAAAGCTCATTCACAGGAACTTGTATGGTGGAAAAATATATTCACTGATATGCTGACGCTTTCAATAAAGAGGTTGTTTCCCACCCCCATGTTTAAGCAAGTAGTCTCTGGTGTCAGTGCTTTTTAACAGTCAGCAAGTTTTCCTCCGTGGGAAAGTCTTCGGGACAGAAGACAAGCTTTCGATTTTTTTTTGTCTTTTTAACTTAATTGCTAAGAGAGATAAAAAGCAAGACAGGAGAGGGAAAGACGGTTTGTAGCTGCTACAATGTTAATTATAACAGGAACTAACTTGTCTCACAGATGTTCCGCAGCATTAAATGCAACTATAAATGGTTAAAAAGCATGGTGTGCTGTTCTTTTAATATATTACAATGCATTGGCTAATCATTGTGGCATAAGAGGAAGTGTACTTAAATAATTAACATTAATTATTGTAGATGTAGTTAATATTTAAAAAAAAAAAAAAACTACACATAGAGTCTCTATAGAAACAGGACATTTCAGACAAAAGTCTGTCAACAGCTGTGCAAGCAAAGTGCTCCTGAGGAGATGAAACAAGTAGATACTCAAAATGCTTCATTATGTTGTCAAAACATATCATGACATACATTCCATGGGGCTCCAAAGTTCTATGAGTGTAGATGAGCTCCTTCTGCTTATGTGTCCTCACTTCATTGCTCCCATAACAACAAATAGCAATGCAAACAGTGATGTCATTAATGTTATGAAAAGGAGAAATCCTTCATTCTGACTTTCAGTCCTACTATTACTATTCAACTTCATTCTCTTCATTCTCAGCTAACAAGAAACCGATTTGCAGTGAGACTGATGACTTCCTCCAGAAAAGTGAGGAAGTGCTTTATCCTGGTCAGTTATCCTGTGCTGGGAACACTGGGCATGAGGCGGGAATACACAATGACGACTTACTTTGGAAAAGTGAGACAATGTGTCACGATATTTATGACTAAGGATTTCCTATAAAAGTTATATAGCTCATGATATGACCTGTATTACCAACATTGGGCCTCATTTATCAAGCTGGATATGAATAGATGTATAAAAGGAGGATGGGCTGGTCTGTGCAGATGGCAGCTTTAAGCCACGGCGGTGCAAATGGCAGGATTGATATTACTGGAAGAATTAGCACAATTATGGCCTTAGAAGGCAACAGAGACCAGTATTTAGAGACCAGAATGATTTTTATTTTTCGGAGGATGAGAGCAGGTTTAGAAGCTATTTCTGTTTGCCATGGCATCTGCTCAATTTTATAAAGATGTGTCATGGTTTTGGCCTCGACAGTTATCAGAGAGTCTCTGTTAAAAGTTGTGCTGGATACACCGCTAAACTATATATATATATATATATATATATATATATATATATACACACACACATATATATATATATATATATATATATATATATATATATATATATATATATATATATATATATATATATATATATATATATATATATATATATATATATATATATATATATATATATATATATATATATATGTATATATATGTGTATATATATATGTGTGTATATATATATATATATATATATATATATATATATATATATACACACACACACACACACATATATATATATATATATATATATATATTCTTGTACACATGAGTCAAAAGTACTTGAACTTCTGCCTCTTCTTTTTTTTTGGCCGTTTAGTAGCCATTTTGTGATTTCCACTCTGTGAATGTAGCCTTTCTATGGAGTTTAGTGGGCACATGCCTGGTAATTTACGGATGAATGGCATTTATAAACATAAAACAAAATCAGCATTCATGAAATTTTTGTAAATCCATCATACATTTTTAGTTCGGTTTGACCTACACAGACATTTACATTACTCAAACACTGAACAGTGATGCCCACTGAGACAACAGACACACTGAACTCTACACAATACACTTCTAAGACAGACAGAATTCATGTGGTGAAAATTTAACATCCTACTAATAAAACAGTGGCTGAAAATATACTTAAAATCTTAAAAACCTGTCACAACCATCCCGAGACCACTTTCATTTTTAACTTCCATCCGTCTCCAGCAGACCTGCCTGTCACAAGTAATCAGCCTCAGAGTAACTGCTGTACTTCTGCATGCAACCATTTAAGTTGTATGTAAGTCATATATAACCATATTTCTGCTTACAAATTTACTAACAAAGCCGCTAAAATAACAGGCCCTAAAGGATCAGCTTTTGTGACTCTTCACTCCTAATATATCATTGCAAGAATTTATTTTTACTGACTTCTTGCAAGAGATCTGTTTTAGATTGGAGAAACCAAGAGGAGACTGGCTCATTGTCATTGTCAGGTCTTTTGTCTGAAACATCCTGTTTCTCAAGAAAACTTTGCATACTTTGTGTACTTTGCTTAACCTTTAGCACATCTCTTTGTAGTACACAAAACTTCTAGAGAAACAGGATATTCATCAGCTGACTTTCATCAGCTATGCAAGCAAAGTGTTTCCATGTATAGCTGTATATATACTGTACATCTACACTCCCTGCCAAATGTCTGCATACCTTTATGACAAAATGAGGTATCAACAAGACAGTAAAGTCGTTAGGATTCACGGATATTCCTTCATTATTACAAGTAACAGATGTTGTCAGGTGTGCATTTTAAGATATCGTTAGTGAAATATTTGCCTGTAGATCTGTCTCCATCTTTTGTATACTCTTGACAGATTTAAATCTTTGTGGTCATAATATTTGCCAAAACAATTCTTCTTGATGTTTCATCAGGAACTCTTTTCAGTGTCACACATTGCCTTCATCTGATCATGTCTGGAGTCTGAGAGGATCTTGATAAAACTCCTACTTCTTTTTGCTGGTTGTTTTCATTCATTCATTCATTCATCTTTAGTAACCACTTTATCCAGGTCAGGATCATGGTGAATCTGGAACCTATCTTGGAAACTAAGAGCGTGAGGTGGGAATACACTGTGGATGAGACTCCAGTCCATTGTAGGACATCATGGACACACACATTCACACACTCCTTCACAAATAGTGGCAATTTAGTGTAGCCAATCCACCCACTAGTATGTTTTTGGGAGGCTGTAGGAAAACAGAAAACCTATGGAGAACAAATGCAGAAACTCCACACTGACAGTAACCCAAGCTCAGGATTGAACTGGTGATACTGCGAGCTGCCAACACTACCTGCCTTTCTTCTTTACAGTCCATGTTTCTTGATTTTGATTTAGATTTGCTTTAGATTGCTGTCTTGTTGCAGTATACATCCATATTTGTAGGTGGGTGCATGGCAATATTTACATGTGCAATCTTATCATTGCAAAAACATCTCAGCAAATAATTTATTCTTGCACTTAATATAATTTGCATGCACTTAAGTAATGTGATAATGTGAAACTGATGATCTACACGAGTCATTCAGTAATGAGGCTTCTTTCCAAGTACATGACACATGCACCTCTACAGTTCCTTAAAACCCACTAATTAACCTGCTAAAGAGAAAGGGTGTGCCAAATTTAAATGTTTTGCTTCAGGGGAAAAGTTGGTTTAGCTCCATTTGGAAAGGTGTAGCGTTAAATTAAGTCTGTTGTGGGCAGGTCTTCTCTTCCTGTTTATGTTTGTACATGTGCACTATACATGCGCCAAATAACATGTTTCTTTATATCTAATAACGGCTTTAATCTGGAATAAAATATTGTAGTATATTGTTTACATGATCATTTGAATAATTGGCTTAAAGCTTAAACTCGTACTATGATTGTCTTATGATTGTAAACACACTCAAGTCTTATATTTCTAGAATTTGCATTAAACATGTATTCAATTACATATTATTTAATCAAAAAGTTTTATCCATTAAAAAATATGTATACCAGTTTGATTTATTGCAGTAAATGTAAATATACAGCATATGTTGGAGGTAGGGTTTGTGTGTGTGTGTGTGTGTGTGTGTGTGTGTGTGTGTGTGTGTGTGTGTGTGTGTGTGTGTGTGTGTGCGTGGGTAATTTGGCCCTTGGCTGACTTCATCATCTAACCCCCATCAACATCCTACACTCACAGTGTTGCTGAATGCTGGGAAGTTTTGCTGTTTGTTGAGGTTGGAGGTGAAGCGCTCTTATCAGCCCTTAGTCTCTAACTGTCAACATCACACATAGTTCTCACTAGATGATACACCGAGATGAAGACGTTTATCATAATGCGTTTTTCAAATGACATGAAGTGCAACAGTTTAGAAAATGACTCTAGAGCTGGCCTCTCGACAAGTGTGTATGCACCTTCTGGTATGTATTTTTCTGATGAGTATAAGTATGTATGTCGATGTATGGATACCTTAACAGCTTAACAGAACTGTGTGTGTGTGTGTGCGTGTGTGTGTGTGTGTGTGTGTGTGTGTGTGTGTGTGTGTGTGTTACCTCTATGCCGTAGCGTTCTCTTACTGCAGCACGCATAGCCAGGGATGCTGGAGGAACACAGCTCACACAATCCAGCAGAGGCAAACACACACATCCCCCTGCAGCTCTGCTCGTCTTACACGCAAACACAGGCAAACACCAGAGAGCAAAGCAACCTACACATATAAACAAAATCATGTACACAACCACCCACACACAGTTATGAGCACATCATAAGTATAGCTGATTTTGTGAAGGTTTACCAATTTATATCTATACTGTATTAGGCATCCCAGAAGAGGAAGAGTACTCACAGTCGCCCATGTCCCCCCAACATTCACACAGTCCCGTGCTCCACTGACCATAAAAAACTGGACCAGGCTGAGAGCGTACCACTGTCAACTCTACAGGGAGTCTTTCCATGTTCGTATCTAGTTCTGAAGCACAAATATTCCCCTTCAAATGTCCTGAATTGCAGTACTCATTATACGTTATGTGACAATATACCATAAAAATGAAACATACCTTTTTAGTAGAACCTTCTTCCTTCTCACAATAGAGTGTGTGACCATGTGATCTATGTATACTATAAACAGTAAACAGATAACTGGAATGATGTGTCTCAGGGTTTAAGCTACCTGCTGAGCAGGTCTTTATTTATTTATTTATTTATTTATTCATTTATTTAGGGAAACAACAGGCATTTACTCCAAAGCTAATACATATATCTATGAAACATAGCAACTAACTGTACTCAGATGAAACCTGACTATTAACACAGTGGTTCTCAAACTGTGAGTCCACTTGGGGGCGCCAAGGGGCCAAAAGTAATTTTTGTTTTTGACAAATTTATTAAACCATACTTTTGCCAAATGTTAAAAAAGTGGTAGTTAGTATTAAATGTCGATAAAATGAAATGTTTTCCAAACAATCACAATTTACGGCCATTCTGCACCCACTTAACATGTTTACAGTAATGCCATCAGAACAGTGCCATGTCTCTCAGGACAGCGATAGCTTTTGATTGCCAGTTGCCAGAGAAAATTATTACATTACACAAACTAGTTAACACCATTCATATCTACTTCTCCATTTCTCATAGCACAGTGGAAGGAAAAATGGACTTGGTGAAAATTTTTTATACCAATAACACTGACAACGAAACAGACAGGAAAAGAAGTCAGACTGAATCCTGAGCACCTAAACCTTTTACAATACAATACAATAATTATACATCAGGCATGCTTTTGACTGAGAGGTTACTTCTATGATTTGCATAACTTCCTGACCTGAGTGTAAAGATGATGCAGTTATGAGTAGCCTTTTACGCGATTATGATGATTAAGACATTTGCTGTAACAGCCTTACAACATGGGAGAGAGAGGAACCTGAGGCGTTTGGATTCAGATCACACTAGATCACAACCCACTTTTCCAGCAGATATTGTAATTCCTTATAACAGTCACTTTGCAAAACGATCACAGTCATATTAATGCTTAGGTCTGAAAAGGTGCTATAAACTTTCCCTTATCATGTATTGCTATATTCTGTCCATGTCTAATGCTTGTATAGATTTAGGTGCCAAAATATACCAGTTCTAATTCATTTCCCCAACCTCTTTTTATCCCTTAAAAACAGGTGGTTTTGTTACTGTGCCTTGAAAAATGGTAAGTGATCAATGTTCTTATTGGCTCTTTGGATTTTTATTGGAGTTTCCTAAGATTCCTTCTGTATATCCATTCTCTTTTCAGATAAGTTGTAAGGATTTTTGATAACTAGAAGTTAAATGTCTGTACCTTTTAGCTTATTTTATGGGTAACACTTTACAATAACAGGACATGAATAATCATGCACCAACTATGAACTAATGATGAGTTAAGGCACGTACAGTGGGGGAAAAAAGTATTTGATCCCCTGCTGATTTTGTACGTTTGCCCACTGAAAAAGAAATGATCAGTCTATAATTTTAACGGTAGGTGTATTTTAACAGTGAGAGACAGAATAACAACAAAAAAATCCAGAAAAACGCATTTCAAAAAAGTTATAAATTGATTTGCATTTTAATGAGTGAATTAAGTATTTGATCCCTTCGACTTAGTACTTGGTGGCAAAACCCTTGTTGACAATCACAGAGGTCAGACGTTTCTTATAGTTGGCCACCAGGTTTGCACACATCTCAGGAGGGATTTTGTCCCACTCCTCTTTGCAGATCCTTTCCAAGTCATTAAGGTAATTTTCAATACCTTGGCTGAGGGAAGGAGGTTCTCACCCAAGATTTGACGGCACATGGCCCTGTCCATCGTCCCTTTGATGCGGTGCAGTTGTCCTGTCCCCTTAGCAGAAAAACACCCCCAAAGCATAATGTTCCCACCTCCATGTTTGACGGTGGGGATGGTGTTATGACTCGGGGTCATAGGCAGCATTCCCCCTCCTCCAAACACGGCGAGTTGAGTTGATGCCAAAGAGATCTGACCACACCTGACCACAACACTTTCACCCAGTTCTCCTCTGAATCATTCAGGCAAACTTCAGACAGGCCTGTACATGTGCTTTCTTGAGCAGGGGGACCTTTCGGGCACTGCAGGATTTCAGTCCTTCACAGCGTAGTGTGTTACCAATTGTTTTCTTGGTGACTATGGTCCCAGCTGCCTTGAGATCATTAACAAGATCCTCCCGTGTAGTTCTGGGCTGATTCCTCACCGTTCTCATGATCATTGAAACTCCACGAGGTGAGATCTTGCATGGAGCCCCAGACCGAGGGAGACTGACAGTTTCTTCCATTTGCGAATAATCGCACCAACTGTTGTCACCTTCTCACCAAGCTGCTTGGTGATGGTCTTGTAGCCCATTCCAGCCTTGTGTAGCTCTACAATCTTGTCCCTGACATCTTTGGACAGCTCTTTGGTCTTGGCCATGGTGGAGAGTTTGGAATCTGATTGATTGATTGCTTCTGTGGACAGGTGTCTTTTTACAGGTAACAAACTGAGATTAGGAGCCCTCCCTTTAAGAGAGTGCTCCTAATCTCAGCTCATTACCTGTGTAAAAGACACCTGGGAGCCAGAAATCTTGCTAATTTATAACTTTTGTGAAATGCGTTTTTCTGGATTTTTTTGTTGTTATTTTGTCTCTCACTGTTAAAATACACCAACCATTAAAATTATAGACTGATCATTTCTTTGTCAGTGAGCAAACATACAAAATCAGCAGGGGATCAAATACTTTTTCCCCCACTGTACTAATCATGAACTAATGAGGATTTAACCTTAAGTACAATGAATTCATGCGTGAATAACGACCATCTTAAGTACAAGTTAGTACATGTTTGTTAGTTAATGTATTATTTAACATGTAGGGGTAAACTAAATCAAACATGCTTTATAAGAAAGAATATGAATTAAACGTGCATCATTTCAAATTGTTTATATAATTTGCCATATGCAGCTGCGTACACAAACATCATTGAACGGCACTGGATTACTTTCATAACACTGGTTTTAAATGTTGATAAATAGCATCTGCTAAATGTATAAATGCTACTATATTAATTTCACCCTTGTGGGCAAAGGAGCATTGCCCTGGGCCTTAGCCATCCAGTGGGATCTAAAGAAAAATGGATGGAGAATGATGCAAAACAGGTTGAGATGAAATTATTGGTGTTTATTATTAGTGCGTCTTTCTATGTTCGACAAGGAGGATCAATATAAATTATTAAAGTAATCCAGTGCCATCCAATGATGTTTGTGTCCACAGCTGCATATGGCAAATTATATAAACAATTAGATTAGAATTATTCACATTTAATTCATTTTCTTTCTTATAGAGCATGTTTGATTTCGTTTACCTCTACTGTACATGTTAATTAATACATTATCTAGCACGTGTACTTAAGGCGGTTGTTATTCATGCATGAATTTATAAAACTCATGGTGTAGTTAAGATTAGATCCTCATTAGTTTGTGATTAGTACATGCCTTAACTCATCATTAGTTCATATTTAAGTAAGTATTAATTCAGGTATTAGTGCATGATTATTCATGTGGTGTTATTGTAAAGTGTTATAATTTTATGTCATATAATCAATATGCTTCATGTGTTTAAGTCTTATCCCTTCGAAAGCATCCATTAAAACAGAAATTATATATGTTAAAATTATATCAGAATAAAGTCCTGTCCCATATCTGGTGTCAAATGTGACAGAATTTTCAAAGGGCTTCGACACAAAATACACAGTCCAGCTCTAAGATTTACATATGTAAATATGTTCATGGCAGTGAATTTTAAATGAGCTGCTCTTCCAGCTCTATATAAGGACTACATAGAGTGGAAAGGGGTTTAACTGCATGAACCTTTTCACATTTCAATAAGTTTCAATGGACATTTTGACCTCTTCTTCTTCCATTAGGCCATTCTGAATTCTTCATGATTAACATTATAGATATTATATATAGATAAATATTATAGCTCACATGCAACCATTCAAACAGCCATAGAGTGGTAGTGTTTCTTCATCTTCACACCATACATACACAGTGAGGTTAGTGAGAGAGTCATGAACCACCAGGAGCTGAGCTGATAGTACTTTCAGATAGAAAGTGCTATGCATGAGAGAAATGCACTGGCTCTGAAACAGTGTGTTTTCAACCCTGTGGACACAAACTTGTGGAAACATGTTTAATGCCATGGTTTTTGCTTGAATCTGGCCAAAACGAACACTACCACGATAAAGATTATATCAGAGTTTCACAACATCCTGTTCAGGAGGTAAACACAAAAGGAGAGAAGCATGAGGAAAATTTGGCATTTATCATACATTTAATTAAAACATCTGAAATTTTAGCACAACATATGTTGTAAGTCTTTGTCACTGTAATTGTGTAAAGTAAATCAAAAGTAAAACCATAAGAATATATTTAAAGCTACTGTATATAAAAGACATAGACAAAAGAGCCAGGAACCAATAAATTGCTAAATATATGAAAATTACAGTGTCTAGATCATTATTTGATCATATATATCAAGCTACATATCAAGAAATATATATGTATATGTATGAATTAAGTTGAATGTTACACAGCAAGCAGCTAGACAAATGAGAAATGTAGAGGAAGTTTTTTTTGGTCCTGAATATACTCTTGTGAAATTAGATTATAGCAGTTTAAAAAGGGAGGGGAACGTTGAGTAACCTGTTGCTACTGATCTTGCTTGTAGGTGGTGTCTTATTCCTGGCACCTGGGTGGAGTCAAACACACACACACACACACACACACACACACACACACACACACACACACACACACACACACACACACACACACACACACCCACACACACACAGATTAAAATCATGATTAATCAATGCCACACATGTAAACTGTGATATTGAAAATATAAATTGAACATGGGTTAAATAAATTACCATTGTTCTGCTTTTTGCATGAATACTCTCCATCAGCTTTAGAAGATAGTATCTTCAAGGTCACAATGTTGTTTCTGTGGACTAGAGAGACAAAGAGAGAATAATTTCTAATCTGGATTTGGCATAACAAAATTGCATTGCATAGTGGGAAAAAGAATCAGCCCTGATATAAAATAGTAATAGAATACTTACATGTGCATCTGCAAAGATTCGGCTGCTTCACATGCTGAGATTGTACTAACAAATATAAAAGATTACGTTAAAAAAAAAAAAAAAAAGTACTGTGCAAAAGCCTTTGCACCCTATTTTTTTAGTACAAACTTTGTTACAGATTTTAATTTTATGACTTCTAGAATATCGAGTCAGTACAAAAACATTTCAGATTTCCAAACATTAGTTTTCCAGCACAAAATTAAACGTTACAGAATAATGTTTGTAAGTCAGTAAAGAAACCACCATATTACGAAAGAGACCACTTTTCAGACAAAAAGCATAATGAAGTTTTGTTTTGCGTGCAAAAATGAGAAGCAAGTGCAACAGTCAAACACAACTATGCAGAAATTGTGAAACCAATTAGATGCCACATAAATTTATAAAATAAATATAAAAACTTGAACATTATTTTTCTCACGTTATTACCAGGTTATAATTTTCCCTGTATAGACAAATTCCATAATAAATTCTCATAAAAAGATGCCATTTCAGGGTCCACCTCAATCTGGCCTTGGGCATCTTGATGTGATAACATATATCATAAGTTGTTTTACAGCAATACTTATTCCACATCCTCAAAAGACATTTCAGATATTTACATAAATCTAGATAGGAAAATCTAGATGTCCCTTTTAAATATGGCTGACATGTTTGTGCTAACTGGATAAGGTAATGCTCAGATGTTGAGGATTATTGGGATTCACTTCTCTGTTCATTTCTGAAAGGCTGAATTGGACTTAATGAAAGGTTTAACTTCTTGAATATGAATTAAACATCTAGAGAGGAGTGGACATCCATAAAACAGCATTTTACTACATATGCAAGAGTATATGTGTAAAATAAAATGATTTGTAGTTATTACCTGAGTGGTTGTTTAAGATGGTGGCCAGGATGACCAAGGTGAAAATCATCAAAACGAGCTTGGACATCTTTTCAGTGGTATTGGTTTACAATTGGTCTCTGTTCTTCTTTCTTCTGAGTTATAGATGCGGAGAGGTCTTGCTTCTACTTATATACCCTTAGATGGACTGTCTGTAATCACTCACCTGATCTCCAACTCACACAATAAAACACATATTAGGTTTGCATACTGGTCAGGGCAAATGGGTCTCAACAGGTCCTAACATGTCTTAATCTTGTACAGATGTCTGAGAACAAAGATTTGTTGTTTATTGCCAAATTCTGTAAACATAACCACTGAAGAGGAAAAAAAAGATGTGAAATTTGAATTCTTCAGGGTTTGATTACAATCTGTGGTCATACACCAACTGATCAGGCGACAAAGTTGTTCATGGAAGTTCTCACTGGCTCATCTTTGCTCATTCTTGGCAAAAAATAAAAGCTTTTACATTCACCTGCACTTGACAATGTTTACCCTTGTACATGGGTTTGCAGTCTTTCATAACTCCTGCAACGTATTTATGTCGGAACAGCAGTCATTTGTAAGGAATGTCTTCCTGCTCTGCAAGCTGTTCACGGAAGTAAATTGTTTACTGACCTACTCTGATCAAGACTGCTTGTTTGTGCAAGTCCTTTGCATTGTAGGTGTTCTTTAGGAAGAAATTTGGCATGTTTATAGGGGAGAAACTTAATAACTTGATAAGGCTCAGACTCACAGTTTTCAGAAGTGAGTCTTGATTATAAAGACACTATTGATATGCATATGAGAGAAATGAGCATTTATTACATTTCTTTAGGATTTAGGATCAGACTTTGTCTTTACACCCTGATGAAGACATGTTTGTCAGAAGTTAGATTACCTTTAGAATAGGCTCTCTACACTCATAGGCTTACATTTACATTTATGTTTATGGCATTTGGTAGATGCCCGTATCCAGAGCCACTTACATTCATCTCATTCATACATTTGAGCAAGGGTCTTGCTCAAGGGCCCAGCAAAGGCAGCTTGGTAGTGCTTGGATTTGAACTCATGACCTTCTGCTTGCTAAGATGTCCAGAGAATGGGCAGACCTGGCTAGAGCTGACAAGATGTCTACAGTATAGTAACTCATATAAGCACTGCTTACAGCTGTGTTGAGCAGAAAAGCTTCTCAAAACACACAACATATCAAACATTGAGGCAGATGGGCTACAACAGCAGAAGACCACACTGGGTTCCACTCCTGTCAGCCAAGAACAGGAAAGTAGCCTCACCAAAACTGGAGAGTTGGAGATTGGAAAAAAAGCATTGCCTGTTCTTAATCTTATACATCCTAAGTCTTATACTTTCTGGAGAACTACTAGCGAACTAGTCACTAATAATGAGTTGTCATGTGTTTCACATTACAATACTGTTTCAGGTCATCATTAACTCCTAGGGAAGGACATACTGACACGTCAGTCATTTTTAAACATATACAAATGACTTACTCATTCAGTAATTAATAATAATTCAAAGACTATGGATATAAGACACATACACAAAATGATGGATTTACGTGAGCCGTCTCTTATGAGTGATCTTGATGATGACCTTTATCAATGGTTAAATGACCTTTAGAATAGGCTATCTATATCAAAACTCTGCGTCAATATCAGCTTTGTAGGGTTCATAGATGAAAATGGACTGTAGCATTTAGACCGAGCATACAGCCTGACATTATTTTCTTTTGCGTGGGATATGCAAACACCTCCACTGTGCATGACTCATGTTGTAGCCTACACTGCCCACATAAATGTGTGGGAAGATATTTGCATGTGGTTGTGTGGCCTCGATGTGTGTGTGTACACGTGCGTGTGTGTCAACACTGTCCTCCCACAACTGCTAAGATTCGCCACTGTGCTGTAGTGCACACACACACACACACACACACACACACACACACACACGTTTTTCTATCTTTGTAAGTACCTTCCATTGACATAATGACTTCTGATACTAATAACGTTGTGCCTACATCTAACTCTCATCTCAATCTCAATAACTATAAGACAATATTTTAGTTTTGGCTTCTTCAAAATAAAGCTTTTCACATAAGAACTGTAATTTTGTGAGGAAATTATGCACCATCCTATCATTGTATCCGATTATTTGGTCATTTTTGGTCCTCAGAAAGGGCTAAAACACACACACACACACACACACACACACACACACACACACACACACACACACACACAAAGCCCTTCCCTCGCAGTGACGCGCACAGAAACGACCAAGGAAATCCCCAAAGCCGAAGTTACGACACAATTAGCTGTACGTGTAAAACAGCCTACTTCCGGCTTGCAACACTGAAAACAAGCAGCCGTGTTGTTTTACCTGCTTTATAGACGTCTTTCTCTCCTATAGGACTAACGTTAAACGGGTAAGTTTCCTGTTTTGGTTTTGTATCTCTCTGATTCGTCGAGGAAATTGATTTTGGTGGGTTTATCTACCCGGCGGAAACCCGGATACCTGCGCGCGCGTGTGTGAGTGTGTATACCTTTGTGTTGACAGATCAACACGAGGAAGGAAACGCGACTTGACACATTGCAGGCTAAAAGCTACAAAACGGACAAAACCATCGGATCTTTAGTAGACCTGAGACATTTTGCCCGTCCACACATTGAGTGATTGTGTGCCAGTATTATCCAGGACAGACTAGATGCGTTTGTGTGTTTATCGAAGTAGTTTTCAGTGTTATAAGTGCTAAGAAGCTAGCGTTTCGCCCACGCAGCTAAATCCGCATTTAACATCCACAGGTGGTTTAAAGCGACCTCACAGCGCTGCTACAGCAACAAGACGAGCTCTTTCAGGACACAAAGGAGATATATGAAGAGATCGTGTGAATTTGAGCAGTTAGACGCGGCCGCTGTCATGTACGGAAGTGCAGGTCTGCCCGAGCTCATCCCGCCCGCATGCGCAATGCGACCCAGCGTCGTCCTGCCCTACAGCTCCGGACCCGGAGCAGGGGACAGACACGGGGCACAGCTGACCTCTAACCCCCGCAGGATGCACAGAGCCCCCAAACTCGGACAGATCGGCCGCTCCAAGAGAGGTTAGTACCCACTGAGCGTCTAGGTTTCATTTGCATGCCTGAGCTACATACCTATGTTCAACACAACCTTACCCAGCTGAAAAAACAACAACAACAGAAACCAGCACAGAAATTCCAATGGTTTCCACTACAAATACCATTACAAACCATCAGCTAACCATTAAAACCATTACCATTATTGGTCCTTATTATTACCATCATTGTGTCCACTAGGCATAGCATAACAACCAGTAGAGACCCATAGGGACCATTATAGTTTCCATTAAAACCAATACAACTCCCTTTATAACTATTAAAACCATTACAAAATCTATGAGGGTTTATATATATATATATATATATATATATATATATATATATATATATATATATATATACATTTTTTTTTTTTCCAGAAGGGGTGGCACCACCTGATTATGTACTGTATACACTGTTCAACACTGAGATAAAAAAAAAAGTACTAAACTGTAGGCTACCTTTCCTGGGGTGGTGAACTCAATGGTACATCTTTAATATGGATCTTTCACCTGGAAATGTGTCCTTTAAAACTGTTCCAGTTAAAGCTTTTTTTTTTTTCCAGTAAAGCTTTAACTGTACACTACATGCACCTTTCTAGGTAAAAGCTACATATTAAAGGTACAAAATGTGTATTCAGGTGTTTGCTGAATCCTTTGGATTAGTATACATAGTCTACATAGTAGTAATGTTGTGATTTGAGGTTAGAATTAGAGTAGCATGTCTCATTTCAAATGTGACCGCTGTGTCTTTTTGATATTTAGGTTGCACAATGGTATACCATATACTGTATAACACATACAGTTTTGCCACATGACCAAATATACAGCAAAGCTACGCATTTCTGTGCAGAGTGGCTAAACCATCAGACATGATAAACTGTCTTCTCTGATTTGAGCGGGGAAATTTTTTTTGTCATTTTATTTATACACATATATAGTACAATGGTATAAAGTATACTGTGACTCCAGGAGTGTCTGAACATGGGGCTGTGAACACAAAGTGGAAGAACTGCAGTCGTCAACCTTGAGTCATGTAATGTAGGTGTTAGTCACAAACTAACAGATTTCTCTTTTTCTTCCTCTCGCTTTTGTTAAACAGTGGACCTTGATGATGAAGACTTGGATGATATCATGAACAACAACAGGAGCTTCCCTCTTTCTATCAGTGTCTCACCTGTTGCCTAAAGCATGCTGGACTGTGTCAAAGCTGCATCATGGCCAACATCATTAATTAAGTTATGAACCATTACAAAATGCACACAATTATTACGAAGTGGAATCATTTTAAAACACACACACACACACACACACACACAAAATATACTCTCTCTCTCTCTCTCTCTCTCTCTCTCTCTCTCTCTCTCTCTCTCTGTGTATTTTTCTTTTATCTCAGGACTGCTGACTGTTCAGTGCTCTGCTGTGATCATTGCTTGTTCAGCACTTGTAACTTTAATCTTATGGCTGTGACGTTGACTGTGTCGTCGTTCCCTCTTTGTTCACACTGCATTTTGATACTGAGATCGAAAATGATTTCTAAAGGCACAGGGCTATATTCATTCAAGTAAAAAAAAAAAAGCACTTTACTGAGCGGACAAAGACCAAAGCTAGGTTTGCTTCGTCCGCTCACACAAACGTGTTCTGTGAAAATCTGTCAACCTGTAACGCACCATTAGCTTAGGATTCACAGTTACCTTGGAAACCGGGGTCTTCTGGCATGTTTCTGCTCCCTGAATATTTAGCAGTTAAAGTGTACTTGCAGGGAGTGCTTTTTCACCTTTGGTCTGAACGAGTTACTCTCTAAAACGGTTTAATATAATGGTTGTGCTAATATGTGGTTTGTGCATTATAATTGACTTGCATGAACTTGCTCGTTGATTTTCATTTTGTATGTGCAAATTGCATTTTTGAAAAATAAATTATGCATGATTATCATATTCTTCTGTCCTGTTGATTAAGTCAATAACACAATCTTTGCATAATGTTAGGGAGCCGGTTTACTATTCATGTATTATAATTTTCGATTCATGACTGAAGAAAGCTATACACTGCACTGCTATTATGAAATATTTTAGTTTTTATTTTGGTTTCTATAAACTGTATGCTTATGATCAGATTTTGTTATGTATTAATGACCAGACTAATTTCTTTCTAGATTTCTCTCTCCTCCCTTACACACAATGCAGATTCATAATAATACAATCAGTCATTACAGCAATGTTATAAATAATAGAAATTTTATTTTGTATTTATTTTACACTGGGACATTTTATTTTGCATTCGTAATTGTAGCAAGAAAAAAACCCCCAAAAGAAACATAACACAAAAATCACTGAACACAGCGAGATGCAACCTCACTTGTGGAGGCTATACTATACTGCAATATGATACACAGGAAAACACTTGATTATATAGATCCACTTTATACGGATACTGTAAAAGTACATAAATTGGTGCAAGGCTTACAAAACACACTGACTCACTGAATATATCTCTAGCACTTCAGAGAATTATTCTCATCATTTGTTGTATTAAGGTGTTTTTTTTTTTTTTGAGTGGACTAGAGCAGAATGGGATGTGAAACTGTAATGTAAACATGTTTAGTTCTCAGAACTGTAAAATCTTTCTGTTGATTTATACCATTAGACCATTAATAAAGAGGCAAAAAAGGGCACATTTATCACATTTACTTGTGTATCAGAACAGCATTGTATTAACATTCAACCTTCCAAACGACAACATAACAGTACAAGAACAGGTGATCGAATCGAGTGCTTGATATATTCACTTCACTGAGTGAGTGAGCCAGAACCCAGACCAGTGGGTTCAAGTGTTAAAAGGTCCAGTGCTGTGAAAAAGTATTTTCCCCCATTCTGATTTCTTCTGTTTTTGTATATATCTCATACTAAATAGTTTTAGATCTTCAAATGAAATACAACATAAAACAAAGGCAACCTGAGTAAACACACAATACAGTTTTTATTTATTAATTTTTTGTTTTTGTAGAAAAAAGTTATCCAACACCTATCACCAATGTGAAAAACTAATTAAAATTAAATTCTGTTTGTGCCACCTTTAGCAGCAATAACTGCAACCAAACTCTTCTGATAACTGGAGATCAGTCTTTCACTTACTTCTAGGACTAAGATTTACTCCTATGCTTTGGATCACTGTCCTGTTGCATAATCCAGTTGCGCTTCAGTTTCAACTTACGGACTGAAGACCGGACATTCTCCTTTAGGATTTTCTGGTAGTGAGCAGAATTCATTTTTCCCTCAATTATTGCAAGTTGCCCGAAGCAGCAAAGCATCCCCACACCATCACACTTCCACCACCATGCTTGACCATAGGTATGATGTTCTTTTTGTGGAATTCTGTGTTTGTTTTATGCCAGATGTAATGGGACACCTGTCTTCCAAACAGTTCCACTTTTGACTCATCAATCCACAGAACGTTCTCCCAAAAGGTTTGAGGATCATCAAGGTGTGTTTTCAGGTTCAAAATTCAGATGAGCCTTAATGTTCTTCTGGGTTAGCAGTGGTTTTCGCCTCGCCACTCTTCCATGGATACCATTTTTGCCCAGTGTCTTTCTGATAGTGGAGTCATGAACAGTGACCCTTTATTGATGCAAGAGAGGTCTGTAGTTCCTTTGATGTTGTCCTTGGCTCTTTTGTGACTTCCTGGATGAGTTGTTGCTGTGCTCTTGGAGTAATTGTGGAACGTCAGCCACTTCTGGGAAGGTTCACTACTGTGCCGAGTTTTTCTGTTTGGACATAATGACTCTCACTGTGGTTCTTTGAAGTCCTAGAGCCTTTGCAATAGCTTTGTAACCCTTCCCAGACTGCAGTTTCATTGATTTGGGGAATTAGTAACTAAGGGGCAAATATATTTTCACACAGGCCCAGTTGGTATTGGATAACTTTTTTGCTTCAAGAAGTAACATTATCATTTAAAAACTGTATTTTGAGTTTATTTAGGTTGCCTTTGTTTCATCTTAGCATTTGTTTTAATTTCTGAAACAATTTAGTATGGGATATACACAAAAACAAAAGAGATCAGGATAAATACTTTTTCACAGCACTGTAGGGTTGTAGTGTGAGTGATGGATGAAGCAGAGAGATTTATCTCTAACAGAGATTCAGCCACTAGATCTGATCTAAATCAGTTTTTTTTCTCTTTTCTTATTGTAGTCATGGGGACCCCATGTTCGGTGTGTTTTTGAGATGGTCATGCTCTAACACACCTGATTCAAGCTCTTTAAGAGCAGCTTCAGAAGTGTTAGAGTAGAAGAATTACAAAAATGTGCATAGTATGGGGTACACCTATAAATAGTCAAGTCACCACTAGATCTTGTATCGCTATTTTTATGTTTTATATTTCGTCAGTCATTTGTTAGCCATGCTATATTTGCTAAGATCTGTTTTTTTTTTTTTTTTTTTTTGCATATTCACTCAACACAAATGTTGTTTAAAAAAAAAATTGTCAAGGTGCTAGAGGTACCTATAAGTAATAAGTAATTCATTACATATTAAAATGGAGGTTGAATTGAGACGCAATCTGAGTCTGTTAATCTTTTGTCTTGCACTTCCAAGAGGTGAAGCAATTAATACTGTAAAAATGACAGCCACCGAGGCTGCAGTGCTGTAGCATTAGAGAAAGCACCCCTAAATACGTTCATTTCTCTATTACCAATCTAGACAGACAAATATAGCTCAAATACCAAAAATCTGTCCAAAATAAATAGCAAAACAGCATTTGTGTAACTTTTGAATGCTGTTCACACAGTTTATTTTGGTGTGTATATTCGAATATGTACTTTGTTGGCCATGTTTTCTTTCTTTTTTTTTAAGCAAATGCTTTGTTTTAAATAAATGTTGTAAATCAAACTTCTAGGTTGGCCAGGGGGAATACACAGCTTCTCCTGTTAGATAGGATGATTAAAGGTTTTGGTCTTGGTTATTCAGTTTTCTGGGCAGTTGTGTACTTTACACAACTAAAGGGCCTATAATGCCCTCTAGTGGGGATGATGATAGCTCACCATTATGCACTTTCAGCACTAATTTTTTGAAAGAAGTGTGATTGGATACAGATAGAGTGCTAGAAGCCTACAGTTTCCTATTATAACAAACTCAACGAGCTAATAATTCTTCACTGTTCCTTTGCACCATGGGTTATTATAAAACGTAAACTCTTGTTTTTCAGCAACTGTTGTATATTATAATGCTGAAGATGGCATATTATAATCAGCACCTTCTGTCGTTCTCACTCTATGGATTAACCATGTTTTCCACCTACTTCAGTTTAATCCATCAGCCTCAGTCCCATTTTCCTTTTACAGGGATCCTTTATCATATACAGTTCCTGTCGGGTCATCTGTAAGCAATCACACGTACTCCTTGGTGCTGTTGGAGGTGCGAGCAGAGTTTTTAGAGTACTTGGAAACCTGTTTGCCTCGAGGGCAAGAGGCCACCAATAAAGCTCCGCCAAGAACATCGAGAAAAGATCCAGCCCATGCGATGAAAATGGCTGCGCCAAACTCAAACCTGGTAAAAGAGGGGAACAGAAGAGAGAGAGAAATAACTACACTGTAAATCCACACATTTTATACACACCTACAGTATCTGTCAAAAGTCTAATTCAATTTTCTAATTCTAGCATTTGACTTGATCCCATTGCAGGATTAATAAAAAATGTTAATACTGGGTGTTGTGTACATTTGATCTTAGATAAGGAATTCCATAACAGAGCCATGATCTCAGCATCATGGAGGCTGCCTGAGACCTGCAGAAAGTCTGCAGAAGAACTGTAGGAACAACCTATCAGCTAATTTCCCTATAAAACTACACCTCGGAGAACTGTTTTTTCCCCCAGTTCAAAGGGGGTTCACATCAAATACTGATATAATTTAGTCTTTTAACATTTACTGCTCTTTATGTTTAATTTATATTTAGAAACTTTTCACTGTAACATTATTTGTTTGTAAAAGTGATTTACATGTGCCTAAGACTTCTGCACAGTACTAAACACACTAATGATCATTAATAATCTTTACTATTGAAATAAAAAAAAATAATAAAAAAAAACTCCTCTAAGATTCTGTGAATGAACCTACTTGGTGTTGACTGGAGTATAGGGGTTGTAGAAAGCACGGATCACGTTGTGGGCGAACCAAGAGCATGCAACGATTGCACTGAGAGCTGCAAGACCGGAACAAAAAGAACACTTAGGAAAACAGGCAGGTAGAAAAAAAGTGTCATACAGTAAACTGCACGTATGAAAACATCAAGCAGCTTTACTTCATAGCTCGTCACAGCTTCTAAAGACCATCAGTCTTTATAATGAAGGCCTTTATTACAAGCTTCTATGACTGCCCCTATGTGAACTCATAGCTTTGTACTAAGTGGCAGGACTTTTGGCAGAAGATCAAACTCAGTCCTGGACATGCTTTCAAGATTTTGTTCAAAGTCCAATAATACACACTGTAATCTCTAGTTGTTTTATTTTGCCTTTTTATTTGTGCTTTGAGGTTACATGATCCTTATTAAAATAGACATATTAAACACACTCACCCCCGATGAGCAGTATGACGCCACCCATCATAGCAGTGCGGGCTTTACGCACTTTATTTTCCTCTCCACATGTGGTGCACTTCATACCTACGCAGGCGACTCCCAGTCCAGCAATCGACACAATTATGCCAACTATCATTAGTGCGCGGGTTGCCTGGAGAGAACCTAACACATACACACACACACACACACACACACACACACACACACACACACACACAATATGCATGTTACAATCATACAAGCAAAACTACTGCAAACTCTTTATCACTTAAATCCTTACAGTCATAAATAGTGGAATTTAACACAGAAAAAGATCATATTTTTAACTGTAATAAATTAACTTTCAAGAATCCAAAGTTGATCATAGGGTGGATCAGTGGTTCAGCATGTAGTGTTGCCAGCTCCCCTAGTTTGATCCTGAGCTCAGGTTACTGTCGATGTAGAGTTTTGCATGTTCTCCCTCCATGTCCCACTTTAAAAACATACTAGTAGGTGCATTAGTTATGATAAATGAGTGTGTGAATGTGTGTGTGCATGGTGCCTTCACGTGTTCCCAGGATAGGCTCCAGATCTACCATGACCCTGGCTAAGATAAAGTGGTTACTGTAAGTGAGAGAATGAGTGAAAAGGCATCACGATAATTTGGATACTTGTGTATGTTACTAATATTTCATGGGAACAATCTACGCAATATGTTGTGCTTTCTGAAGAGCAGAACAATAAAAGGTATAATTAGTAGGATATACTAATCAGCATCCAGGATGGGAAAAAGGAAGACAGAGAATGTGTGTGTGCATGTGTATGTGAGGGGGTTTTACCCAACCAGAACCAGCCTGTACCAGTAAATCCCTGTATATTCACATTAAAAACAAGGGGAGGTGGGGAAGGGTGTAACGACGTGAAAGAATGACTCCTCTAGCATCATTCATTACAGCACAATAAAAGCTCTCTTGCCAGGCACTGAAAATACTTGAGTCTGGAATCCAGTAACTACCCTCCCTACAGTACTTCCCCCATCTTATTCTCCCTCTTCCCTCTGTCTTAACTCAACCTGCTGTCAGGTGCAGCCTAAACCGGTTTGATCTGGACATCACCCCGAGTTTCCAGTTCAACATCTGCCCATTGCACCAAGTCATGTGGATATCGATGAGAGAGGGAGTAAATATGTAAGATTGGAGAGGAGTTGGACAGGATTGAGGGGATTGGATGCCATTGTTTGAGGGGAGTGGTGTTGTGCAGACGCTGCATTCTTATTAACAAAGCAATAGCCTTCTGTTTCCAGGGCTACACTACCTTGATGTGATCAAAGCCCATTTATCCAGCTCAGGCATTGTGCACTGTGGTGCTCCCCTAGGAGAAGTTTGTGTGTGTGTGTGTGTGTGTGTGTGTGTGTGTGTGTGTGTGTATGTAAGTTTATGGAGGTTGTTGTTGCCAGTTGTAACCAGTAAAATCATCTTACACAAGCCTGTCAATGAAGAATAGTTTATTCTATTTAAATTAAAACACAGAAGTCCTGGAAATTATTTATTCAAAATACTCAGACCTGCTTTCCAAATTTGACTACTCTGCTGAAAATTCCAGCTTAGTCTGACCAGCTACCAGCTGCCAAAATTTGACTGAGCTGGTCAAACTGGTAGACCATTTAAGTTTAAGGTAGAAAGGAAAGTGTTTCTCAATTGCCGCTACTAATGCAACAACAAGGACCAATAATGGTAATGGTTTAAATGCTTAGCTTATGGTTTGTAATGGTATGTGTAGTGGAAACCATTAGAATTTCTGGGATGGTTTCTATAGTTTTTTTTCAGCAGAGACTTAAGATGGATAAAGTTACCAGCTGGCAAAGATGCTCTACCAGTGGTCTATCAAGTTGGATTTAATGAGGTTACAGTTTAGTTAATAATATTTGCTTATATGCATTTTGTAATTTTTCCCCCCAAAGGTATCTGAGTTCAATACATAAACCAGCTATGGTAATAATGTACTTTTGCACCTCCCAGTGCTTCCAGACCCAACAATAAGCTCAGTGTATGCTGATACAAAGCTTTCATAGTTAGAGAGCTGAACGCTTGACTCTGAGGGAAATAACACAGCACATACTGTAGCAATGCAGGAAGAAGAAAACGCCATCAGTAGTACATTAAAACCACAGGTGTTCTCAAACAACACAGGTGCGCTTAGCTCAGTCATCTCACAGCCACACACAGTCTGTTTCTGTTTGTTTCTATTCGTTGTTATTTAACTGTTTTCAGAGCTTAATCTTTTTAAAGAGGGGATGTATTGCTTGTCCAATATTTCGTCCACGGTATTTATATGTATTTTAGCGGAATTGTGACGTTAACAACGCAGTTTTCTAACTACTGCTAGCCTATTTACTATTTTCTACTGAACAGTTCACTGCGTTTTTCTAACGCACCCATGACGCTAAAAAACGCAGTTAACGGTTCCGCAATAAATGATGCCGCGTTCAGACTTTAAAGTTCCACATAATACTTCAAGACGTGTTTATTAGTTGGAGAACAAATTTGATATCAAAATTTCCGACTTGTTACTGAATTTACCTTGACCGAAAGCAGAGTTTAACTGGCCGGTGGTTAGTTTTACATTTTATATTTTCATTTGAAATAATACAACTTTTGTAATCACCAGACACTAGCTCAGCATCAAATTATTTGCATCAAATTATACGCATTCTTACATCAGAGGAAAATAACGCACCAAATAACCAAAACAGTTTGTGCACTTGAAAAACGCAATAATGATTTCGCAAGTGGGATGGAGTGGTATCCCATCCCATCCGAGCCCATCATCCCCTGACCAGGATATAGCGCTTTTGAAAATGAATGAATGAATGAATGAACTAACACTATCACAGGAGAACTTGAAGGTAGCATTAATGCATTAATGCAATGGAAAATGTGTTCTAGTTTGTTTCATTTGTTTACACTTACTGTCCAGCTGCAGGACGGAGTCGTAGATTTTGCACTGGAGTTGACCAGTGCTCTGGAAAGCGCAGGACATCCACAGGCCCTGGTAAGTAGCCACTGCCGTGATGATGCTGTCTCCTACATGGGCTGACATTTTCCACTGCGGCAGCACAGTGCCAATGATGAGCCCCATGACGCCCACCAGAGACAGGGAAAACCCGAGCAGCTGCACTCCTGAGTTCGCCATGTTTAAGTTTAATGGAAGTCTACTCTACTTTTCCAGCCGTGCACGTGTCCTTGAAGGAATAATAATAATAATAATAATAATAATAATAATAATAATAATAATAATAATAATAATAAAAGTATATGAGAGACGTTTCTTTCTCTATTTCCTGCAACCAGTGAACTCACAGACAAACTAACTGAGCGCTTGAAGTGCTGAAGACGAAGTGCGACTCGGAGCGCGCGCCTGCCTGCATCCACCCCTGGGCTAAACGGGATGCTGTGACGTCACGACCAATAGTCGGAGGTAGTTTTTTAATCCACAAGCTGCATCCAGATCAGACTGGATGAGACGGACGGAGTGTGGTTTCGCCCCAAAGTTGTTTTCTTTTCCCAAGCCTTCAGCACTGAAATATTAGCACATAAGTGTCAGAGTGTCTTAAAATGCCAGGGACAGACGGAGAAAACTACTGCCCACTCATTGCTGTGTGTCTCTGAGGTTTAATTAGCAGGGTTTAACATGCAAAAAAAGTTTTGCACATGCTCATTACTATAAATGTGATTCCAATTTCAATTTATTTATTTGTATCGCACTTTTAACAATGGACATCGTCCCAAAGCAGCTTTACAGAAATATATAAACTCAGGCTATAGATTTTAAATGTACGAATCTATCCCCAATGAGCAAGCCAGAGGCGACAGTGGCAAGGAAAAACTCCCTGAGACGATCTGAGGAAGAAACCTTGAGAGGAACCAGATTCAAAAAGGAACCCATCCTCATCTGGGTGACACCGGATAGTGCGTAGTTCCGTGATTATGGTGCAATTTAGCTTTTAAAAGTTTACTTTTTTTTTCTTTAACATTGAGGGTGCAGCAGGTAGCCTTGTCACCTTGTCACAGGTCCACGGTTCCCAGTTTGATCTTGAGCTCGCGTTTCTGCATGTTTAACCTTTGTTTACATGGGTTTTTCTGGGTTCTCTGGTTTCCTCCCACCTCTCAAAATCTCAGACTGCGTGTCTATTGAAAATAGCCATTACACCAGCCTGTACAGGATTTCACAGTTTTTTTTTCTTTTTTTTTTCTGATTGTTGCAGCCAAAAAATGCTTGATTTTGCTGTGGCTTTTTTTTTTCAAAATTTGTGCTGCAATTTGTAGAGTTTTTTGTGCTTGAATTGCCGAAATTGCAATTGCACATAATTGTTTTGCACGGTCTTTCACAGTGATGTTTGTTGGCAAATGAGACCTTTTAGTTGCGCTCATGTTCGACACGTGAATCGAAGAAGGCTTTGACTGAATGTGCGTTGTGATGACGTCTCATGACGCATGTTGGCCCAGATCTGGAGAAAATCTGTGGTGACTTTGAAAAATTGCAAGCCCCACAGAATATCCACTGAATACAAGCAGATTTAGCTTGATTTTGTGTTAACTTCTGCAATCGCAAAATCACGAAATCCTGGAGGGACTGTTAAACGTGAAGACTGTATTTTTCACCTTCCCAATTCACTGATTAAAAAGGTGATGGACAAAAACTAGTCAAGATGATAATGGTTTTAGTCTTGTACATGTTAAACGTTTTGAGTTATACACATTATAAATTAAGCAATTGCAATAAAAAAAACGTGGATGTCGGATACGAGGACTGCTCACCTGAATTCACAAATCATGAAGAATAACATGCGATAATGTTTACAGTAACGCATTGTGGATTTTCAGCCAAAAGAAGTCTGAATTTCAAACTGCAAACTAAACTGCAGTCCAAAAACATGCCAGTAGGTAGGTTGACTACACTAAATTCCCCGTAGTGGGAAAGAGTGTGTGAATGTGTGTGTGCATGGTGCCCTAATATGTACTGGCGTCCAGGGGATATTACTGCCTCGTTCCCAAAATTTCCAGCACCCTGACCTAAGACATAGAAAGAATGAATGAATTTGACAACCATGTAACCATTCAGAAATGTGTTAACCCAATTACTTTTTTTTTTTACAATGTTTATTTGCTGACAGTGATTACATTTCACTGATAAATGAATAACAGGGCTGAAAGTAACAAGTTTGTGCTAGTTTGTGAAAGTGCTAAGTTTTTAGCACAGAATGAACAATATTTTTCTGAAATGATTCCCAACATTTGGAATGACGCTGTACCTGACTTTTAAATCTCTTATCTTTACATTACATACATATTTTTAATATCAAGTGGGGTACTACAATCATGGAGTCACCCATAAGTAACAAAAATGAAAAGTCTTTGTCAAGACCAAGTGTTTTTCCTCTGAGCTGCTTCACTGGTGTGTTTTTGGCATGAGACACACTCATTCTTCTTCAGGAAAGTCCACTTTAGACAAATCCAAAAGAGGCAGCACTTGTGAAGCTGTTTGGAGAATAATAAGACTTACATTTCTGGGTTTTATGTCAAAGATGATATATTGTGACAAAAAAGACAATGAAAATGTAAATATAAAGTATCAATCAGTGCTGTTTGTCTTTATTTTTCTCCAATAGTATACAGTAATGATTTATAATCTCACTGTCCGGTGACACAGAGAAGAAGATGGTTTCCCTCGTGACGTCTGAGAGGTTTTTTTTTCTTTGCCAGTGTTGCCTCTGGTTTGCTCATTAGCGAAATAACTGTAAATCAGGATATCGGTAAAGCTGCTTTGTGACAATGCCTATTGTTACAAGAACTATACAAATAAAGTTAATGCTTTCTGTTTTACTTTTGAGTTCACAGTTTTTGGTCTATCCCACCCCCATACACTTTCATCAGTAACTGTGTTTGAGTGCTTGTATGAACTCAAGGTCTTCTCACTACTGCTTACATGTCTTTGGTTGTCCTTCATGATTTCTTCAATTTTGTATCCTCAAGGTACAGACAATGTAAATGTGCTCTCAAAGTAATCCTTAGGTTGCTGATATTCCTCTACAATTATAGTCCTCCTACTATAGGTACAGTGGGGGAAAAACGTATTTGATCCCCTGATGATTTTGTACGTTTGCCCACTGACAAAGAAATGATCAGTCTATAATTTTATTGTTAGGTGTATTTTAACAGTGAGAGACAGAATAACAGCAAAAAAATTCAGAAAAATGCATTTCAAAAAAGTTATAAATTGATTTGCATTTTAAAGAGGGAAATAAGTATTTGATCCCCTATCAATCAGCAAGATTTCTGGCTCCCAGGTGTCTTTTACACAGGTAACGAGCTGAGATTAGGAGCACTCTCTTAAAGGGAGTGCTCCTCATCTCAGTTTGTTACCTGTAAAAAGACACCTGTCCACAGAAGCAATCAATCAATCAGATTCCAAACTCTCCACCATGGCCAAGACCAAAGAGCTGTCCAAGGATGTCAGGGACAAGATTGTAGACCTACACAAGGCTGGAATGGGCTACAAGACCCAGTACAGTACAGTTACGATCAACCATGTATGCACTGTAACAACAGTACATGTAGTACTTTACATTTCACCCCTGGTAAGTTCAAGTCTCAGGTCTGCCAATGAGCCAGTGCTGGGCCCTGGAGCAAGACCTTCACCCCTTGATTGGATTCTATCCTGCATCAATTGTAAGTTGCCTTAGATAAACGCATATACCGCATATAATGATAGTGGTTTATGTGTTCTGTACCCTTTTTGGACAAAATCACTGTGTTTCTGATACAAATTTACAAGTAAATGCCAGCAAATGCAAATAAACACCATGCGAATGCTGCAGAAAATATGTTCAGTCCTTACAATATCCTCAGCACCCTGACAAGCTTACCCATACTTTAATTTCCATAGGAAACACCAACCTGTGGTGTACAACGTGTCACATCCGAGCACTCTGTTTATTCACATCCTGTGTGTGTGCTAGAGAGCAACAAGTTCTGGAACAGTGTGAGCTATTGTGTGCCACAGTGATCTGAGCTGGCGCCACTGACTCAGTGAGCTCACCGGGAAGGAGACCATGCTCATTACTTGAGAAAGGAAGCAATAGTTGCAAATAAGAGAGGAAATTAATTTCACTTCCACCACAGTGCTACACTGTAGTGTTCAGGGTTGTTATAAATGAAGATTTATGACTTGGCATGTGGTGTGAAAGGGGCACTGGAGGCAGATGGGATTTTGCGATATCGTACCACTTAATGAAAAACCTAAATTTCTGAATATCTGAATTCACAAATGATATGGAAACGTGAAGGGGTCAGAGCACAGGTTCAGCAATTGTGCGATAACCCCAAAGAGGTTTAATGGCCTTGGGCAAGGTCCCAATATTGAAAGTTCTAGGTTTTGAGCTCACAACCATCCAGTCACTGGAAAAATGAAGAAGAAGAAGAAGAAGAAGAAGCTTTATTGGCCAATTGTGCTTGCAGACACAAGGAATGTGTTTCCAGCTTACAGGTGCTTCCAGTAGTTACAGAATGCAACACACAATGGGGTACAACATATAATAATGAAATATATTAAACTAGAAAAAGTAGGAAAATAGGAGAAACAAATAGAACAATATAAATAAATAAAGACCAGTATAACCAACAAACAGTATTGCATATGTCCATCAGTTATGTAAAAAACAACAACTTGTGAACCAGTGTCAGTTACAGAGTAGCAGTGATATATTGCACTATAGCCTAATAATTGCACTTAAAAGATTAGTGTCTGTATTAACTGTTACTGAGGGAGATGACCTATGGGGGAAAAAAAAATGTTCTTGTGCCTAATTGTTTTGGTGCAGAGTGCTCTGTGCTTCCCTTAGTCTCAGCTTGTTAGTAACTATAGTATATTTGGTGACAGTTTCAATCCACCTTTTTCCTGAACACGTAAGTCTCGCCTGGCTCATACTGGAAAGCTGTTTTTCATTTCTGGTCTCTGGTGTTTATAATCAAATTAGCGTATGTTCTTAGCTGATAATGTGACGTTAAACTTGTGAAACTGGCTTTAAAAAAAGCATATGGCTGCATAGTGCTGACACTATGCACAAAGTTACAAAAGCACAGATGCATATACTGTAATTACCTGCACAGCAATAAAATAAGCCAGGTTTTGTACAGGACACATGGCGACTTAATTTTTTTAAAGTAGAAGTAGAGCCCAGTCAGAAAGTTAGCCAGGCTACAGGTGGGCATTCATATCCTAGATACAGATTGGGGTGAAGTTCAGAGGGCTTTTTGTCAACAAAATGGTAAGAGCACACACAATGTATACCTTCTTTGGGGGGTATTTTAACTTAAACGCTGCAAGTCATGCAAGACATTCTTTTTGGGTTTGCTGGTGTTCAAAACAAGTATTTTCCAGGAATTTCTAAAGCTTATTGCTGTTGTTGTCACAGTCAATGACAGCACAGCTTGACCCTGAGCTCATTTTTATTCTTACTAACACTCAAAGTTTTTGTTTAATTGATTCAGTAGCTCTCTCTAGCCAGTATTAATAAGAATTCATAGAGACCGGAACAGGACAACAGTACAACAGAAGTTAGAATCCATCATGGCGGCACTCGTTGGTTTCTCAGGAAAAAGGTGGATAAAAGAAATGTTTGGTACATGGTTGGATCAAATGCCATTAGACTCTGAGATCATGCATTCATTGAACTCCCCTTGTTTTGAACCTTGTTTTTCTGTACTCTGATGGAAAGAAAATTCCAGTTCTGGCAGGATTCTGCCTGGTCTTTCAGTCATCACTGAGAGTGAAAAAAGTGGAGATCAGTGGGCTGAAGAGAGGAGGAGGGAGGGAACGAATCCTTGTCTTAGGAATCTCATACGATGGCCCAGTTATGTGATTTATCTGACAGCTCATTGGCCAGTTCCCAAACTGTGGGCCAAATAACCTTGACACACAAAAGAGCTAAGCATTTTTTCAAACGTTTTCCCTCTCCTGGTTCCCGTAATCACACATTTGTCTTGTGCTACACCAGTGCTTAAACCACAACAGCATAACAGAAATTGCTAAATCACCCCTGAAGAGCAGAGTGTCCCCTTACTGCTCTAGTCCTGGCTAGCTTGGTTCTTTTGTGAGGGGAGCAGATAGTGTGAAAGGAGGCTGATTAAACTGCTCGAATCCGGCTTAGAAGGGTGCTGAACCATGTTACAGTAAAACATGCTGGGTTCTAGTTCTCCCTTAAAGCCAGTTCTTATAGCAATGAAACAGTTTATACTGAGCAAACTGCAGATCTGCAGAACGTTATAGTAGCAAAGCATGTACACTGACTAAATTATTTGTTTTAAAAAATGTATTTATAAGATATGATACATATAGATGTATATTTACTTGTATATTTACAAGTGTTCTTAGCAAAATCCAGAACAGATATAATGAATTAAATAATCAATGATTTTAACTGATACATTTCATTTTATTAGTATTAAATACATAATAAATATATATGTGACATACCTGTATAAAGACATGCATTCCTATAATTTTAATAACTTGTAATTAAATCTTTTGTCTTGACTAGTTTATTATATATGTCCAAGCTCATGTTTGTATACTGAAAAAAGGCCACAACATTCCTGATCATAGTTATGCCTGAGACAGGAATAAAGAGAGAGAGAGAGAGAGAGAGAGAGAGAGAGAGAGAGAGATGTGGAATATGTCTGTTTCACATGTAATCTTAGAATTAGACATGTGGAATATGTCTCTTTTCACCAGATTGACTGGTCTGAGTAACTATGGTGAACAGAAAAGCATCTCAGTATGCACAACACACCAAGCCTTCAGGTGGATGGTTTACAACAGCAGAAAACCACACTGGGTTCCACTTCTGTCAGCCAAGAACAGGAATCTGAGGCTACAGTGGACACACGTTCACTGAAGAGGATTGAAAAAAAAAAAACCCAAACTCTCAGGTTTCTGAAATACTCAAACCAGCCCATCTGGTACCAACATACATGCCACGATCAAAGTCACTGAGATCACAACTTTCCCCCATTCTGATGTTTGATGTGAACATTAACTTGAAGCTCTTGATTTGTATCTGTATGGATTCATGCATTGCACAGCTGCCACATGATTGGCTGATGGATAATTGCATGAATGAGTAGATGTACAGGTGTTCCTACTGAAGTGTCTGGTGAGTGTGTTTTATTCACAAATAAAAGTTCTCTTGATTTTCACACTACAGCAATGCATTGCACATTTTAATCAGACATACCCTGCATAATGTACAAAATATTATTTCCTCTGATTTATCAGAGTAACCCTGTTCCCTATACCAGTGGTTCTCAAACTTTTTCAGTGGGAGGCCCCCAGTGTGTAGGGTGCAATTTCATTTTTTTCACCCTAGGCTCTTCTGTATTAACTTTCTCAGCTAAGAGACTATGCCATCTATCTATCAAAATGATCCATTTTAAATAGTCTTAGGTTTTATCACCTTGTGGCTAACAGTACACTAGTATATCAACAGATGTCTCTGTTTGGTGTGTGTCTTAGTGTGCTGTGTATAATTGATTTCATTTATTAATATTTCTCATTTTTATGTACATCATAGTTCAAAGGTTGACAATCCCGATTTACATACAGGTAAAATAAAAATAAATAAATAAATAAATAAAAAAGTTCTAGAATTTCTATGCGGCCCCCATGGTGCCATCTGGCGGCCCCCAGTTTGAGAACCACTGCCCTATACACACCCACCTCGGTGACACCATTAAATAAGTGGATGAAAAGTCAGGAATTGTATAAAGACATGAGTGATCTGTGTAATCCGAAGAATGCATTACAAGTAGGCCATGCAAGATTAAAACTAGAACAAATACAGTACTAACAACTGCACTCACTGTAACTCATAACTCACACTCTGGTGCCCTCTTCTGATTTGGTGTAGGAACTACAAGCTGAAAAATATCCAGTTTGCACTAAAAAATGTTCCCAAGGTTTTAGGCAAATGCTGGAACGTGCGTGGAGACAGATGGGTGGTCACAGATGCTGTGGAGAGACTGTGTGTGTGTGTGTGTGTGTGTGTGTGTGTGTGTGTGTGTGTGTGCTTTTAGTCAGGTTGGTCTGGTGTGTGTGTGATACACTCATGGAAAAGGGTTCTCAGGTGTGTGATTGAAGCTGGCATCCAAAAACATGGCGAGGGTGCCCAGGGTGGTGATGATGACGAAAAGCCAGAGGAAGAGACGGTCCACAACCATGGCAATGTACTGCCAGTCATCAGTCATCTGCCGGCACACGCAAGCAGAAAATTAAATATTAAGCAACGAGAGAGAGAGCGAGAGCGAGAGCGAGAGCGAGAGAGAGAGAGAGAGAGAGAGAGAGAGAAATGGCAAGAAAAGAGCAATAAAGTTACACACCAGTGGCATTTGGTGTGAGAAAGGTTACTGCATAAAACTTAAATGAGCTTAAATGAGTTTAAATGAGTTTAAATGAGTGTGTGTGTGTGTGTGTGTGTGTGTGTGTGTGTGTGTGTGTGTGTGTGTGTACTCACAGTATCATCCATATCTTGTTTTTTCAGTTGCTCAGCCATGTATGTGATGGCAGCGATGGCGGATTTAAGATCAGGAGGCAGGATCAGACAGTAGCTGTCACTGTCAAAAAATCTCTGCAGCGGCACCGTGTTATTGGGGTGGCTGCAAGGCACATATATGGAAACACACACACACACACACACACACACACCAGAAACATCAGAAATATTTTTTGGCCTGATGGGGTCTGTTAAAAATGCTCAAATTTGAGTACTGGCATCTAATGGTTTTAATAGTTTTAATGGAGTCTGTTGATTCTTGATAGAGTTACAGGTCAAGGATGTAACTGATCTGGAATCAAATGTCGTGTTCTGTCTTAATGGAATATTTGATAGAACATAGATAATCATTAATGCGCTATATCAGTATATTGTGTGTGTGTGTTCTGGACATTACACATATCACAGAATATCACAACAATCAATTAAACTATAGTTTCACTATTAGCCTACAGTGTTTATTGCCAAAAGGTCACCCTCAGAGACCACTAGACCCATGTAGCACATCTTTGAATGCCATCACATGTGTGGAGAGTCAGTCACTAATCACGTGTTAAACCATTACCACATTTTATATTGTGATATCAACTTGCTTACAGTGATATCTATCCATCCATTGTCTGTGCTTCTTATCCTACACAGGGAGTCTGGAGCCTATCCCAGGGGCACGAGGTAGGGACAACCTGGACGGGGTGCCAACCCATCACAGTGCACAATTGCACACCCATCCACACACTATGGACAATTTGGAAATGCCTACAACACATGTCTTTGGACTGGGGAAGATTACCCAGACAGATTTTTAGAACCATAATGTTTAGAAAATTGTGCTAACCTAAATTTCTTAGCTGACACATAAACAGGATTCATGAGAAATATATATATATATATATAGGCACACACGTACTGCACATACATAGAAGACACTATAAATATGACTGCAGTGGTATGTCTGCTTGTGACCTTTCTCTTCAATGCCAAATGACGATGTGTACACAAACACACACGGACACGTATATTCATAGTGGATACTTTAAATATGACTGCAGTGGTATTTCTTATGTCAAGTGTCAAGTGACATGACCCTCCTTACCCTCATTACATTAGCAACATTGGGATGCATTAAAATAACAGTAGGGGTTTCTACAGTAGGTGTTGCAGTAAAACTGAATTTAACTGGTATTATTTTATTTTGTAGTTTCTGCTAACATATTTATTTAATGTAAGATTTGCTACTAGAAGCTGATCGGTGATTTTCTTTTGTCTGTTGTAGGGTTTCCACAAACCAGTTCTGAGGACTCCATTATCATCTCCTTGATCTCAGTTTATAAATGGCTTCATTATCTTGAAAGGTTAAATAAAATTTATTGATTTGATAAATCAGTGGCTGTGAAGAGTAGGTAATAGGGAACACTAGTGGCTGTGACAGATCACAAAACTATGCACTGTATTCATAAACCCCACAATATGTACCTGGCCATATAGTAGCACATTTTTGGAGGGTATTGTCGTGAATGGGGAGTCAGCAGCGGTGGATGCAAGTGCAGATTTGATTGAAAAAGTGAAAAACAAACAACCAAAGCCATGGAACAGGAACCATAAATGTAAACACTGGATAAAAATCAAAAACAGGCAGACTAAGTGCAAGGCCAGGAACACACAACAGCGCGCGCACGCACGCACGCACGCACGCACGCACGCACGCACGCACGCACGCACGCACGCACACACACACACACACACACACACACACACACAGCATCAAAAGCTTGACAACCAAACACTGAAACTCAGGGACTTATATAATGGTGCTAATCAGGGTGAGATGAGACACTTGTGTGAGTGATTGAGAACATGTGACATGCTGGGGCTGATGGGAAATGTAGTTCAGCGCCCTTTGGGTGCTACCATGACAGGTAAGTCTATCATGACAGTTAATTCGTCATTAGAAGCTGTGGATTTAAAAACTCCCTCGAAGTTTGTTTGATGAATTTCTCAGTGCTTTTAGTACATTAACCAGGTACGAAAAGTACACAGTGTCTCACTGATTATCGTGTGAAGACACTACTCACACTAGAGGTAGGTAAAGTAGGTAAAGTACACAATTTTACACCTAGCCATTGTTCGGAAAGCTTGTACGGAATGTGAAATATACAGGCCTATGAGAGGCCTATGAGTTCATACACTGACTACATGTCTGGAACATCACACACACACACACACACACACACACACACACACACACACACACACACACACACACACACACACACATTCAGTGATGCTCACACAATGACATCGCTACACAAAAATTGCAGTACACACATCACCACATCCATTTAAGGCTGAGGTCCCTCCCACAAGTGTAAATCTCATACAGAAACTCTAACCCTAACTCTAACCCCTAACCCTAACCCAGACAGACAGACACACACACACGTGCGCGCACACCCACACACACACACACACACACACACCTTTGTCTTACTATCCTCCCATTGACATAATTATTAACACAGCTAATGTTATGCTACACCACAATCTAACCTTAACCTTAATCCCACTAACCAAATGGAAACTGTGTAGTTAAAAAAAAAAAAAAAAAAAGTTTTCCTCGTGGGGATCAGCCAAACATTCCCACAAGGTCAAAATGGTCAGAAATATCATTCAGTGGCAGACGTATAGTCCCTTTTGATAGTACATGTGACGTGCGCATGTTAAACGCACCTGTTAAATTGCTGTAAGAGTTCAGAGAACCAAGGAACCAAATGAAGGGGAAGAGAGCATTAGAACAGAGCAACGGGGCATGAATTATTGTCCAGAGGCACAGAAACAGTGGGAGAGAGAGAGAAAAAGGAGATGTAGGGTGAGAGAAAGAAAAAAATGATAGAGAGATATAGTGCTTTGCATGCCTGCTAACGTTCCACTTTTTCACTTCAGTACCACAGACAAATGGGAACTCCCATTCTCACACACACACACACACACACACACACACACACACACACACACACACACACACACACACACACACACACACACACACACACACACACACAGTGGAATTCCACAAACATTGTACTATCATTAAACACATTAAACATTGTCCTTAAACACATTTTAATTGAACTACATGTACATAGCACAAAAAAAATAAATAAAATGGCTTGATTGACATTTCACGACTTCAATATTTCTCTACATTACTCCACGCATTTATCCGCCCCTCCTCACTTCACCCTCCCTTTGTGTCCTGTGCAGGATTAGCCCTAATGCCCAAACTAAACAGGGGCTTAGAAGCTGGCGACAGTGGTGGGCGACTGGGCTTAGCTGGGCTGAAATCAAATGCCTTTGTAAGGAGAAGGGAAATGACCACAACCATATGACTGGAAGACCCCATTGCCATGTTTAAAAGCTCAACGCACAATACAGCAGGATAGTGTTAGTGTATGTTACAGACAGATTTACATCCAACTGCCAGACAATCCCGTTAGGGCGAAAGACGGAGAGACGGTGTGTGAGAGAGAGGTTTAGGTTTTTTTTCTTTGCACAATGCTATAGGGATCTATAAAGAGCACTGAATCATCTGCTTCATACTTTAACAGCTGATCTCTTTCTACAGGGACATTCCTTAATAAGCAGACTGCTGCCAATTCTATTACATTTAGTCCACTGTGACAGGAGAGGAAATGAGATGACACACAGTGAAAATGAGACCAGCTGGGATGAGAGTTTTTGGTGTCCATTTAGTGTCAAAGCTGTACTGGATTAATCCGTGCCGTCATTATTGTATGTGCAACCAAGGAATTATGTTCATTCTTTCCAAAAGTCATTGAGTTCTACTTCCCTTGGTTCAAATAGCAAGGTCGTCACCTCTGTGGGTAGTCTTTAAAAGGTCCTTGCTCATTCTTTTTTGCAATTTTTGTCTTGTTGAGGAGTTAAGGTAGTGGATCCAAAGATGCTGTAATCGTTTCTTTCTTTGCTAATAATAATCTTGCTATTGTTAAATCTGTATCAGAGGAGTGCACACAGTGGGTGATTAATTCTAGTATCCATGTGTCCAATGCAGGGTCTGAAGCACTATGCTGATGTGACTGCCAGCTGGCAGGTCAGTGATCAGCTGTTTATATTCTTTGGGGAACATCATGAAGATGCTACACTGTCTAAAGACAGGTTAAACTGTTGGCTAAAGGAAGTGATTGTGTAAGTATACTTAAACGCAGGCCAATAGGTCAATTAATTTCTTGCATTAAATGTAATTCAGTGCATACCATGGATATACAGTACTGTGCAAAAACTTTAGGCACATGCAAACAAATGCTGTAGAGCAAAGATGCCTTCAAAATAATGAAATTAAATGTTTCTACATTAAAAAAAATACAGTAAAGAGCAGTAAACAGTAGTAAATGAAACAAAGTCAATATTTGGTGTGACAAAAAAATAAGTAAGTTTTATTGAGCATCTTGCAGAACCAGCCACAGTTCTTCTGGAGACTTCGACTTTCGCACTTGCTTCTTATTTTTGCAGCAAAACCCAGCAGCCTTCATTGTGTTTTTTGTCTGAAAAGTGTCTCTTACCTAATATGCTGTTTTCTTTAATGACATACAAACATTTTTCTGTAACATTTAATTTTGTGCTAGAAAACTAATGTTTGGGAATCTAAAATGTTTTTTGTACTGACTTGATAATGTAGAAATCATAAAATAAAATAATCTATAATAAAGTTTGTACTAAAAAAGTAGGGTGCCTAAAACTTTTGCACAGTACTGTATACTGAGCATCACTTGCTGAGATTTGGCAATGGAGCTTATCATCTGTCATCTGTCTAACTTTACCAGATTTTGGACTGCATGGTGCTTTATCGCAGCCCATGTGCTTTGTGGTCAGATTGAGTGATCTGAGTTATCGTCACCCTCAGTAGAATCAGCACCGTGAGCAAATCTTATCCTCAATAGAAAACAATATCAAATTTCTGTATTGAGAACAGTGTCAGAACTGTGAGTGATTCACATCCTCAATAAAGAACTGTATCAGCACTTGAGTGATTCTCATCCTCAACAGGGAGCAGTATCACCACTTTGAGTGACTCATACTTTCAACAAAGTACAGCATCAGCACCATTTATGAGTGCTGTGATTTTGTGGTGATTTTGAACACCCACTGTTTCAACACAAGATATCTATCTATTAGTGAAGCAAAAATTAATCAGCATGAGTCATTAAATATCTTAATGGAACTTATCATTTAACTGATGGTTTGATTGATGATAGAGACAATTGAGGACATTATATCTCCTTTTCTGCTTATTACCTTCCCCTCCATGGTGCGATCAGTTCAGGATTAATCTTTCGGATGAAATATTCTCCTCCGGGCCTGAGGTTGTGGTGAACACGGGCAATGGGAGGGTCCTCTTTAGGCTCCTCCTTCTGTACAGGTTCTTCTGGGTGGGGTCTGAGCACACCCAGGTAGGGAGGAAGGAAGTTGATGAACACCTGAGATAATCAATAATTCTTTAATTGGTAACGTCTCACTGGGAATAAGATGTGATTCAAAGTAACCCTGAATATGTGATTTTAATCATATTAAATAATTTACTTTCATTAATAATGTGTTTGATTTAAAAAAAAAAATTCAAAATGTTTGAAAAAACACATCTCTAAACTATCATTCTCATTTAATCTTAAATTAACTCACATTTTTCACAGGTAGACATTAGTAGGATTTCAGTATCAGAGTTTAAACTGGTATATTCTCAGTGATTTATCTGACATTAGTTAAATCTTTCAAAAATATACCATAACAACCATGATTTTGTTCATCAGTAACTTGCTAAGTTAGTTAACATGCAGCTTAGCATGCCGACTCTGCAGCTAAAGGTTTCAGGGTATCACATCATCCTCTAAATTTGGCAGTCACAAGCCCAAAGACATGGCGCTTATTTATTATGTCACTGAGCTCATACATAACATTCCCCAAATATTTAAACAGAAGTACAGAGAAACTTTGAGTTAAAAAAAATAAATAAATAAATAATAATAATAATAATTTAGCACTGCCTTAACAAATCTGATCCAAACAAAAGTCTATGTAATTGGAATTTGGTATGTATTTTGTGCTTACAAACTACAGTCTTGGGGGAAAAAAGAGTTCTTCAAAGGATCTTTGAATAGTAATGGGTTCTTGACTTCATTAAAGGGTTTTATATGGATTCCTTTACAAAAGGGAAACTCTCAGTTGTAGGGTTCTTACATTTGACATTTAAGGGTTCCCAACTGAAGAACCCTTAATGGTTCTAGATTTAACCTTTCCCCCCTAAGTCTGTAGTTAGTGTAACATGTAGTTAAAGAAAGTAAACTTACATAATAAGCACAACAAACTACAATAGACTTGAACTTTGAGTATACAGGTGCATCTCAATAAATTAGAATGTTGTGGAAAAGTTCATTTATTTCAGTAATTCAACTCAAATTGTGAAACTCGTGTATTAAATAAATTCAATGCACACAGACTGAAGTAGTTTAAGTCTTTGGTTCTTTTAATTGTGATGATTTTGGCTCACATTTAACAAAAACCCACCAATTCACTATCTCAACAAATTAGAATATGGTGACATGACAATCAGCTAATCAACTCAAAACACCTGCAAAGGTTTCCTGAGCCTTCAAAATGGTCTCTCAGTTTGGTTCACTAGGTAAGCCACAAACATTCATTGCCAAAGAAGCTGGCTGTTCACAGAGTGCTGTATCCAAGCATGTTAACAGAAAGTTGAGTGGAAGGAAAAAGTGTGGAAGAAAAAGATGCACAACCAACCGAGAGAACCGCAGCCTTATGAGGATTGTCAAGCAAATTCGATTCAAGAATTTGAGTGAACTTCACAAGGAATGGACTGAGGCTGGGGTCAAGGCATCAAGAGCCACCACACACAGACGTGTCAAGGAATTTGGCTACAGTTGTCGTATTCCTCTTGTTAAGCCACTCCTGAGCCACAAACAACATCAGAGGCGTCTTACCTGGGCTAAGGAGAAGAAGAACTGGACTGTTGCCCAGTGGTCCAAAGTCCTCTTTTCAGATGAGAGCAAGTTTTGTATTTCATTTGGAAACCAAGGTCCTAGAGTCTGGAGGAAGGGTGGAGAAGCTCATAGCCCAAGTTGCTTGAAGTCCAGTGTTAAGTTTCCACAGTCTGTGATGATTTGGGGTGCAATGTCATCTGCTGGTGTTGGTCCATTGTGTTTTTTGAAAACCAAAGTCACTGCACCTGTTTACCAAGAAATTTTGGAGCAATTCATGCTTCCTTCTGCTGACCAGCTTTTTGAAGATGCTAATTTCATTTTCCAGCAGGATTTGGCACCTGCCCACACTGCCAAAAGCACCAAAAGTTGGTTAAATGACCATGGTGTTGGTGTGCTTGACTGGCCAGCAAACTCACCAGACCTGAACCCCATAGAGAATCTGTGGGGTATTGTCAAGAGGAAAATGAGAAACAAGAGACCAAAAAATGCAGATGAGCTGAAGGCCACTGTCAAAGAAACCTGGGCTTCCATACCACCTCAGCAGTGCCACAAACTGATCACCTCCATGCCACGCCGAATTGAGGCAGCAATTAAAGCAAAAGGAGCCCCTACCAAGTACTGAGTACATGTACAGTAAATGATCATACTTTCCAGAAGGCCAACAATTCACTAAAAATGTTTTTTTATTGGTCTTATGAAGTATTCTAATTTGTTGAGATAGTGAATTGGTGGGTTTTTGTTAAATGTGAGCCAAAATCATCACAATTAAAAGAACCAAAGACTTAAACTACTTCAGTCTGTGTGCACTGAATTTATTTAATATACAAGTTTCACAATTTGAGTTGAATTACTGAAATAAATGAACTTTTCCACGACATTCTAATTTATTGAGATGCACCTGTATATTGCTCAAGACAGTAAGAAAGAGAATAAGGACAAACTTGTGAGAAACCTTACTGCAGTAATGATTAATAGCATTGCGATGCTGGCTGACCTTGCGCACCCAGATGGGCATATAATGTGTGCTGGGGGTCCTGTGGTGCAGGTTTAACACCACAACACTGAGGATGACTGAGAAGGTCACCAGGATCATTGTAAACATCACATAGTTCACAATAATTGGGATTCCCAGAGATGTCTCAGGGACTTTATCAGCCAGCAGGAGCATGAAGACAGTGAGGGCAATAAGGACAGAGATGGACAGAGTCATTTTCTCTCCTGTGGGGAACAACAAAGAAGATGTACCTAGGATATTATTTAATCACACAACCTTATAGAGCAGAAATATGACTCAAAGGGCTCCAAATGTTTAAGTTATATGTATAGATTTGCTAAAAGCTAAACAATGAATCACTTACACTGGGTGAAGACCACCAAGCATAAGTGTGAATTCGTAACTATGCTATGCAAACCCACCTGCCCCCGGTGGTAGATAGAACACGAATATAGCCAGCACACTAGTAAGGATGCAGGGCATGATGATGTTGATGATGTAGAAAAGTGGTTTCCTCTCGATGATCAGGTAGAAGGTGATGTCTTCATAGAGGTCCTCCTGGATGTTCTTCCTGCTGGGTTTGTGGCAGATCTGCCACTCTCCATTCTCTGAGCAAAGACGACACAAAATCAACACTCAAGTCCATCCATCCGTCCATCCATCCATCCATCTATCTACAAACTATTTACACATCAGAGAGAGATCCAAGCAGAACCTTTAGGAAGCTAAGTACTATCTAAAGCACTCTTGATGATCAACATCAGAGAAATGCACTTAATGCACTCCAATAAGTATCCAAACAATCTAGTCTATGGGATGCACAGCACCAATAATGCCTTGCAGTTTGTAGAGAGTCATATTCTGACACAGGGCAGTTGGAAAAACATCAGCCAAAGGACAGGAAGTAATGTTCCTGGACACAGGAAGTGGACTGACCAGTAAAAGCATTTTCATCTATGACTATCTCATGAATCTCTTTTCCATCCTCATCCAGGCCGTACTGTAGATCCACCTCTGAGGCGTCATATGTATACGAACGAAACACCATCGTGCAATTCTGCCAGTCAAACGGGAAATAGGCCACCTGGAGAAATAGAGCTGTGTATTACTGTTAGCTGTTATCAGATGATAGCTTGTTTAATATTGTTAAGCTGATGAATGATTGCTGTTTGTAAACAGTTAGTGCTACAGTTTTAGCTGTACCTCAATGGAGCAGGAGCTGCGGTATATAGCTGGAGGCAGCCAGGAAACCGTGCCATTGCTATTAACCAGCACATTCACATAAAGAGCAACGTCAAACTGCCCATCGTTACTGAAAAATGGACAAAATCACTTTCGCTTAGTGCTTTTTAACAGCATCTGATATACAACAGATACAACTTCTGACCCACTTCCAGCCGTAATTGTGCAGCGCTGCCTTTGACTCTGTTGTTTCCACTGCATACACACTGCATTCCATGCTTTGGGTGCATGGACACAGAGGTCACATGTATACTGAGCTTAAATAAGAAGCTATGACAGGTGGGACGTCATATTACAGTAGAGCCACAGGTTACACGTGTAGCTGTTATATTTAAATATGAAGATGGTTTAAATATGGACAACGAGCACTCACTTGTTGATTAGGTAAATGTCTGGACGCCATACTTTGTTAGGGGGGATTCGGATAACATCAATATTGTCGTAGTCCTTTGGATTCCAGGACAACCTGTAGTCAGACCACGCCTGAAGAGGGAAGGAAGGAGAGGCAAAAGGAAGCAGGGACAGACAGACAGAGAATGAGGGTAGGAACAGGGGTGATGCGTAACATTACAGGTCTCTAACCCTGTTCCTGGAAATTTACCTTTCTCTAAAATCCAGTTCCAAACCCACATGTCATCCAGATAATAAGCAGCCTGTGGTTTGGAGAACTGAATTACATAGGAAGGTTTATTATCAGGAAACAGGCAACAGTATTCTGATTTTATAATCAAAGCTAAATTTTATTTAGCAGTCTTTTTGAAACTAAATTTTATTTAGCCACACACACACACACACACACACACACACACACACACACACACACACACACACACACACACAAACAAACACACAAGGAATGACTCATTAGTGTAGAAATTCTAGCACATTAATTAGCACTACAACACCAGAGAACATAAGAGACGTCACAAAAAAAGCAGTTGAGCGCAAAAGGCTCGGAGCAAAACAGAGATGTAATAAATTCTAATTATACAAAGTGACGAGTGAATTAAGACAGAACAGAAACTGAGCGAATCAGTGGAGGAAGATAAATGGAGTGTGCCTCTCACCATGTTCATGAATACATTGGTTGTCATCTCTCCATTCTTCTCGTCCTGCAGGAGAGGAGACACATTGACAGTATCATGCGGTGGCTAAATCCTGCAGCAGTGGAACATTCAATCCTGTTAGATGAGGTCTAATGGCCCACACATGGCCCGGCACTTTACTAAAGCTTTCACTGGTGCCACAGCCAACGATTAGGAAATGTTTGGAAAAATAGCACTGCATCAGACTATTTCCTTTACCTACTCTCTTCTGTTATTATTATTGAGCCCAGCTAATGTTCAGTAGTCAAAATGCAATCAGTGGTTTAACTGTAAAACATGCATGACTTCATTATGTTGTGGGATGCTACGATGTTAGTTACATACAAAAAATACATTTTCGGATATCACTCATCTTACAAAATTCTGTAGGCATTAGACTTTTAACTGAGTTACAATGTGCCAGGATTAAATTGAATACAGTCTTATAATACCAAAGATCATTTCAATGCACTATAGTCTACACAAAATGCTATCATCTATTCATGGTAGATGTTCTTTAGCATATAAATTCATTCATACATTCAAACAGAGAAGAATGTTATTCACATTTTCCTATTTCAAAATGTTGGTTTGGGATCAAGAGGCATGTGTTCAAGACAACTTGCTCTGTGAAATATGACTATGCAATATTGATAATAGTGATATTTCATAGTTATTGCATATTCTATATTGACATGTAATCCAGAGATATGGAAAATAGCACTGGTCGTTTGATTTCGCTAAATATTTTAACCAGGGAGCTGGCTTCCCCCTGCATTCCTCCTCAAATTGAGTGCTGAAATATGAAATACAGTATGTGTGTGTGTATGTGTATGTGTGTGTGTGTGTGTGTGTGTGTGTGTGTGTATGAAATCCTACCAGACTAATGAGCTGCACTAGCGTCATCCCGACTCTGACCATCACTGTCTCGTTCCAGGCCCGAGCAGGACGCACCTTCAGGTTGTAATCTTCAAATAGATCCTGCAACAGCCTCCGCTCTGCCTCAGAACCCCCTAAACACACAGACACACAATATTTTTGTGTATTTAGTGGTGTGGGCATGGTGAGAAACAGTTACAGTGAGGATTTTAGGTGAATATTACAGTAGCTCATACAAATGTCACGTTTGTTTCGATAGTACCGATGGGTCCGCATTGCGTGATCTGACCACATATGCTCACGGACAGGCAATATTTCTGAGACATATATTTGAAAAATAACCAGTTAGACAGTTTTGATAAGGTTAACATTAACTATAATCCACCATTACAGTTTGTTTATAATCCACATTAGGTTTACTGGTTGAACTGCCTTTAGAAATAAATATTTCCCTCTCACAAAATATATTTCTGTATTTCCAAATACAAAATACTGTGTTTAAGTTTAATGCATTTAAATGTGTGGTGGTTTGTTTTGTATTATGTATCACAATGGGGTGTATTAAAGTATATTGGGACATCAAGTAATCAACTGATGTTCATATATTTTGAAAAAGTTTTTCTCATCCTGATACTGCAAGAAATAAAAATTAAAATGTTACTTTTTAGTGGTGTTTTTTTTTTTTTTTTCTTACTGTGATTATTACTTAATCTGTTCATACTGAATTTGAGAAAATATTGGGTATGAATTTGGAAAAGTAAATGAAGATTTTCTAAACCCTGCTACTGCTATTGTTATTGCCGTAAGAAATGAATGATAGAACATTACTCAGGTCAACATCTTAATATGTATTTTATTTTACTTAGTCTACTGTACTATGTTCATACAATATTAGAATAAGTTGCAAAACCTGCTACTGAAATGTGATTTATTGATGCCGTGAATAAGTACGCTACAAATAAATAAATAATGTTTTAAACATCTAATTGAGGATGAAAGTAAAGGCCATATGTGTACCAAATTGCCATACATGTCATTAAAATCGTTTTCAGTCGGCTTTGACCAAAGGGTAAGCCATGCTTCTCTAGAATATGATATAAATATTTTTCCTTCACATGTAGATAGTCAACACCTTAAGGATTTCATAAATGTATGGTGTTGGGTATTTTGTTACATTAAGAGAAAGAAAGCTTAGACAAAGTGGAAATTCAAAAACTCAAAAAAAAAGTATAAATAAATTCACCCCGATTTTTTTCTGTTAATCCTTCTTTTTTTGTTTTCTGACACCGCTCTCTTTCTTACATGCACAAACGCCATTCACTGTTATGATAGTAAAGTGTCATGTGGCACCCAGCATTAGTGTTACAGCCTGTCTACACCTGTGCACTGTATGTTTTTCTTTTATATTCACTGTACATTACAAGGTAAAATAAGACTGTAGTGTTACCCTTTGGTACTTGGGGTTAAATCCTTTCCTGTTTTAGAAATCTGTTTAAAACTGACTTCCAGAGACCATACCTGCAAACTGTCTGTTACCACACTCACAACTGAGTACTTAACTCCTTATAAAATACATAATATTTAAATAATTGAGCATATAATAATTAAATAAATATATTATGTTCATAACATTATGGAACACACCAAAAACTAGCAAAATACATTTAATTAGAGCACACAAACTCATTTGTCTTACCTGTGTGAGCGAACATGCTACTGGACCAAAGAACCCAAAGCAGAACCTTCATTCCTCGGTCCATTGTGCCTGTTTGACTCACGTCACACATTGGCCCCTTTACCAGATAGTGATGTGCAGTACGTCACACACACTCTCACTCTCGGATACACACCGGATCTCTGCCCTTGCTCTTCTGATCAGAGGTTTGTTCAGAAAATAGTTGCGTCAGTGGCGTCATGCAGCTTTTTTCCTGAACCACGGCATGGTCAAACCATCCTTTCTTTCCTCTCTGGGTTTCAGTGCTCTGTAGATCTGTGGGATGATTGATAGGACAGGGAATTATGGGATGTAAGGAATGGTCACATACTCTGAGGCACCAGTGGTAGGCACCTGTTGATGGGTGTGTGTGTGTGTGTGTGTGTGTGTGTGTGTGTGTGTGTATGTGTGTGTGTGTGTGTGTTTTCAGTAATTGAACAAGAGGGGGAATCTATCACAATAGGGGTATTTGGCAATGAGAACAAAGTAAAGCAGACAGTAGGAGCTTCTCCCCTCCAGGGTCCATCGAGGACATGGACTCTCACACACAGACAGGAAGTAGGCACCCAGTATGTCTCTCAGGTACCTTTCAACATGCCACGCTTTCATGCTTTCATTCTCTTTCTTTCATTCCTTCTCCGTCACCGTCTGTCTCTCGATCACTCGGCTCCTGGCTTTATCTGCTGTGGTCAGTTTGCTCTTTGTGTCTCTCAGAGGTATGACATGCATTCATCGGGGCTGCCCAGTGTCACCAGTACAAAGCATTGGGCACTCAAGTATGCATGCACAAACGCACACACACGCACATACACACACGCACACATCTAAAAGAAAAAAAAAACACCCAGTGCTTTATCATGTGATATAAAAACACATAAATGGATTTAATAATAATAATAATAATAATAATAATCATTTAAATGAAATTAAATAAAAGCTAATTTAATAGAATGCACTGGATAAAATAATAAAAACAAATGTGTACATTCTAAGTGAGAGTTCCTGACCATAATATTTCACATGAATGTCCATTAAGTTGTAATTACAAGTAGGCGCTCCAGAAACAATTCCCTTACAAAAAAGTTTACATGTGAATAATCACGATTTACATAAAAAATTTATATATGGGGTTTTTGTAGACATTTCATGTTTCACACATTTTTTACATGTTAAATTTTATCACGTATAATACACTATGTGGCCAAATGTGTGTGGACACCTGACCATCACACCCATAAATGGTTCTTCCCAAACCACAAAGCTGCAACAAAGTTGGACGCACACAAGTATATAGAATGTCTTTGCATGCTGTAGCATTACAATTTCCCTTCACTGGAACTAAGAGGCGCAAACCTGTATACAAAGTGAGCTCCATGAAGACATGGTTTGCCAAGGTAGGAGCGGAAGAGCTTGAGTGGCCTGCACAGAACCCTGACCTCAACCCTCGCCCTACATCAGTGTCTGACCTCACTAATGCTCTTGTGGCTGAATGAGCAAATCCCCACAGCCACTCTCCAAAATCTTGCGTAAGGCATTCCCAGAAGAGTGGAGGTTATTATGACAGCAAAAGGGGAACTAAATCTGGAAAGGGATGTTCAGCAAGCACATACTGTATGGGTGTGTTGGTCAGGTGTCCACAGACATTTGCTCATATAGTATATTTTATACAATTTATTTTCCAGTTTTAATTTTTCACATGGTAGTTTGTGGTTTCATTTTCCAGATGTGATTTTTCCACATGACTCATTCTTTTTCACAAGTGATCACATACTGTTCATGCACCATTTATTTCAGGGCATAAAAGTTTAAATGCTTAACCGTCATGTTTTTCCTATGATATTTATTTATATAAAACAACCTCACGTGAAACGTTTTTTTTTTTTTTTTTTTTTTTTTTCCGTAAGAGTCTTGATATGTACATTTTTTCATGTCTTCCATCCCCCTAAATACAGTTTTAGTTGTCACTGATTAAACTATAGACGTTGGTTTATATCTTTAACATTATGTTCATTATTACATTAAAGAGAAATGTGAGGAAGATACTGAAATATGTCAGGCAAGCTGACTAGCTAATGTTAAACGCACACTTGCACATGAAAACATCATTATTACATGTGTGTGGACCATCCAGTGAGCATGTGTTAGTAAAAAGTTAGAAAACTGTATTAAATTGTAACATTTAAAACACATCTACTGTCTCACTCCTGTGGCTCCACAGCCTGAACCTAAGACCTCAGCAGGAATTTAGAGGCCGCCATCAAATATTAAATCATGCAGGTTATAAATAATTGTACTCAGCCTCAGCGTCTGTTTTATATTCCATCTATTAAGAAGGGTCGATCCTGCCTGGGAATCCTGATACATTCTCCTATCATACGCCACACATGAGTAACGTGTACAGGAGCACAGAGAGAATGTGGAAGATGACAACACTGCGCTTCCTGCACTCCCACGTTAATTCTGTTTGGACATTAAGCCAAGATATATTCAGTTCAGATAAGAGCCAGTTGAATGAGTAGAGCTGTTCACATGCAATTCATGCTTGGCAAGTTAGCGCCGAGTCCAGAATTGAACCGGATGTAACAGCAAGCCATTTTCGACAGCAGAGCCAAGCGAGGCATAAAAGGGCAACATAACAATGGCAATTACACTGATTTGATCAAACTCTGTGGCCGGTACTTGAAATAAGATATGTCTGAGAAACATGAAATTTGGACAGAATGTAGAACATAACATGTATATATTATTTATCATATTACACTACAGTATCTCACAAAAGTGAGTACATCCCTCAAATTTCTGTAAATATTTTATTATATCTTTTCATGGGACAACAATGACGAAATGACACTTTGCTACAATGTAAAGTAGTGAGTGTACAGCTTGTATAACAATGTAAATTTGTTGTTCCCTCAAAATAACTCAACACACAGCCATTAATGTCTAAACAGCTGGCAACAAAAGTGAGTACACCCCTAAGTGAAAATGTCCAAATTGGGCCCAATTAGCCATTTTCCCTCCCCGGTGTCATGTGACTCGTTAGTGTTACAAGGTCTCAGGTGTGAATGGGGAGCAGGTGTGTTAAGTTTGGTGTTATCACACTCTCATACTGGTCACTGGAAGTTCAACATGGCACCTCATGGCAAAGAACTCTCTGAGGATCTGAAAAAAAGAATTGTTGCTCTACATAAAGATGGCCTAGACCATAAGAAGATTGCCAACACCCTGAAACTGAGCTGCAGCACAGTGGTCAAGACCATACAACGGTTTAACAGGACAGGTTCCACTCAGAACAGGCCTCGCCATGGTCGACCAAAGAAGTTGAGTGCACATGCTCAGCATCATATCCAGAGGTTGGCTTTGCAGAATAGACGTATGAGTGCTGCTAGCATTGCTGCAGAGGTTGAAGGGGTGGGGGGTCAGCCTGTCAGTGCTCAGACCATACGCCGCACACTGCATCAAATTGGTCTGCATGGCTGTCATCCCAGAAGGAAGCCTCTTCTAAAGATGATGCACAAGAAAGCCCACAAACAGTTTGCTGAAGACAAGCAGACTAAGGACATGGATTACTGGAACCATGTCCTGTGGTCTGATGAGACCAAGATAAACTTATTTGGTTCAGATGGTGTCAAGCGTGTGTGGCGGCAACCAGGTGAGGAGTACAAAGACAAGTGTGTCTTGCCTACAGTCAAGCATGGTGGTTGGAGTGTCATGGTCTGGGGCTGCATGAGTGCTGCTGGCACTGGGGAGCTACATTGGGGGAGCCATGAATGCCAACATGTACTGTGACATACTGAAGCAGAGCATGATCCCCTCCCTTCGGAAACTGGGCCGCAGGGCAGTATTCCAACATGATAACGACCCCAAACACACCTCCAAGACGACCACTGCCTTGCTAAAGAAGCTGAGGGTAAAGGTGATGGACTGGCCAAGCATGTCTCCAGACCTAAACCCTATTGAGCATCTGTGGGGGAGCGCAAAGTCTCTAACATCCACCAGCTCGTGATGTCGTCATGGAGGAGTGGAAGAGGACTCCAGTGGCAACCTGTGAAGCTCTGGTGAACTCCATGCCCAACAGGGTTAAGGCAGTGCTGGAAAATAATAGTGGCCACACAAAATATTGACACTTTGGGCCCAATTTGGACATTTTCACTTAGGGGTGTACTCACTTTTGTTGCCAGCGGTTTAGACATTAATGGCTGTGTGTTGAGTTATTTTGAGGGGACAGCAAATTTACACTGTTATACAAGCTGTACACTCACTACTTTACATTGTAGCAAAGTGTCATTTATTCAGTGTTGTCCCATGAAAAGATATAATAAAATATTTACAAAAATGTGAGACATGTACTCACTTTTGTGAGATACTGTATACATAATACAATATACAGTATAACTTATTATACTGTATATATTATTTATCATATGCAAAATAAATAATACATGGTGACCAGAATTGGCATCAGACAAACTGAAGGCAAACTAAAGGCTTAGTCTTATATTTTAATGCAGCTACATCTTTTATTGACTACTTCTTTTTCATCAGACCTATTGTGAAGCTTGAGGGTGTGGTTTGATTGGAAACGCACTCACGTTCTTTAACTGCAATTATGTAGCATGTCAGTTTGGCCATGCAATTGTGTTACCTGTAAACTGAGGCTATACAACTAGAAGAAGAAGAAGAAGAAGAAGAAGAAGAAGAAGCCTTTATTTGTCACATATACATTACAGCACAGTGAAATACTTTTCTTCGCATATCCCAGCTTGTTAGGAAATTTTTATTGCTGGAAAGCTGGATAAAATTAGATTAAAGCTTTGCTAAAACTTTCCTTTCTGTCTCATCCTAAGACCTTTATAGTTACAATGTAATGGTTGTAGTTAGTTAGCTAATTCAATTCAACATTTATGTGTAGAGCGCTTAACAACAGATATCGCCGCAAAGCAGCTTTACGGAAATCCGGATGTACTGTAGATTTAGACCTTTAATGAGCAAGTCAGAGGTGACAGCAGCAAGGAAAAAAACCTGAGATAACCTGAGGAAGAAACTTTGATAGGAACCAGACTCAAAGGGAACATGTGGGTGGGATCGGATAGTAGGAGTATAAATCATTACAGTATACAGGTGTAGAATAAGAGTCTTGGATGAGCACGGAACAGTCTTTATGACTACAGCAGCAGCATCTTAGTTTTATATATATATATATATATATATATATATATATATATATATATATATATATATATATATATATATATATATATATATATATATATATATATATATATTTCCTAGTACAGAGACATGTGGCTAAATATTAAAGATGAGTTTAATAGAGGTTGAAGGTTGAAACACACTGCAGTATTCCTTTAACAACAGTGAATGTTAGTGTGGTGTACCATCTTTCCAACTGGTAGTATTACATTCTATTCATTATTAACTGCGTCAGTGCTAATTAGTGAAAGTATCAGTTCGTGTCCTTGCTCGACTATACCTTCTGGCTGTATTACCGCAGATCAGAAGGTCACATCGCTCACACAGCCACAGATATCACATTCTAACAACAGATGGATGATCCTACCACTTTCCCTGAACACTCTTTGAAGTTAAACAGCAATACAACTGCTGTCTGTCTCACTGCATAGCTCAGTGCATGTGTTGGTGTTTGTTTGTTTTTTTTTTAAATTGAGAATTCCCTTATTTTTTGATAGATTGTTGATGGATTATGGTTAAGAATTTATATATGACAATAACCTGCAAACAGACATGCATGAGAATAAGGTATATATAAGTATATTACATACAGATTCTGACTAATAGATGGTGCTTTCTTGTTGACTTACACAATATCTTTATTTAACACCTCAAGCTCATAAATTTATCAAAGAAAAAAAAATTCTACAGAAACAATTTCTCATATGGCTGAAACAATAATCCAAGACACATTATCAGTAAACAACACAAAAGCACTGAAGTCTAAAACCTGTGTTGTTACAGTTACTTACATTGCTTTCTTATAGTTCTTGGTATATATTGATATTATTATGTGTCACTGTCAGCTTCTTTAACATCCAGACTGTACACTTCCTCCCTTGCAGAACACTTCACTTACTATAAAAGCACCCGCCAAGTGAATAAATGTCTATAGCCAGCAGAATGTAAGTAACACACCGCCTAGTGCTGTGAAGTTCAAAAGGTCCGACGCGATGACCTCTAGGATCAAGGACTCATGAAGGGGTCAGTGGGAGTAGCGTTGAAACTTGCGTCAGCAAAAATGACCAATGTTCCAACGGTGGTGAAGATGACAAAGATCCAGAGGAAGAGTCGATCGACCACCATGGCCACATACTGCCAGTCTTCCTTTAACTGAGAATGAAAGGGAAGAAAAATAAGGGTATGGAAAGAGGAAGGTGTAGAAAACTTAAAAGAAAAAGAGCATATTCACAGCAAACACATATTTTCTGTTTTCACAAAGAATGTATATAGTAGCTGCACATATCAATCATTTTATATGCCATTTCCTGCCTTTATAAGATATAATATATTTATTTTAAAAAGCATCACTTTGAAGCTATGCTAATGCTTCTAACTGCTCCACTCTTAAAGGTCATTGATGCTAATATAATATACAGGTGCATCTCAATAAATTAGAATGTCGTGGAAAAGTTCATTTATTTCAGTAATTCAACTCAAATTGTGAAACTCGTGTATTAAATAAATTCAGTGCACACAGACTGAAGTAGTTTAAGTCTTTGGTTCTTTTAATTGTGATGATTTTGGCTCACATTTAACAAAAACCCACCAATTCACTATCTCAACAAATTAGAATATTTCATAAGACCAATAAAAAACACATTTTTAGTGAATTGTTGGCCTTCTGGAAAGTATGTTCATTTACTGTACATGTACTCAATACTTGGTAGGGGCTCCTTTTGCTTTAATTACTGCCTCAATTCGGCGTGGCATGGAGGTGATCAGTTTGTGGCACTGCTGAGGTGGTATGGAAGCCCAGGTTTCTTTGACAGTGGCCTTCAGCTCATCTGCATTTTTTGGTCTCTTGTTTCTCATTTTCCTCTTGACAATACCCCATAGATTCTCTATGGGGTTCAGGTGTGGTGAGTTTTCTGGCCAGTCAAGCACACCAACACCATGGTCATTTAACCAACTTTTGGTGCTTTTGGCAGTGTGGGCAGGTGCCAAATCCTGCTGGAAAATGAAATCAGCATCTTCAAAAAGCTGGTCAGCAGAAGGAAGCATGAAGTGCTCCAAAATTTCTTGGTAAATGGATGCAGTGACTTTGGTTTTCAAAAAACACAATGGACCAACACCAGCAGATGACATTGCACCCCAAATCATCACAGACTGTGGAAACTTAACACTGGACTTCAAGCAACTTGGGCTATGAGCTTCTCCACCCTTCCTCCAGACTCTAGGACCTTGGTTTCCAAATGAAATACAAAACTTGCTCTCATCTGAAAAGAGGACTTTGGACCACTGGGCAACAGTCCAGTTCTTCTTCTCCTTAGCCCAGGTAAGACACCTCTGACGTTGTCTGTGGTTCAGGAGTGGCTTAACAAGAGGAATACGACAACTGTAGCCAAATTCCTTGACACGTCTGTGTGTGGTGGCTCTTGATGCCTTGACCCCAGCCTCAGTCCATTCCTTGTGAAGTTCACTCAAATTCTTGAATCGATTTTGCTTGACAATCCTCATAAGGCTGAGGTTCTCTCGGTTGGCTGTGCATCTTTTTCTTCCACACTTTTTTCTTCCACTCAACTTTCTGTTAACATGCTTGGATACAGCACTCTGTGAACAGCCAGCTTCTTTGGCAATGAATGTTTGTGGTTTACCTAGTGAACCAAACAGAGAGACCATTTTGAAGGCTCAGGAAACCTTTGCAGGTGTTTTGAGTTGATTAGCTGATTGGCATGTCACCATATTCTAATTTGTTGAGATAGTGAATTGGTGGGTTTTTGTTAAATGTGAGCCAAAATCATCACAATTAAAAGAACCAAAGACTTAAACTACTTCAGTCTGTGTGCACTGAATTTATTTAATACACGAGTTTCACAATTTGAGTTGAATTACTGAAATAAACGAACTTTTTCACGACATTCTAATTTATTGAGATGCACCTGTATATAATATAGAAACTGTTCATCTGGAGACAAAACATTCTGCTGTTTTTGTAGTACAACCCCAATTCCAAAAAACGGTGCGACACTGTGTAAAATGTAAATATAAACAGAATGCAATGATTTGCAAATCTCATAAACCCATATGTTATTCACAATAGAACATAGAAAACATACCAAATGTTTAAACTGAGTAAATGTACTATTTTAAGAAATAAATAAGGTAATTTTGAATTTGATGGCCACAACACATCTCAAAAAAGTTGGGATGGGGGCAACAAAAGGCTTGAAAAGTAAGTGTTACTAAAAAGAAACAGCTGGAGGAACATTTTGCAACTAATTAGGTTAATTGGCAACAGGTCAATTAACAGCAGAGTCTCTTAGAAGTAAAGATGGGCAGAGGTTCACCAATCTGCAAAAAACTGCACCTACAAATTGTGGAAAAATTTCAGAATAATGTTCCTCAACATAAAATTGTGAAGACTTTGAATATCTCATCATCAACAGTACATAATATCATCAAAAGAGTCCGAGAATCTGGAGAAATCTCTGTGTGCAAGGGACAAGGGCGAAAATCAATATTGCATGCCTGTGATCTTCGGGCCCTCAGGCGGCACTGCATTAAAAACAGGCATGATTCTGTAATGGAAATCACTGCATGGGCTCAGAAACACCTCCAGAACTCATTGTCTGTGAACACAGTTCGTCGAGCCATCCACGAATGCTGGTTAAAGCTCTAACATGCAAAGAAGAAGCCATATGTGAACATGATCCAGAAACGCGACCGTCTTCTCTGGGCCAAAGCTCATTTAAAATGGACTGAGGCAAAGTGGAAAACTGTTCTGTGGTCAGATGAATCAAAATTTGAAATTCTTTTTGAAACCATGGACACCGCATCCTCTGGACTAAAGAGGAGAGGGACCATCTGGCTTTTTATCAGCGCTCAGTTTAAAACCCTGCATCTCTGATGGTATGGGGGTGCATTAGTGCCTATGGAATGGGCAGCTTGCACATCTAGAAAGGCACCATCAATGCTGAAAGGTATATACAGGTTTTAGAGCAACATATGCTTCCATCCAGATGATGTATTTTTCAGGGAAGGCCTTGCATATTTCAGCAAGACAATGCTAAACCACATACTGCATCTATTACAACAGCATGGCTTCGTATTAGAAGAGTCCGGGTGCTGAACTGGCCTGCCTGTGGTCCAGACCTTTCACCAATTGAAAACATTTGGTGCATCATGAAACAAAAATACGACAAAGAAGACCCAGGACTATTGAGCAGCTAGAATCCTGTATCAGACACGAATAGGACAACATTCCTCTCCCAAAACTCCAGCAACTGGTCTCCTCAGTTCCCAGATGTATACGGACTGTTGTTAAAAGAAGAGGGGAAACCTGGCCCTGTCCCAACCTTTTTTAATGGGGTGGCTGTGGCTCATGTGGTAGAGTGGGTTGTCCACTAGTCGTAAGGTTAGCAGTTCGATTCCCAGCCCACATGACTCCGAATGTGCCAAAGTGTCCTTGGGCAAGATACTCCCAATGGCAGGCAACTGCCTTGCATGGTAGCTCTGCTGTGTAAAAAGTGAGAACTTTGCAAACTGAGAAGTTTAACAGGTGCTATATAAGTGCAGACCATTTAATATTTTTTGAGACTTGCTGCTGCCATCAAATTCAAAATTACCTTATTTTTTCCTTAAAATGGTACATTTCCTCAGTTTAAACATTTGATATGTTTTCCATGTTCTATTGTGAATAAAATATGGGTTTATTACGTTTTACACAGCGTCCCAACTTTTTGGAATTGGGGTTGTATTATATACTTTCTTATTTCTTGTGATTTTCCACCGAGCATCCAAGGTTAACCTTTAAATGATGCTTGCAAATTACATACATTTTGCTAACTACTCATGAGAAATGGTTGAACTTTTATTATTATTATTATTGTTATTATTATTATTATTATTATTATTATTATTAATATTATTAATGAGCATGTTGCTTGTGTAGGATTTTTGAGGTGGTACTTTCAGGGGTACATCTTTTGTACCCTTGTTTAGTGGAATATAACTTAAGAGGAGCTTCACTGGACCTTAAATAAACAGACAGGTTCAAAGGTCAGCATCAACAGCAATGGTGAAATATATGCACTGAATAAGCCGTGATGACAGCCTGGCATCAGGTTGATGGAATTATGATGTTTTAAATGCACTCATCTCCTTATCTCTGATTATAAAATCCATTCTGGACAGCTTCAGATGACTGATTTAGATTATTTACTAACTGACAGATATACTAAATATGGGTACTAAATAAATGGCTAACACTAAAAAGCAAGTAAATTCAAGAGTCTCTTACAGCTTCATAGTCTTTCTCAGCTTGTAGCTGCTCAGCAATGTAGCAGATAGCCCCCACGGCCGATTTCAGCTCAGGGGGCAGAGTCAGGTAGTGACTGGGGCCATCGATGAACTTCCGCAGGTCAGTGCACAGGCCGTCTGGCTGGTACCTGGGACACAGTTCCATTACTGAATTAATTTGTGTGTTACTTCAGCAAGTTTCATTAGCACAAGGCCACACGACTGCTGTTAGTAACAGTAGTACCAAAACTTTTCTCATCAATTTGAATTGTAGTCACAAAATACATTTTTATTAATTTATTTCATTTTAGGCTCCTGAGGAATTTTTTTCAGCCCCAGATGGAAGAGAGTTACTTGTGTTGTTCTTCCTTGGATAGCTTTAGGACTGCAATTGCAACGAACAGTTTTGCAGTCAAGTCTCCATTTACAATTGCAATTCATATTGCAGGCAGGAGAGGACTCTAACTACAGTCTGCTCCTTTAAACATTCAAGAGAGTACTTTTCCACTTAATTTAATGAACAAGATTATTTTTTAAGCTGAAACTGACAGGGATATAGAAAGACAATGATGATGCTGGGTTACTGTGTGTGTATATATGTGTTTGTGTATGATCTGATTACACATATAATCCCAAATTATAGAACGGCAGCTTCCCCAAACACCATTTCCAAGGTGACTTCTGCTAGTGAGGACAGCAAATCTCTCTTTCCTTTCACATCTCTCTCTCTCTTTCTCATCTTTGTTCTTTGGTGCCCGGGGGCTGCTCGACCACCTGCTAAATTCCATATATGCTGATTATCTGGCTCTCACAACAGCTGTGCTGTGTCTCCATTCCATTGGAGTGTCCTTTAACATCTGTTTCATTATGAGACCGTCTCACTTTCTCAGCCCCTCTCCATCCATCCCACTCCTGACCTTTCATAGCAGCCCCTTATCAAGTTAATCTGATGGCCCCCACAGTGCAGTAATTTCACCATCCTGCCACTGGGAGGCAGAGTAGCTCTTCATTTCCTTCTGTACATGTTTCTCAATCCCTTATTGTGGGCTGGTTGAATATTTTGGGCATGCTGCAGTTGCTGTGGATTCCCAGCATGCACCAGAGACCTAAGCAGTATTACTTATTACAGAGGGAAACCCATTAATTTGATTAAGCGCTTTCTTTGTTCAGGTGGTATCAGTTTTCCATATTTACCTACACTATCCTGCCATGCATACACATACAGCATCCTGAGTGCAGGCATCTCATTCAAACCACAAATCATCTTAAAACATGAATATTGATTACAAAAAAGAGCTTAGCAGACATTTTTATTCTGATCCACCTATTGGATCGATAATGTATAGGTAAGTAGAAACTTTTGATTGTACTAATTGGAAGAAAAAATCTCAACATGGACATGTTTTACATAATGAATTAAACACAACAGCAAGTACTGTTATAGGAAGTTAATTATTTTCCTATAACAGCACATCCCAAAGTGGTTCTTCCTCTAATACCCACTAATTACATTTTTAATTCATTAAAGAATGACACCTCATACTTTTTATTAGTTTATAAATACATTTAAAGTAGTTGCTGTTATCACTTATGTTATAAAAGCAAGAGGCTCCCTCATCAGCCTCTCTTTTTTTCTTTTGAAGTTTATAATACAAAAATAGAGCTTGTCAAGTTACAGAAAAATCGGCAAACTTTCCTGAACACTTTGGCGTGGAGGAAGAGTTACCAAGTGTTACAAAGCGCTGACACTGGAGACTCCTTCCATTAAATAAAGTTCATCTGACAAGAAGCTACACTATTGAAAGAAGAAACAATACTGCACTGAACTGTAGAAAACACCCAATCTAACTGATAGCAGCTAACAAGGGACATCACAATAATATTAAAAATACGTGCAGTTCTGCTCTCTTTGATAGTCATGTAGAAACATTAAATGGAATTCAACTCTATTTAACTCTATGAATATACTACTGTATATACCGTATGTATTCAAATGTTTTGAGCTGAAAGAACATTCAACAATGTACATACTTAGTTGTGTGTTGGTCGTACATAGTGTAAACGTTTCTATAACAGCAGGAAAATGTTCTTGGGATGTTCCGAGGGTGATGTCGGAAAAAACATCATTTTACTCATTTACATTTTTTATCATTTACTGGACTCTCCAAAATAATGTCCTTATAAGTTATTTTCCCTCCCATTTCTCCTCTGTTACATTCTAATTCCCAGTAACCGATTATCATACGACAGCTACCAACCAGGGAGGATGATGGCTAAAATATTCCTCTGAGACATGTAAAGCCAGCCAACTGAAAGAGAGTTCCATCCCTCCCACCCATAGAGCACAGCCAGTTTTGCTCCCTTGGCTCCTGGTCTGGATGACTGTAGCATCGTCAAGAATTGAAATTGCAATCTCAAGACAATAGGGGTCCTGAAAACTTTTAAGGATGTCCAGGAAAGGACGTTATTTTTTTTTTTTACCTGCTTCATGATAGATAACAATATTACATAGAGTACACTCAACAGGAGAGAAACCACACTACAACCTTACTGCTGCACAGATTTAAGACAACCTGGCAGCAATGGCAATAATTCATAATTCTCATGCCTTAACCCTGATATGTTTAAGCTGATAGGTTCACTTCACTTGCCTTATATCTTCCTGCCATCTGTCCCACTGTAGAGCCTGAGCTGTGGGTCAGCAGGCACAAATGACTAATCAAATACAATTTGAGTATGACATGGTGCTTGTGATGCCAAGACGTCTTAAAACCAATTAAAAGGCGCAAAGTACTGCCGCCTCATCAAATCACTTAGATATTCTCCTACCACTCTTTTCACTCTCATTTTTCTCCCTCTTCTCTCTTCCACTTTTCCTTCCTGTCTCCTTCACTCTCTAACTCTCACATACCTTGAGCTAATGTTTGTCAACTTGCACTGATTGTTATTGTTATTTTCACATTCCAGTATGATTGCCTGGATACAGAAAGTCTCCTTTTCTCTTTTATCTTTCTGGCAATGAGTGTCCAATCAGAGCAGGCCTGGGGCAGACATGATTGTGATTTCTCACACATGGCGACTTAATATATACATAAAAAAGTATAGCTATAAAAATGTTTAATATTTGAACTTATTATCCACTCAGAAAAGCAAATTCCTTGTGGGAAGCAAACGTAGATTATAAAGTGTATTTGTAAAATGAATATAATAACTTATGTTAACTGTATAAAATAATGAACATTAAATCACTATAATGGTATTATTCTAAAATATTTATAGTATTTTTATATGGCCCAGCTCTACTGCATAATAATGTGAGGGTGTCTATATGTATAAGATCTGTAAAATTTATAATCGTTTAGACTTATTCACATTTCTACAGCCCCAATTCCAAATAAGTTTGGACTCGGTGTAAAATGTAAATAAAAACAGAATGCAATGTTTTGCAAATCTCATAAACCCATATGTTATTCACAATAGAACATCGAAAATATTATCAAATGTTGAAACTGAGTAAATGAACCATTTAAAAAAAAAGGTAATTTTGCATTTGATGGCTTCAACATGTCTCAAAAAAGTTGGAACGAGGCAACAAAAGGCTGGAGAAGTAAGTGTTACTAAAAAGAATATCTCATCATCTACAGTACAGAATATCATCAAAAGATTCTGAGAATCTGGAAAAATCTCTGTGTGCAAGGGACAAGGGCGAAAATCAATATTGCATGCCCGTGATCTTCGGGCCCTCAGGCAGCACTGCATTAAAAACAGGCATGATTCTGTAATGGAAATCACTGCACGGGCTCAGAAACACCTCCAGAACTCATTATCTGTGAACACAGTTCGCCATGCCATCCACAAATGCTGGTTAAAGCTCTATCATGCAAAGAAAGCCATATGTGAACATGATCCAGAAACCCTGCCGGCTTCTCTGGGCCAAAGCTCATTTAAAATGGACTGAGGCAAAGTGGAAAACTGTTCTGTGGTCAGACGAATCGAAGTTTGAAATTCTTTTTGAAATCCATGGATGCAGTGTCCTCTAAACTAAAGTGGACTAAAGAGGAGAGGGACCATCCATCTTTTTTTTTTTTAATCAGCGCTCAGTTCAAAAGCCTGCATCTCTGATGGTATGGGGATGCATTAGTGTCTATGGAATGGGCAGGTGGCACATCTGGAAAGGCACCATCAATGCTGAAAGGTATATACAGGTTTTAAAGCAACATATGCTTCCACCCAGATCCCATCTTTACTTCTGAAAGACTCTGCCTCTCTAAGATACTCTTTTTACACCAATCATGTTACTGACCTGTTGCCTATTAACATAATTAGTTGCAAAATGTTCCTCCAGCTGATTCTTTTTAGTAACACTTACTTTTCCAGCCTTTTGTTGCCCCCATCCCAACTTTTTTGAGACGTGTTGTGCCCATGAAATTCAAAATTACCTTATTTTTTCCTTAAAATGGTACATTTCCTCAGTTTATGTTCTATTGTGAATAACATACAGTGGGGGAAAAAGTATTTGATCCCCTGCTGATTTTGTACATTTACCCACTGACAAAGAAATGAAAAGTCTATAATTTTAATGGTAGGTGTATTTTAACAGTGAGAGACAGAATAACAAAAAAAATCCAGAAAAACGCATTTCAAAAAAGTTATAATTTGATTTGCATTTTAAGGAGTGAAATAAGTATTTGACCCCTTCGACTTAGTACTTGGTGGCAAAGCCCTCTTTGCAGATCCTCTTTGCAGATCCTCTCCAAGTCATTAAGGTCTCGAGGATGATGGTTGGCAACTCGAACCTTCAGCTCCCTTCACAGATTTTCTATGGGATTAAGGTCTGGAGACTGGCTAGGCCACTCCAGGACCTTAATGTGCTTCTTCTTGAGCCACTCCTTTGTTGCCTTGGCTGTGTGTTTTGGGTCATTGTCATGCTGGAATACCCATCCACGACCCATTTTCAATGCCCTGGCTGAGGGAAGGAGGTTCTCACCCAAGATTTGATGGTACATGGCCCTTTGACGGTCCATCCTCCCTTTGATGCGGTGCAGTTGTCCTGTCCCTTTAGCAGAAAAACACCCCCAAAGCATAATGTTCCCACCTCCATGTTTGACGGTGGGGATGGTGTTCTTGGGATCATAGGCAGCATTCCTCCTCCTCCAAACATGGCGAGTTGAGTTGATGCCAAATAGCTCGATTTTGGTCTCATCTGACCACAACACTTTCACCCAGTTCTCCTCTGAATCATTCAGGAAAACTTCAGACAGGCCTGTACATGTGATTTCTTGAGCAGGGGGACCTTGCGGGCACTGCAGGATTTCAGTCCTTCATGGCGTAGTGTGTTACCAATTGTTTTCTTGGTGACTATGGTCCCAGCTGCCTTGAGATCATTAACAAGATCCTCCCGTGTAGTTCTGGGCTGATTCCTCACCGTTCTCACGATCACTGAAACTCCATAAGGTAAGATCTGGCATGGAGCCCCATACCGAGGGAGACTGACAGTTATTTTGTGTTTCTTCCACTTGTGAATAATCGCACCAACTGTTGTCACCTTCTCACCAAGCTGCTTGGTGATGGTCTTGTAGCCCATTCCAGCCTTGTGTAGGTCTACAATCTTGTCCCTGACATCATTGGACAGCTCTTTGGTCTTGGCCATGGTGGAGAGTTTGGAATCTGATTGATTGATTGCTTCTGTGGACAGGTGTCTTTTATACAGGTAACAAGCTGAGATTTGGAGCACTCCCTTTAAGAGAGTCAAATACTTATTTCACTCATTAAAATGCAAATCAATTTATAACTTTTTTTAAATGCATTTTTCTGGATTTTTTTGTTGTTATTCTGTCTCTCACTGTTAAAATACACCTACCATTAAAATTATAGACTGATCATTTCTTTGTCAGTGGGCAAACGTAAAAAATCAGCACGGGATTAAATACTTTTTTCTGTCACTGTATGGGTTTATGAGATTTGCAAATCATTGCATTCTGTTTTTATTTACATCTTACACAGAGCACCAACTTTTGTGGAATTGGGATTGTAAATTGATTTTGCAGAAATAGACGTATTTCTGTGATACTTCAATCATATACTTTCTATTTTTTGAACAACATAATAGCAAAAGTCGGGGGCATGGTGGCTTAATGGTTAGCCCATTTGCCTTGTACCTCCAGAGTTGGGGGCTCGAATCCCGCCTCCACCCTGTGTGTGCAGAGTTTGTATGCTCTCCCTGTGCTTTGGGGGTTTCCTCTGGTTACTCCTGTTTCCTCCCCCAGTCCAAAGACATGCATTGTAGGCTGACTGGCATCTCCAAATTGTCTGTAGTGTGTGAATGTTTGTGTGATTGTGCCCTGCGATGGGTTGGCACCCCGTTAAGGGTGTCCCCCACCTTAGATAGTATATAAGTTCCCTGGGATAGGCTCCAGGCTCCCTCGTGAACCTGTGTACGGTAAGCGGTATGGAAAATGGATGGAATAGCAAAAGCCCATTTGAGATCATAGCCAAGTAGTGACATTTTGCATTATGAGAATTGTAATGCATTTTCATTAGTTTCTCATTACTATATAGCAGGCGCATGAAATAAAAACTATAAAGGATTAGTTACATAAAATTCCTTGCTTACATGTCCAGATAAGCAACTAACTTTTCAACATTCAATGCTTAACTGTTATATTTAATGCTTAACTAACTGTTATTAGTTCATGTCTGCAAGTAAGACACACAATTTGAAGTGGTTATTCTGTATTTTGTTTCACACTGGTGCTTATTAATTTTGATGAGTACCACAGACTCTGAAGAGATCATGCATCTGTTTTGAACTGTTTTGAAGGATAAACAGTTATTATTTGGTCCAATTACATTTAAACATTCTGTTTTCATTATACAGAATCCAAAATGGCTCAAGTGTACAAAACAGGAGTTGTTGAACTATGGCCAGGCTTTTTTAAAAATTATTAAATTTTTTTAACATACATTGATCAGGTTTGCTGCGGTATTTTTCGAGTGCTCAGTTCAGTCTGCTGAAATACCCTGCTGGGTCCACAACCAGACCGTGGCCTGCCTGTTGGTGACCCCTGCTATACAGAAAAGTCTTAGGCTGAAACAGCTGTTTGTTTAATTGTTGCATTTTGCATATAATCAGCCATTGCTTCACACATTCACTACCTCCCACTTATGATGGTGGTCTTCATGGTGAGTGCATGTTGGAGTTACCTGTTGGGTTTGGGAAAGAGCACACAGGTGTTGGGCTTGCGGATGAAGTATTCGTCTGCTGCCCGGCTGATGCTTTTGTGGTTCTCCTTCTTGTGTGGGCGCTCCAGAGAGAGCGGTGTCTCCACTTTTGGCCTTAGGAGACCCAGATATGGGGGCAGGATGTGGATGAAAATCTGCAGAAAATGGACCACAATGGAAGTAGTTATGATATTAAGATGTCTGTTAATGTATTTCACATTTAACTCAAATGTGAAACCATTTAATAGCCCACTGTTAATAGTGTTCATAAACTTTCCCATAATTACTAAGTTTCATTTTAGCAGTTAGCTGAAATGACTGAAGTTCTTAGCAATAAACACCGTATATGAGATGCTTGCTTGCAATCAAGCAACATCTGGTTTGAACTTTCAAAGTTTACTAGAGTGTATAATTGTACTCCAAAAGTGTTGACAAGAAACGAAAAAAAGGTTGAGTATATGATGAACTATAACAACAAGCATTGTCAGTGAAAGACAAATGAAAGACAGGTGAGCTCTAGAAGGTTTTTTTTACCTTGTACAGACTTCTAAATGACCCATGTATCATGCATGAGATTTATTTTAATTACTGCTAATGTTGATGGTTGTCATGCATTGTTCAGAGACATTTTTAATGAGCACACATTTACGTTTGTTACAGAGTCAGTGCTATAAATATAACCAGGATGAAAGTAACTTAAGACTGTAATTTAAGACCCTGTGTTTGGACTTTTTCCTTGAATAACCTTGAATGGTAATAAAAGAAAAATAGTGAGGCGGTGTACAGCTGCCAACTGTTTAAGCTACAGACAGTGGAGGCTGCCAGGCACGACTTCATGAAGTGTGCAAGAGACAGAAAACACACACACAAAATTGTCATATTCATACAGTGCCTCTTCTGTTTCAGTCTGACTATTTACACCACATATATAGAAAGGATGTAAAGAATACAAGGTGAATTTGTGTTCACTGCATTCATTTGTTTTCCTTTCTGAAATAAAAAATAAACTGTATCAAAACTGTATCTGAGTTTAAAACAATAAATATTACAGGAAGCTCTCATATTATTTCAGATACATTTTGGAGCTAAAAATATTGAAAGATTAATAAATAACCCAGATGTTTATCAGCAATTACTGGGAAGCAAGAAAAATAGACTAAAGATTGCTGTTCATGCCTAATATACTGTTAATATGGATCACTGTGTGCTTTTTCAAAATAGCAAAATGCTGCATTTTAGCATATGCTAATTTTAGATGCTGCAATTTAAGCATATTATAAAATTTACATATTTATTGACCCCATTTTATCATATCCTTTATGAAAACAAGAAACAGAGTACACATCTTAACAAGACAATAGCTTATTTGTACTTCCAGGTCGACTCTGTTCACACGGAAATGCCATGGGCATTTTTTAAATATTTGAATTCATGAATATTTGACTTCTAGATTTGCTGAAATAAGTAGAAACTATTAAAAACAATTCAATATTTCATTTAAAAAATAACTATGTGGAAAAAATGAATCAATTTCCTATTTGAAATGAAAAATGAACATAACCTACACGGACCCTACATTTTTACCAGCACAGCTATTATAAGCTGATTTATGAATACAGGCCATACAGACTAAAAAAATTATTCGATTCTGAATAATAATAATAATTATAATAATAATAAACTTGTTTCAATCAGTTTTGTATTGCAAAACCGCGCTAGTCTCTGCTTGATGTACTTTGGAAGGTCCATGTACTTTTATAGTTACTGAAAATATAGTGATAGAGTCACAGGGCTCATAGAGTGATTAGTGTTGCTATATCACATCCCTTACTTCTACATCCACTGTTCTCACCTAGTCACTAGTCATTACCCTGTTCCTATTGCTCCAGAATACTTCTTGCCCTAGTTTATTTTCAGTTTGTAAGTAGTAGAAGAAACATGGTGGCTCGATGGCGTGTCTCATCTTTTCTCTAATGGGCTTTCAATAACGTGGAGGTGTGAATCTCTGAGCTGTTCTAAAATAGTTTTTTTCTTGATTTCTATAGTGTTTTAATGTCCTTTTTCTTTGTGCTTCATTTCTAAGCATGTCATTTAATGTTTGTGTGTGTGTGTGTGTGTGTGTGTGTGTGTGTGTGTGTGTGTGTGTGTGTGTGTGTGTGTGTGTGTGCGCGTTCAAGTCAGAGTAAAAAAAAGGTGCTGAATGTGTATTTTTTCAAATCTGCAGTTTTACAGGAATGTCATGAACCCAGCATATGTGACCAAAGCCTGCTGCAAGGACAGCATCTCCTTTACTCATACTCACACTTAAATCAAGTTTTCTTACCACTTTGCAATAGATTGACATAGTGTGACATAGAACATTTTATGTCAATATGGCAAATTGGGTTTGCTTTTTTAACTTCTTTAACTACACCAGCTTTCCAAGGAGAACCTTCTAAAAACTATAGCCAGATATGTTTAAGATTTAATGATTGAACAGCTGGTATTCAACAGAAATATCAAATTACATATAAGATTTTCACTTATTAAGGACTGTTTGCTAAAGACATCTGGTGAAGAAGTGTTGCATATCTACTTATCTGACTCTGCATACAGAATAACTCAGCAGATTAGTGTAGTAAGGTGAATGGTTGGCTAACCTTGCGCACCAACAGGGGCATATGGTGGGTGCTTGGTGAGCGGTGGTGCAGATTCAATACCACCACACTGAGAATAACCGAACACGTCACCAAGATCATGGTAAACATCAGGTAGTTGACAATGATGGGGACACCCAGAGATGTCTCGGGGACTTTATCAGCCAGAAGGAGCAGAAAGACAGTAAGGGTCAGCAGCACATTGATGGACAAACCCATCTTCTCTCCTGAGCAGAGACAAATGGAAAGAGGATAAGAGGAGGAAGACAGGCATGATTAAGTTAGGCATTGACATATGGTGCTGTGAAAAAGTATTCACTGATTTCTTTTTCATTTTTGTGTATATATCATACTAAATTGTTTCAGAAATTAAAACTAAATCTAAAATAAAAACAAAGGCAACCTGAGTAAACACAAGGTACAGTTTTTAAATGATAAAGTTATTTATTGAAGCAAAAAAGTTATCCAATACCAACTGGTATATACCAATACCAATATACCAATACCAACTGGGCCTGTGTGAAAATGTATTTGCCCCCATAGTTACTAATTCCCCAAATCTATGAAACTGCATTCATAATGGGGTTCAGCTGGACTAGACACAACCAGGTCTGATTACTGCCAACCCTGTTCAATCAAATCAACACTTAAATAGAACTTCTGCAACAGCATGAAGTTGGTTAAAAGGTCTTACCCAGTAACACACTATGCCAAAATTGAAAGAAATTCCAGAAATGATGAGGAAGAAGGTGATTGAAATACATCAGTCTGAGAAGGGTTACAAAGCTATTTCAAAGGCTCTGGGAATCCAAAGGACCACAGTGAGAGCCACAGTATCTCCACAGTAGTGAACCTTCCCAGAAGTGGCCGACCTTCCAAAATTCCTCCAAGCGCACAGCGACTACTCATCCAGAAAGTCACAAAAGAGCCAAGGACAACATCAAAGGAACTACAGGCCTCTCTTGCATCAATAAAGGTCACTGTTCATGACTCCACTATCAGAAAGACACTTGGCAAAAATTACATCCATGGAAGAGTGGCGAGGTGAAAACCACTGCTAACCCAGAAGAAGCTTGCCTTTGTTTTATGTTGTATTTCGTTTGAAGATCTAAAACTATGAGACTAGTATGAGATACACACAAATACAGAGGAAATCAGGATATGTATACTTGCAAGAACATCTTTACCTCGTCCCATATACACCCATCCCAATCCACTAGTCATTTCATTCATAAAGCTGTTTCTTTACATACATGACAAACATAATAATACTGAGAAACAGAAAGAAATGCGCTTCTTCCCCGAGGCTGTGTCCTGAGGCACAGAGGTCAGTGATGTCAGGTCCACCAGTCTGAGCAACTGCATGTAACAGTGATTTATGGAGTGGATTTTACTAAGATAAAATATTAACCTAGTGGTCATGTAATGAGCTATAACACTGCTGTAGGAAGCCACGCAGGAGACAGCTCTTGTAAATCACCACTGGCTGAGTCAGAGTTTTAAACCAGTGAATCGAATTAAACATTCTCTCACACAGGAGAGTCTACAAAGCAAATACTCAAAAACAAATATCAGAAAACTAAACATATATACTGCACCACATTATATCAAATAACCAGCTTTGTATTAAATTACTCATCTAAACATTTTTAGTCTAACACACAGTGTCTCTGTCTGGATTAGTGGCAGAGTGAATGATGATGAACCTGGTCACTGATTTCCAGCCACAGGTTATACCATGATTCATGGTTTATCCATTTTAGAATCAATTTATAGTAGTATTTGGACTATATTTTGGACTAGCCTTAATCTGCTCCTGAATAATTGCCCATTCGAATTGTTTGGGGCATTGACAGACTGAAAATTGACGATTGCTTTTGTGGCAGTTTTCTATTTGATAAAGATTTTAGCTAAATACTCCTGATTTATTTTATGTGTTTATGTCTGGGGCAGTGATTAAATGTAAGGTTAATTAAACAATTGCAACTGTAATTAGTAGCATTTTAGTTTTCTAAAATTTCTCCTGACAATGACACCACTGGCCGACTGATCTGATGAAGTAGTAATGAAGTATTTCGTTTTAAAGTTAGAAATCATCATGGTGATTTGATTAATTAAAGAAACTCATATTAGGATGAATGTCTAGGCAGTTCATACATGCTACACTACAGCCGTGGCCAAAAGTTTTGAGAATGACACAAATATTAATTTTTACAAAGTCTGCTGCCTCAGTTTTTATGATGGCAATTTGCATATACTCCAGAATGTTATGAAGAGTGATCCGATGAATTGCAATTAATTTCAAAGTCCCTCTTTGCCATGAAAATGAACTTAATCCCAAAAAAACATGTCCACTGCATTTCAGCCCGACCACAAAAGGACCAGCTGACATCATGTCAGTAATTCTCTCGTTAACACAGGTGAGAGTGTTAATGAGGACAAGGCTGGAGATCACTCTGTCATGCTGATTGAGTTAGAATAACAGACTGGAAGCTTTAAAAGGAGGGTGGTGCTTGAAATTATTGTTCTTCCTCTGTTAACTATGGTTACCTGCAAGGAAACATGTGCAGCCATCATTGCTTTGCACAAAAAGGGATTCACAGGCAAGGATATTGCTGCTAGTAAGATTGCACCTAAATCAACCATTTATCGGATCATCAAGACCTTCAAGGAGAGAGGTTCAACTGTTGTGAAGAAGGCTTCAGGGCGCCCAAGAAAGTCCAGCAAGCGCCAGGACTGTCTCCTAAAGTTGATTCAGCTGCGGGATCGGGGCACCACCAGTGCAGAGCTTGCTCAGGAATGGCAGCAGGCAGGTGTGAGTGAGTCTGCACACACAGTAAGGCGAAGACTTTTGGAGGATGGCCTGGTGTCAAGAAGGGCAGCAAAGAAGCCACTTCTCTCCAGGGATTGGACTGCTGAGGACTGGGGTAATGTCATTTTCTCTGATGAATCCCCTTTCCAATTGTTTGGGGCATCTGGAAAAAAGCTTGTCCGGAGAAGAAAAGGTGAGCGCTACCATCAGTCCTGTGTCATGCCAACAGTAAAGCATCCTGAGACCACTCATGTGTGGGGTTGCTTCTCAGCCAAGGGAGTGGGCTCACTCACAATTTTGCCTAAGAACACACCCATGAATAAAGAATGGTACAAAAACATCCTCAGAGAGCAACTTCTCCCAACCATCCAAGAACAGTTTGGTGACGAACAATGCCTTTTCCAGCATGATGGGGCACCTTGCCACAAGGCAAAAGTGATAACGAAGTGGCTCGGGGAACAAAACATCGACATTTTGTGTCCATGGCCAGGAAACTCCCCAGACCTTAATACCATTGAGAATTTGTGGTCAATCCTCAAGAGGCGGGTGGACAAACAAAAACCCACAAACTCTGACAAACTCCAAGCATTGATTATGCAAGAATGGGCTGCCATCAGCCAGGATGTGGCCCAGAAGTTGATTGACAGCATGCCAGGGCGAATTGCAGAGGTCTTGAAAAAGGAGGGTCAACACTGCAAATATTGACTCTTTGCATAAACTTCATGTAATTGTCAATAAAAGCCATTGACACTTATGAAATGCTTGTGATTATACTTCAGTAACAGTTAGTAACATCTGACAAAAAGATCTAAAAACACTGAAGCAGGAGACTTTGTGAAAATTAATATTTGTGTCATTCCCAAAACTTTTGGCCACGGCTGTACACTAAATGTGTCTTTTCAAATAAAGACGGATCCCTAGCTTGGGGGAATGGTAGACACACAATGTGAGAACATTGTCCAAACCAAGGCTGAGGATGTCACTTGTGTTGTCAGAGAGTTCATATACAAAAATCCGTCAAGTTCATGTTTAAAATGAGTAGGCAGGACTGAGTTAAAACTTGATCATATATGTGAGGTGCTCTGGGAAACCCCATTAGGTGATGCTGTGGATGACGCTTTGACACTGATCTTTGCATTTTTCCAGCAAAGATCATGTTGAGTAAACAGAGAGTTCTGGCTGGAACTAGTGGGTCAAAACATCCCTCTAATGGGAACAAAATAACATCTGCAAATGATGAATGGTAACACTGTAACGTCTGAACGTATCAAACTGATTTCTTAATCAGCCTGGATCTAGCAAAGAAGTTTCTCTGTGTCTTTGAGCCATGAATCCTTATCGGTAACCCCCCTCCAGTCTTCACCAGATGCCATCGGAATGCGACACGACCCCCCCTCTTGAGACACACACACACACACACACAAAGCACACACACACACACAATGGGAGAATCTCTTTTCAATGTAACATGTAATTATATGTAATTATTCAATGTCCAAATAGTGTGATGTTTTCGTGTTTGCATATATTGTGTGTTTATGTAACATAACTATAATGATTTTAGATAGTTTTAACTTAGGATATTATTTTAAATGTCTGTAACCATGTTTTACTTGTAATATTCTTTACAAGTCCATCGAATTTGGTATGTAGTTAATCGTCTAGAGATGCCCTGATTGATTATGCATATCAAATTGCAATGGGATACATTATTTCATGCTTTTTCTTAATTTCACATATAATACGGTTTAAACTGGCTCCTCCCTGGACATGCAAATCCAGGTCTGAGACCAGACAAAGAGAGTTCATCCCGCCAACAAATCCAACTTCCTGATTGGCCCAAAGCCCAAAGAGGCGTGTGTGTTGGTGTTGTCTTTAAAACAACACCACACTTTGAAACCTCTTCAATCTCACTTCACTCTCTTCACTCACACTCTTCAACTTCACTTTTACACTCTTTCCGGCTTCTCTCCCCCTGGGCCATGTGCCCCGGGAAGAGGAAGCCAGGATCTCTCTCTCCTGGACAAAAGATGCAACCGCCTCACGGCCCACGCCTTTTCAAACGGCACGACGAACCAGCGAACTCTACACGACCTCGTGCGAACTTTCAAATCGAAGCCATGCAAGTATAGTTAATGGATTTATATCTGCGTTTAAGATTGTACCCCTGTTTACAGGAGATTTAAGTTCGTTGCTGGTTTTGAAAAAGGCTAATTAGTTGTGTTTTTGTCTGCCATTCCCTTTTATTTTATTACTTTCTCTCTATACCTTTTCTTTCCTTGTATATAGATGTACATATGTATGTTTTGCTTAGAGTTAGTTGTGTGTATCCATAGTTACATCTAGTTATTAAAATCTATTATCCCATGCTTGATTGTCTCTGTTTTGGTCACATGATGAGTCCCTTAAACGCTGCGAGTCTCGTTACCCGCTCTAATTTTTAATAACAAACTTCGTTGGTTAATCCTTCCTTTCCAGAAGGATAAACTCCCTCTTTAGAGTTCATAATTACAAACTAGACTACAGCTAATCCTAAAAGCTGATCTAGACCACATACATAGTCATAATTAATTATAATCCGTTGTAGTTAATTATCTATATGTATATGTGCACATACATGAATTCCCTTTCATGGCTGATGTATATTTATAACTGGTCACAACACGCATTGATTAGATATATAGATATATTTCACGCCATTCGAGCTAATTCCTTATATAAATTGGAGAATACATTTAAACGTGTTAAACATCTTTTAATTCATTACAAAAATTGTAACTGGTGGAGAATATTTTTAAACGTTGCAGATCCATCCGATTTACTACACATTCTGGTAGATAACGCGGGCACGCTTTAAAACTCGTCTCCTTTAAAAAGGTGCTTCGAATCCAAGCGTGCGCTTCTGTTTCGTTTTTCATGTTTAAAGTTGATCCATTACATTATCCTGGTGGAAAAGAATAATGCTAGTAATGATTGATTCGTTATAACACTGACCTCTAAAATACCTTTCGAACAGATAATTCCCAAAGAAGTATTAAGCTATCACTGTAAACTTCAAGAATGTGGCAGATTTGAGTCGATGGGCCTCACCAGCGTCGGGTGGCAGATAGAAGTTGAAGATGGCGATGATCGTAATGAGGATGCAGGGCAGGACGATGTTGAATACGTAGTACATGGGTTTGCGCTCGATGATCAGGTAGAAAGTGATGTCTTCATACAGGTCATCTTTCTTTACATTCTTCCTGGAAGGCTTGTGACGGATATGCCATTCACCGCCCTCTGTGGAAAAGGCAACCAATTAAGAGTGTGTTCTGTTGTATTTTGTTTATTCATCCAATGCTCTCTATAATGAAAAATGCAGATCTTTTTTCTGTTCTCTTTCTCTCAGCGTCTGCCAAGACTTGTCTGCATTCATACCACTGAAACCAGCGTCATAGATGATCTCTCGTATCTCGTTGCCTTTCTCGTCAAGGGAATACTGAAGATCCATTTCAGAGGAGTCATAAGTGAATGACTTGAACACCATGGTGCAGTTCTGCCAGTCAAACGGAAAGTACGTCACCTGTACGTCAAAGTACGTCACGGGAAAACAGATATAAAAAAGGAGAGTGTGAGAATGGAGTAAAGAGAGTCAGTATGCCAGTATGTTTGTATGTACAGTATGTGTCATCCTATGTGTCATGAATTAGTCTTAAAGTGTATCTTATACTTAATTCTCGCTTTCTAATACACACATATACATCCAAATAGCAATGCAAAAACAAATATATAAACAAAGGAGAGTGAAAAAGAGAAAGATAAAAGGAGAGAGAATAAGCAGTAATGAGTGTCTGAGAGAGAACAAAGGATAGAGTGAGTAATTTAGGAAAAAACAGCTCAGATTAATGTGATGAAAATAGAGGAGACAAATACACAAGCCTGGAACAAACACTTAAAGTTATTGTTACCACCGTGAAGTTGATTATTTTTCAATAAAAGCACATCCTGAAATGTTTTTTATTTCACAGCAGTTTGCCAATGCTACTTTTTTCGTTATTAAAGAACACTATGTCGCACATTTTAAACATTTACAGTTACATTTAATATTGTGGAAGACAATACGTTAGTACTTTTACTGAGTCAGGATTTTGGCTACTCTAACCATTTCTAACCCTAGGCCATAAGTATTTGCACATTCATACAATGTATGTCAATTTAAGTCCATAGGACTCCATGACTTTGGTTTTTGTGCTCTTGAGTCTGTGATGCTTGTGTATTTATTTCTTCATGTCCATTTGTGGCACTTCATCTGTCCAGTATTCTGTAATCTTTTGACTGCAAGCCATGTCTTTTGTTCTATTGTCATTTGCTACTGTGTTTGTCCACAGTGTGCCATGTTCTTTACCGTTGCCTCTTTCATCATAACAACGTACCAAAAAAACTAATCCATCCATCCATCCATTTTCCGTACCGATTATCCTACAGAGGGTCATGGGAAGCCTAAAGCCTATCCCAGGGGACTCTGGCCACAAGGTGGGGTACACCCTGGACAGTGTGCAAACTCATTGCAGGGCACAATTGCACACACCCCCACCCTCACCTACAATGGACAATTTAGAGATGCCAATCATGCGCATGCGCATGTCATTGGACTGGGGGAGGAAACCAGAGTACTCGGAGGAAACCCTGAAGCACGGAGAGAACATGGAAGCTCAGCACACACCCTAAAAAACTAATATTCAAACTAATTCTAATGTTTGAATATGTCACTGATTGATTTGTTCAGATTTTTTTAGCCTCATGATCATGTGTGAATTTGTCTGTGAAATTGTATATTTACTTTTTGTCTCATATAATGAAAGGTTTGTGGATAAAAGGTGCTTCAGTTCATACAAGGTATAACTGATATGGATGTGTGTATATAGCTGCAACAGGGACTCAGGACATTTCCCCTTTCTGCGAAACTAGAGGCCATGCTTACAACAAGTACTTCCATTTTACTTAAGCAGGACATGTTATTATGTTACCCAAGGACTATGTTCATTGCGAAGTCTTGCCATTCCCAGTGTTTGTGTATGTTCTGAGTCTTGTCTATAGTAGTTTGCCTTATTGCAGCCTTTCTGTGTTTTTGGATTACACTTTTGGATGACCCTCTGGCTGTGTTATTTATTGACCAACCATTGCCTGCTCTACCATTTCTGATTGTGTTTTTTGCACATGGATCCTCACTCTGCCTCTGAGTCTTCAATGCTATACAAGCCTTGAACTGAGGCTGAGATTCTGATGTTTTTTAATGTAATAATCATGGTTCCATTATAAATCCAGTGTGCTGGAACACAGAGTATCACTGTGTCACTATCCAAATGCTTGGATTTTTAATAAGTTGTAACAATTTTGTCTTACCTTTACAGCACAAGAGCTGCGGTAAAGGGCAGGAGGGGTCCATGTCACTCTGCCATTACTGTATACCTGAACATGAACGCCTAGAGCCACTTCGTACACACCGTCGTTACTGCACACACACATGGAGGAGGAATAAGATGATGTACATACCTTCAAATAAATATAGGGAGATCAATATTTGCATATTCTTGTTATTATTTACATTAACAATTCACTTGATTTGCATTCAGTATCAATATTATGGATCATTTTCCTACAGGAACATCAATTACAAAGTTAAAACACTACATGATTTAGCTGAGTCATCTTTATAGAACATGCTGAGAAACACATATTGGATATTGAACCTGAGCTAATGTAGTGAACCACTGACCATCATCCTGCAGGCTCACAGGGTCAATAATGAAGCAGCCCATGCTTTCTGCGTGAAGGAGTTAACCACATACGGTCACCTTGTTTTCTTGAAGTGTTGACACCATGTTAACAGCAAATAACTTTGTCGTATCATCAGACATGCTGGTGTAGTTTGTAGGATTGTGAAACACGATGTAGTTGTTGCTGTCTTTCATGCAAATGGTGATATAATACAGCATTCATGTAATGAGACAATTCACAGTGTCACTATTTTTGTGGTTTTGGCTCATGGATATGACATGAAATAGTGTTCAGCGGACCTGCTTTAATTTGAAGGTTGTATTTTGGCTGAACCAGGAATGCAGTATCCCCAAAACCACCCCAAAAATACATATCAAGTATGGACACAACGCTCTTATTCAAAGTTTAAACTGAATGTGTATTTCCATCCATCCATTTTCTGTACCGCTTATCCTACACAGATCACAGGGAGCCTGGAGCCTATCCCAGTACAAGGTGGGGGACACCCTGAACGGGGTGCCAACCCATCACAGAGCACAATCACACACACACTCACACATCCATTCACACACTATGGACAATTTAGAAATGCCAATCAGCCTACAACACATCTTTGGACTGGGGGAGGAAACCAGAGTACCCAGTGGAAACCCCAGAAGCACAGGATGAACATGCAAATTCTGTGCACACGGGGTGGAGGCAGGAATTTAATCCCCAACACCAGAGGTGCGAGGCAAACATACTAACTACTAAGCCACCGTGCTTTGGGCTCTATTTCTGCTAGCAGAGCAAAAATAAACAACTTTTGGCCATATTTGTCTGAAATGTCACTTACTCTACATTAATTTCTGTTTATAGAACTGTTGTATAAAAGCAATATTGCACTTGCAATCATGCGGTTATACTGAATATCGGCCAATATCCAGTATAACTGCACTCTTGCCCAGTTTCTGTATCATAACTTTATAGGTATTGTTTCAAATAAAATGTCCTGGAGTACAAAATCAAAATGACAAAAACATAATGCCAGGCTGTCTAATAACTTATGGCTTGCAAAGTGATTTTCATTAATTACCTTATTTTGAGGACTAACACACTCGTCATCTCTCTAAAATGAAGTGGCGGACAGCTGTTTTTAATGGGATTTCAACAAGTTTTAATAACATTATTTGGACCATAAATCGTAATAAATTGACCAATAAATATATTAAACACTATTCTACACAAGTGTGTTAATGTTCTGCAGTACAGTTTTTCAATGCAGCAGTTTCATCCATCCTCTATCATACCTGACTCAACTCACTGGGGGTTTCATATTTAGCTGACGAAACATCTAGTATGCTAGCACTAATATTCAGGGGTTACTAAGGTGGAAAAATATTGCCCTACACACCTGAATTAATTAAATGTAATATGTAAATGTAATATAAACATATTACTGCTGAGTGGTTACATTACTATTACTACAGTTAAATAGTAGACATGTTATAGATTCATATTTTATCCAAAAATCTGAAAAATGACTTCTACCTGTAGTGTGTTACATTAATAGAAATGTTTCTAACTTTACAAACTACCAGGCATGGGTAAGTAACAGTAGGAGACAAAGTGAAAGAGTGGCAAAAAGACAGTGTACTGACTTTGTACAACTGAATTTTTAATTGCTTGTCCACGTCATTGTAACACACACTCACTTGTTAATAAGAACGATGTCCGGGAGCCACATTTTTGCTGAGGGAATTCGCAGTACGTCAATCCCATCATGGTCTTTGGGATTCCAGGACAAACGGTAATCGCTCCACTCCTGTCAAAGATATCAGACCTGAATGCTATCCAGCAGTTTTACTCTTTTTATTAGCTCATATCAAAGTGAACACAGAGTTTGGAACAAAAAAGGTGAAGGCAAACGAGGATATAACATGCAGGAAACAAAGCGAGACGCCTCGGAAATGAGAAATCAAACCAGTTCATCATTTCATCACGTTATTTCAAATTTTCCTCTCTCCACCATTAATTATACTAGATGCAATTTCTCTGTGCAGTTGTCTGTGAATAATATCCGGGACATTTGAATAATAATGGTTCATTTTGCATAATTTGTTCTTTATTGTTTCTAGTGTTCATAGCTCATGCATAATGGATGCATGTGTGTTGTGTTGGCATTTGGGCTCAGTAAGCTGCCGTGTTCCTGAGGCTGGCATTTCACTAAATGTACAAATAAGCCTTTCTAAATTTAAAATGATGAGCTGGTTAAATATTGTTTTTTTCCCACAGCTCTGCAGTAACAGCACTCACCAGGTTCATGATGACAATGGTGTTCATCTCTTCATCTTTCATGTTCTGTGGTGGGAAAAGGGGAAAACATGAGAAGAAATCTGCTAATTAATGGCAAATAAGTACAAATCTTATTAAGTTATTACACTCATTTTAAAGGTTATATGGGTATTAAGGCTGCACGATTAATCTAATTTGAATAGCTATCATAATTTTTGTCTTTGTCAACTAATTAAACTATGTTATTAGTGAGCTTAGCTAAAGTTAGCTAATTGGCTGTGTTACCACCCCAAACTTGATTATTTGCTTATAATAGCATGTCCTGAAGTTTTATTTCACTTACACTGCAACAATAGGCCAATTATTACATTTATTATTGATTAAAGAACTGCTTTCTATCCATTTATAGCTACATTTAGCATCTGGGAAACACTTATCACTTACGCTATAGCAGCAATAGTTAGTCTGTCAACTGTAATGCGCAAAGTCCACTGTCCTGAAGTCTTTCTCATGGAGGAAAACTTATTGATGGCAATAAAGTTATAAAAGTTTTAAAGACTGGAGATGATTTCCATAAACGATAAATAAACATCACCTTACAGAAAGCTTCACCATACCAACAATTATATGTTTTTCTTTGTTATGTGGACCATCCTCTGTACAAGTACCCATGAATGAGCTGTTATGACATAAACAAGCAACAACAAGCACATTCATAAAAACACGTGCTGTAAATTACAGATGAACTACTGTCGGAGTTGCTGTTATAGAGTATTGATCAACACCTTCTGACCAATTAGAACAGAGAATTAAACAGAACTGTGGTATAAAGAGCAATAAAACTATTTCATTCCTAAATCTGCTAAATAATTGCAATAAATTATCCTGATTCTAATATTGAGCTAAACAATCATGATTATTGTTTTTTATTTACCATCATACAGCCCTTTATATATATACAACCCCATTTCCATAAAAGCTGGGATTTTTTCTAAAATGCAATAAAAACAAAAATCTGTGATTTGTCAAGTCTCTTGAAACTTTAATTAACTGACAAAAGTACAAAGAAAAGATATTCAATGTTTTCACTGAACAACTTAATTGTATTTTGTAAATACAAACAAATTTAGAATTTGATGCTTTCAGCACACTCAAAAAAAAGTTGGGACAGAGGCAAAATAAGACTGAAAAGTTTTTAGAATATTCAAGTAACACCATTGTGGAGGATCCTGTGAAGCTCTGGTGAACTCCATGCACAACAGGGTTAAGGCAGTGCTGGAAAATAATGGTGGCCACATAAAATATTGACACTTTGGGCCCAATTTGGACATTTTCACTTAGGGGTGTACTAACTTTTGTTGCCTGTGGTTTAGACATTAATGGCTGTGTGTTGAGTCATTTTGAGGGGACAGCAAATTTACACTGTCATACAAGCTGTACACTCACTACGTTACATTGTAGCAAAGTGTAATTTCTTCAGTGTTGTCCCATGAAAAGATATAATAAAATATTTACAAAAATGTGAGGGGTGTACTCACTTTTGTGAGATACTGTATATATATATATATATATATATATGACATTTACGGCATTTGGCAGAAGGCCTTATCCGCAAGGAAATTATATTTATCTCATTTATACAATAAATTTGCTGAAAGGTCCAACAGTGGCAGGTTGGCAGTGCTGGGATTTGAACTCACAATCTTCTGAGCAGTAGCCCCATGTCTTAACCACTGAACAACCACTATGTACTGATTCAAGTGTCCATGTAGTGAATTTAAGGATCCTCATATGTATATGGAAGGTTGGATATTGAGGCTCTGCTCACATAAGGCCAATCATTTAGTACAACAGGTGGGTATGTAGCTGTGATTAGCATGAAGTGGGCTCTGAGGGATGGGAACAGCTCATTCTCCCCCATACTTCTGTGTGATCTGGTGGGATTGTTTGAGCACTGAGGGCATGGCGGCACACATGCAGGAGCTGCTATTTAAAACCAGCAGAGGAATGTTTGAGAGACAGCTGGCTTGACCCCCAGCACAGGACACATATGTGGGGGTTGGGGAAACAGAAGAGTAAAGATGTACAATTTATTATCACACAAATATACAACCAACCATTTCATACACTTACTAAGAGTAGGATATAATAAAAAGCCACTGGTCATGACAGGAATATGAGTTTACCTGCTCCATACTGTAAGGGCCAGATTAATAATATAATTTCAGGAACATGATAAGTGATTACATGGATCGGTTTGCATATAATAATGATTTAGAACACAATAGCAACATACTGATATGCCTATTTATTTATACTAGAGGTGTAACAATATACAGTAATCAAATTTGATGTGATAAGACAATGTCTCTTATGGTGTCTCGATACAATACATTTTCAATACAGCAAAAAGAAGCATTGCCTGAAAGTGTTTGTGAAAGTAGCTGTGAAAGTAGCTAGTGTGAAAGTACTGTAGGTTTCCCTTTTAAAACATTCAACATTATAAAAGTACAATAATTGAAACTTAATAATGACAGTGTTTGTGTAAAGTTTATTTACATTTACAGCATTTGGCAGACACCCTTATCCAGAGCAACTAAAATTTATCTAATTTATACAATTGAGCAATTGAGGGTTAAGGGCCTTGCTCAAGAGCACAGCAATGGCAGCTTGGCAATGAAGGGATTTGAACTCACTTGAACTATTTAGAATATAACTGGTATGCAGGGTTGAAGGAAAGAGATAACTTTTTCTTCCTTTTATTCTGTCTTTGTGCCTAAACCGACTTAACCTTCTACTGTGGGAATTATTACATTTACATTAAAAAAAAGTCTTTTATGGATTTTTATTACTTGAATTAGTTCCAATTACTGCACTTTCCAGACTGTAAGAGTTTTTTTTTGCCACCTAGTCTTATAGAAAGGAATTACAATTGTGGATAGATTTGCTCACTCAAAATACATACAAAAATTAGATCCAAACATGTTTCTGGTAAAAAAAAAAATCTTTTAAATTCTTTCTCTTCAATTCTTAGTTCTTTCTTTTAAAACATAAAATTTAGAAAATAAGGTGCAATTGCAAAATATCTGAAATTACAACAGTTTAAAAAAATATATATACTATTAGAGAAGCCTAGTGTCTTTTTTGCTATGTAGGCCTGTTTCAATTCATGAATGCACATACCACAGTTCCATTATTGCATGTTGTTGCCATATGGCAACAATTACATTTTACCATTCAGCAGAATACTCATTTGTAAGTCGCATTGAATAAAAGCGTCTGCTAAATGTAAAATATTAAAAACATGTTTAAGTGCCAAAAAATAAATGGTAACTTATCACAGATAATGTTTGATTTTTTTCCTTTAAATAGATTTGCCTAAATATTGAAAAATATATAAAATTTTGAGAGCCCTCCGATGATGACCTTCACCATGCGATGTGACCACAGACCACATGTCAAAGTTAAAGCTCCCTTTTTCCAGTTGCATAGTAAAATAGTAGTTTTGTATTATTGCCTATCAAAAAATTGGAGATAAATTAATTCTTGCCATATGGCAACACCATGCAGTAAAGGGTTAATTTGTGGTGTAAAAACTGAAGAAAAAAAAACAAAACCTGTGTGACTGTTAAGTCATAAAGTCTGAAGCCATGCAGTTTTTGAATCCTGCAATCTCCACTAGCAAGTAGTGCCTCATATCTGCAGCTATGAACATCCCAATCAGCTGCTGATTTCTTTAACATGGATTGAATCAGCCCGGAAATGCTGCCATAAAGCAGAGGGAGAGAGAGAGAGAGAGAGAGAGAGAGAGAGAGAGAGAGAGAGAGAGAGAGAGAGAGAGTTAGTTTCATGTTTCTGTCTATGTGATGTTTGCGCAGATGCAATAGTAATAGCACCAGGTAGTATGTTGGTATGGTAGTATGCTAGCATATTAACTTGAGAAAAACAGCATGCTTAGCCTTTTTTAATCCCTGTAATCTTATTCAAGATAAATATGAAGCTACTTTTTCAGAGGAGCTAGGGTGGGCTTCACGTATTATAATCTTCACGTATAAGCGGTATTATGCAGTCTGTTGAATGTTTTGTTCGATGCACAGACATATCGAATCAAACGCCTCAAATTGAATGATACGATACTGCATTGTTACACCCATATTATACAGTATACTGTACATACAGTATATATAGATATACAATACATATTCATACAAGTTTCCCAGGTTATTATAAATGGTGTTTTATTAGTTATATTCAACATAAATTCTATTTGACTAGTTATGTTTGACATAAACGCTTTTTGGATTATATTTACAGTGCATCCGAAAAGTATTCACAGCGCTTCACTTTTCCCACATTTTGTTATGTTACAGCCTTATTCCAAAATGGATTAAATTCATTATTTTTCTGAAAATTCTACAAACAATATCCCATAATGACAACGTGAAAGAAGTTTGTTTGAAATCTTTGCAAATTTATTAAAAATAAAAAACAAAAAAATCACATGTACATAAGTATTCACAGCGTTTGCCATGACACTCAAAATTGAGCTCAGGTGCATCCTGTTTCTACTGATCATCCTTGAGGTGTTTCTGCAACTTGATTGGAGTCCACCTGTGGTAAATTCAGTTGATTGGACATGATTTGGAAAGGTACACGCATGTCTATATAAGGTCCCACAGTTAACAATGCATGTCAGAGCACAAACCAAGCCATAAAGTCCAATGAATTGTCTGTATACCTCCGAGACAGGATTCTATTGAGGCACAGATCTGGGGAAGGGTACAGAAAAATTTCTACAGTATTGAAGGTCCCAATGAGCACAGTGGCCTCCATCATCCATAAATGGAAGAAGTTTGGAACCACCAGGACTCTTCCTAGAGCGGGCCGCCCAGCCAAACTGAGCGATCGGGGGAGAAGGGCCTTAGCCAGGGAGGTGATCAAGAACCCGATGGTCACTCTGACAGAGCTCCAGCATTTCTCTGTGGAGAGAGGAGAACCTTCCAGAAGAACAATCATCTCTGCAGCACTCCACCAATCAGGCCTGTATGGTAGAGTGGTCAGACGGAAGCCACTCCTCAGTAAAAGGCACATGACAGCCTGCCTGGAGTTTGCCAAAAGGCACCTGAAGGACTCTCAGACCATGAGAAACAAAAATTGAACTCTTTGGCCTGAATAGCAAGCGTCATGTCTGGAGGAAACCAGGCACCGCTCATCTCCTGGCCAATACCATCCCTACAGTGAAGCATGGTGGTGGCAACATCATGCTGTGGAGATGTTTTTCAGCGGCAGGAACTGGGAGACTAGTCAGGATTGAGAGATAGATGAATGCAGCAATGTACAGAAACATCCTTGATGAAAACCTGCTCCAGAGCGCTCTGGACCTCAGACTGGGGCGAAGGTTCATCTTCCAACAGGACAATGACCCTAAGCACACAGCCAAGATAACAAAGGAGTGGCTATGGGACAACTCTGTGAATGTCCTTGAGTGGCCCAGCCAGAGCCCAGACCTGAACCCGATTGAACATCTCTGGAGAGATCTGAAAATGGCTGTGCACCGATGCTCCCCATCCAACCTGATGGAGCTTGAGAGGTCCTTCAAAGAAGAATGGGAGAAACTGCCCAAAAATAGGTGTGCCAAGCTTGTAGCATCATACTCAAAAAGACTTGAGGCTGTAATTGGTGCCAAAGGTGCTTCAACAAAGTATTGAGCAAATGCTGTGAATACTTATGTACATGTGATGTTTTTGGTTTTTTATTTTTAATAAATTTGCAGAGATTTCAACCAGACTTCTTTCATGTTGTCATTATAGGGTATTGTTTGTAGAATTTTGAGGAAAATAATGAATTTAATCCATTTTGGAATAAGGCTGTAACATAAAAAATGTGGAAAAAGTGAAGCGTTGTGAATACTTTCTGGATGCACTGTAAGTAGTGAAATACTACTTTTACTGTGTACTTGCACTATACAGTAAAGGGGCAGCAAAGTCCATAGTGCTGGATTAACGCTTCACAGAAAACATGTGTTGATCTGTGTATGTGTGCAAGTGTTTTTTACAGAAAGAGGAAGACAGGTAGAATGAGTGAGACAGACTGAGACATGGTTGTGTCTCCCTCTATGTGTAGGTATTTGTGTGTGTGTGTGTGTGTGTGTGTGTGTGTGTGTGTGTGTGTGTGTGTGTGTGTGCGTTATCTGAGACTGCCTATAAAAATCCGTGCACGGGAAGTAGAGGATACTGTGACCTGGCTAACACAGTGCGTTCCAATAATTTGTGTGATGAATCACACAACTCATACACACACGTACAGATACACACTGACACCAACAGCTGGGCCAAACACAGTTACAGACACAGCGGCTTAAAAAAATCTGAATGTATAAGAAGGTTGAGCTTTAGACACTTCCTCTCAAACACAGTACCTCCATTCAGAGATGTAAACCAGCTAGACTTTAGAACGTAATGTGTACTGTATAATTAAGTCAAACTACTATAAAGTATAAAGCAGGTCTAAAGCTTTGGTGATAAATGTGATAGCAGGTGCTATAGTGTTGGTTTTCTACTAGCCATGTGAGAAGCAGTTAGCAAGTACATAGTTCTGATATGCTGCAGTATCATGATATTCAATCAAGACAGGAAATGATACTTAATATCCCTGTAATATTCACACTCAGGAGGACACTTGCTCACTGTGGGCTTGATGAAAAAAAGCTTACAGAGGGAAATAAAAAGAAGATTTGGTTATTTGCACTTTAACTTTTTTTTTTGTTATACACAGGCACTACTTTTTTAGGAGAAGTAAACAGCAGATACACTAAATTCAAAAGAGCAGATACGTGTCACAAAGCCCCAGAAAATGATTCATAAGTTTCACAGCTTGCACCATAAGCATTGACAAATCACTAGCCTTTGTAACCAGGACAAGCAGATTAGGTTCTCCTGCTATCAGCTTTTATATTCACAGTTGCCCTGCGGATAAGTCAGGTAAAAGTGACGCTACCGTAGTAATAATTCCCTTGAGTAAAACCAGTGATCAAGAAAATTTATACTTTGTCTGGTGAAAAACTACATGAGTAATTAATTTGCAAATTACTTTCATACATGTCTACAGTTGACACCACTGCAAAAACGTTCTATATCTGAGAAATGCATTTTTGAACAATTATGCTAACTAGCCAAGTGAGCTATGCTGAAGTGAACACCACCTCCATTATCAACAGTATATAAAGTAAAGTATCATTAGCTGGCTAACTTAGTTGCTAGCTAAAGGTGTATAGTAGCCAAATACTGTTAGGGTTTCTGTAGTTGCTAGGCTCGTTTGCTAGCTAGCTCATGTTAATTCATATATGTTTCTAGTTATGTAATTAGCCATCTAGCAAAGATGTCCCTTACACATTATCATGAGCATTATCTATAAGCTGTAGCAGCACTTAAACAATGCACATTTAAAGAAAAAAAAACTTCTATACTCTTAACTTTCTTAAACAAAACTTTTTATCTGATATGTTTGTTTAAATGTAAAATGCTCCAGTAGGTACATATATATCTCTCGGTGGAGCAAAACACCAATCCTGTGGCATACGCTACTCTTTTCTGAATCTGACCACCTGCTTCACTATGCAAGTGAACTAAAGATGTGGTGTGGCTGCTGGTAGGAATTATTTTTTACCAGTCATATTAATTAGCTAGAATGGATGCTAGACAATGTCTCTGGGGTGGGGAAACAATGACAAAAGTGCAGTGCAGCATAAAAACAGTTATATGACTCTAATGCCGGCACAACATGCAGCCACTTCACATTTTAAAAACTTCATCGAGCAATAATGAAGACACTTTTGTCAGACTCAAATAACATCTTTATGAGCAACAAGTGAATGCCACAGCTCATAGCTGAAATGTTAGCCAAATACTTTCTTCATCTTTGTCAAGGATATGCTTCATCACCAGAGGCATTATCAGGAAATGATTAAGACTAGGGCTACATAAAGTCACCCCTCGAAGAGAGCTTCTTTTGTACTGTTGAAGGATGTTGTGTAGTTTTCAAAATGCATTTAAGGTACATGACTGAATATTAAGCACCACACTTTTATGGTACACAATATTGCTTATACGGGTACACTTTGAGCTGAATCAAGTCAAATTCCTTGTATGTGCAAGTGTATTTGGCCACTAAAGCACAATTCTGTTTTACATTCTACAAGAATGTACCTTTTTTTCAGACAGTGTGTGTGTGAAACATGGGACCGTACCAGACTGAGAAAGGATGCCAGGGTCAAGCCAATCCTCACAACCACTTTGCTCTCTGGTGTTTTCGCTGGCCGCACTTTGACATTGTAAGAGGAGAAAAGCTGCTTCAATAGCTGATTCTCTGCATCTGAGGTCTCTGGGGGAGAAAGCACAAGGCTGTTTAACAAAAATAAAATCATTATTTTTGATTCTTTTTTTTCTGAACATCATTTTATTCTCAAAACCCAAATGTAAAAAGCAATAACCAATAATATACAGATCTATCTGGATGAGACGAGCGCAGGAAAGGCCTGTGGCCTTCATTAAAAACCTACGCTCTCCACGATGCACAATTTTGATGGAGCCTTGATTTTTGCTCCATAAAGTTGATGAGCCTGGTGTTTTTATGCATTACTCCTGTTTCGCTGTTTTTGAAGGTTAGGAGCATTTATAAGCGGCAGCTTCACGGCTGCCACATCCATCAAATCTCTCTGAGCCGCAGCCCTCCAGGATCCACTCTGACAAGAACAAATGATAACATCACCCCACGCCGCACTGCCATTAGCAGCCTCCAAGACGACCTGGTGCTCAATCCTGGCACATGACGAATATTTTCGACAGCCTCTGTTTTTTGGGATGTACAGGCCAAATACCCTTTTAACTTGCAGTTGCTTGGAATGAACTGTACATTTATGTAAAATGAACAACATTTGAAAACAAGCTGTCTCAGGCAAGCCTCATACTAATAATCAATATCCTCTTCAAGGTACAACAGTTTTGAGAGGTTACTGAGTTAGTCCATGAAGACAAATTCAAACCATAAAGCATTAAAAAAGCATAAAGGGAACATAAAGAAATGTATAACTTTGATTCCATCCGGCCATTATTAAGCCAATGGGCAACTTAATGATCAAAATGAGTTCATTAATGATCACAGGAGTTAACCCATTTAACCAGTATACACTGTCCTCTCATTAAGGCTCATTCATCCTCAGTAACTGTTTTATCCTGTTCTGGGTTGCAGCATTTTACACAGTTTTATTCAATAATGTCAAATGTCTTGGGTTAAGTTAGCTCTAAACCAAAACTGTGGGCTTTTATGCCATATAGTTATGAAGCAGTTTGGGTAGTAGACTATATCACTGTAAAACAGAATGGAAGTATCCTTTTTATCTGATATTTCATTTCTGTACAATAAAATAATCTCAGCAACTTTGGTATTATGAATGTGATTCATTTGAATGCTGTGTAAGTGTCTGCCATTAAACTATAGTTAACACTGATGCTTTTCAGAAAGAAAAAAAAAAAACGATTGCTTGAAAAATCAACAGCTTTAAGGTTTTTAATTAACTTTCACATTTTAGTTAACTTTTGTTGACAGAGGAGTGTAAGACATGGCACTTTAGTGTGAAACTTTGGAGTGGTGGTAGATGTAAATCCATATTTACGCACAAAACGCGCTGAGGTACTAAACATAATCTCTGACACACACACACACACACACACACACTGCTCTCGGCGTCCCGTTTTTGAGCTTTTGGTGTCGTCTTACCTCCAATTACGCACAGACTGAACAGGCAGCAGGTAAGCAGGAGCCATTCCCGGGCCGTCATCCTGACTCACACGTCCAAACCTCTGTAAAAAGTGTATGTACACACAGTGTGAAGTTTGAGGAATGTGCGTTTCCTTTTCGGGACTGCGCTCGACTTGATCGGCTGCTGCGCTGACCTGACGCACTGAAGCGCTCGGGTTACAGTTTGCACTCCCCGCTACATCCCAACAGCGCCAAACACGCGCGCACGCACACACACACACACACACGCACACACACACACACACACACAGAAAAAAACGTATAGATTCTGTACTATACTAGAGGAGGAAAAGGTTCAAATTAGAACTGTAGTATTTTCAACTTGTCTCTCTGGGTAGACCTAAAGAGTCCTAGAGGGTGTGTTTACACGTGAGCATAAGGTTTACACATGTGATTATGTGATTAATATGTGAACACGTTAAAAATATATACACTGTATGGCCAAAAGTTTTGTTTGTGGACACCTAGCTATAACACTCATTTTTGTTATTCCAGATTTATTCCCCCTTGTTGTTATAATAACCTTCACTTTTCTGGGAAGGCTTTCCACTAGAAGGCTTAGCCACTAGCGTGGCTGTGGGGATTTGCTCATTCAGCCACAAGAGCATTAGAGAAGTCGGGCACCGATGTCCGGAAAGGAGGCCTAGGTTGCAGTTTTACTAGCTTTACAGTTCATCCCAAACATGTTCAGTGGGGTTGAGATCAGGGCTCTGTGCAGGTCACTTGAGTTCTTCCACACCTTGGCACACCATGTCTTCATGGAGCTCGCTTTGTGCACAGGAGCATTGTCACGCTGGAACAGGTTTGGGCCTCTTAATTCCAGTGAAGGGAAATTACAATGCTACAGCATACAAAGACATCCTATACCTATGTGCTTCCGACTTTATGGCAGCAGTTTGGGGAAGGAACACATATGGGTGTGATGGTCAGGTGTCCACATACTTCTGGCCATATAGTGTATTTCACCATGTTATACCCTGAAATTGCATATGTGAACGTAAGCAAACATGTGACTTTATGTGATTACATGTGAAAAAGAATCAAACCACTTCAACACTTAAATGAAAAATATTAATAAATAAATAATCTGATAATATTGAACAAGACTAAGACTAAAATAGACCAGTACAATTTAATAGTGAACCATCTATTATTATTATTATTATTATTATTATTATTATTATTATTATTATTATTATTATTATTATTATCCTCCTAGGTCCTCCTACTCCTAGAGTAGGTAAAAGGTTATCTTGGCAATTACACAAAATATGATTCTTATCTTTTAGCCATGAGATTAATACCACTGTTAAAGTGTGATCATGGTTAGATGGATACTTAAGTAAGAGAGCAGGAGAAAATAAGGCTCTGATTCATAATTGTTTTCAACATACCCTCTTCTACCCTCTCCACTTCTCTGTGGGTGTGTCGCTGGCATCATATTTAGGGCGCTATTAGCTCAAGGCATTTAAATCAACATAACTGTAAACTTAATAATAAAACCTTTCCCAGTAGACATTGAAATGTGATGCAATTTTCTTCTTAAAGGCAGACAAAGCTGTTTATAAATGTAAATAATCTTTTTAAATGTATAACGTTACAAATTGAGTTTTATATAGCAAGACTACTAAATCAGTATGACGGCTGACTTGATTTTGTTAGTTTACTCTCTAAGCTATTTATCACATATCAAGGGAATATGACTCATGTGCATAACATCTGCGCATGCACACATCCAGCTTTCCTGTGCTATTCATTTATTCTAATTTATGACTTGCTTTTATCCCCTTTTTTGGTCCACATCCAACCGAATGATCATAGTTAACCCACAGTTAACAACTCATAACCAGTGGACCCATAACCATTTCTTTTCATACTAGATACAGTACATGTACACTATATGGCCAAAACTATGTGGACACTTCACCATAAGCATTTCTTTTCATACTAGATACTGTACCTGGTTGGAATATAAAGACATCACTAATAACAGCAGAGTGACTCCAACAGCACAGAAAAGCACAAATAAAACTCTAGGACACCATTTTTACAATCATACAAATATATTAGTTTTATTCAATAATATCCAATAATATGTCTCCCTCAGACTTTGTGTAAGTTATTATAGAAATAGATACAGATTCTATTGCAAATGCAGGGCTGAGGATGGATGGGGGAAGGTACAATGGATGGGGTCACGCTGACTTATTAAATAGGATCTTTTTTTTTTTTTTTTTTTTTAAATGTGTCCAGTAAATGTCGGTTCATGCATGCTTTTAGAGTATGGTTGCTTTCATGATTCTTCATTCATGTCATTTCGCTTCAGTCATCAAAGTCTTCAATCATGTGTCCTTCAAACCTCTTCTAACAGTCCATGGTTATGTTTTTGGTGCCATGTTTTTTGGCGTTCTGTTGTTTTTGTGAAACCAATCCTCACACGATTCCACTTGGATTGTACTTTTCTGTTATAAAAAAATAGTGTCATTGGAAGACTGTTGAACTGTCTTGGTTTGGAAGACAAGAAAAAAAACACAATATGGTGCACTTTTTAAAATCCTTTTTGGAAGACTTCTTTACAGTAATCTGTCCAATCAGAGTAGGTCACACACATGGCTATAAGGTGTGCAGGTTTTAATACGGAGAGTCATAACCAAAACGAGCAGTCCATATTGCTGCAGGAGTTCCAGGTACATAACTGACAAAGGTGAAAGGTCATGAGCTTAGTCACCTTTTGAGAAGTGTGGGCCGCTGTTCAGAAAGTCCTGGTTAATTCATTGTTAGACTGCAGGTTTTAGACTACAGTCCCATTTCACACTTTCCCAGGCAGAAATGAATCACAGACTTTGCAATATTAGTCACAATGCAGAGGCCTATGCTTACATCAACATGTCAGTATTAATCCAGCCTTTATCAGACCTCCATCAAGTAAGCAAGAAAAGAAAAAAAGTGCTTATCAGTGACATGGCACATGTCACCCAAACAAGGCCAGTAAACACTCTAATGGCTTTTGAATTTGAAATCCAGTACTTTCTTCTGATATTGAATCATAAATTACTTAATGTGGTGATTACAAACAAATTCATTAAACAACATAAAAGGCACCAAAGCACATAGACTTTTACCCACATCAAGAAATCTCGATTTGTAATATCCCCAACCCTACATGCAATTCACCCACTTCTCCTATTCCTGATAAAACAGTGTTACATGGCCAGTATTTGCATATCAGAACCTGATTGGCTCGTATATTTTATGACACAACACTTGTCTTTCACACATCTTCAACACTAACTCAGAAAAACTAATTTCACACTTTGACCAGTCTCCTCACTCAAATGAATTACTCTGAGAGGGTTTAATCATAAAATCCACCTTGTATAATGTTAGAGTGCCTTGAAATTCATCACCATTGTAGAATTACAATATATTGTGACAGATTTTCACATAAAAAAATCACTTTAAAATCTTGAAATAACGGAGACACTTGGGTGTGTACTCCTCCACATCCACATAGCCGCAGCTCAGCATAAACGGGGGAAAAAGAGTAAAGTCCCCGCAAGGGGAAAACAGGAGAGTGTAATAATTACTGTAGCGCCTGAGAGGAGAGCCACCGCTCAGAGGGAATCGCCGTTTAGTTGGACCGTGTGAGGAGGGCTGGGTTTTCTTTCTTTTCTTTTTTTTCTTGTCTTTTCTGCTGCATTGCAGATGCAGGGATTGGGCTACACCTCAAACCGACAGACACACACGCACACACACACACACACATATTCATAATAAGCAACACTCCTCCACCAAGCATCACTCAGATTGGGCATGTTTCCTCTGAATACACTTCATTTAATCTGCTTGGCAGAGCCTGTTTGTCCAGGATGCAGCGTATAGATTTGTCTTTTGTAACTCTACATGCCTCATTTATCTCTCTCTTTAGCTTTCCTCGCTCACACACACTCATATGGACACACACACATAAAACATACAAGGCATCAACTGTGTTATACACGCCCTATTAAGACACTAATTTCTTACTGACATTGAAACAGAAGGAAGACAGTAGAGGGAAGACATGGAACGCATGCCCACACACACACACACGCACACACACACACACACACACACACACACACACACACACACACACACACACACACACACACACACACACACAGTTATGAAGGAATTCCAATAAGTTTGAGTCAGAAATACACAGAATTCTGATAAAGCAGAGAAGCGCTTAGATATTGGAAAGAAATCAATCACCACACATCACAACTTCATAAATAAATAAGCAAGAAAACAATTCCTACCACATGGATCTGTTTTTGGATAAGTATCACTGAAAAGTAACTTTTAGGAACTAATATTAACTCATGATAATGATAATACACATCTTTTAAGCAAAATATTGAATAAAAAATATTTAAAAATGTAAAATCTACCAATAAGTAGAAGCTGGGTAACACTACATTGCTGCATATGTTGCCTAAATGATCTCATTCTACATTTTACGTAGATTCCATATACACAGCTGTCTATGCGATCAGTGTAAGCCTGTATCTGAAGCAGTGCAAACAGCAGTAAGTATATTCCTCCTAAGGTTTTTTTCCCCAGCAGGTAGTGGAGTATTGCAGATGGCACAGCATCATTTTTATCATAATCTGATCTGTAAAATGATCTGTAAGCCATATGGATTTTTTTTTTTGTCCTCAGGAGAGTTTGGAGGAAGAGATTAAAATTGGAGTATTGGGTGTCATTTGAAAGTTTTAGATCAATCTACAGGTTTTGATTCAAGTCATCACACTTTTGTTGATGACACTGAAGTCATAAATTGGCTGAAACAAATTGCGAGTTGTGTAGTTATTCCCCCCCACCCCCTGAATTTTTTCAAATAAGTAATGTTGTTTTAAGTTATTACTACACAAAGCATCACATTGTATATAAACAATAACTTTAACAATATTTAATTGTTAATTTTAAATTTAATGAAATGAAAATTAAAGCCGGAATATTTTGTCACTTATGTTAACAATAAATACTTAATTCTTGAATTTTCATTTATACTTTTGGCACACTTGTAAACCAATAACCAAGTCAATCATAGTGCTGAGGATCTGGAAGTTAAGAGTTTTGCTTAAGGGCCCAATAGTGGCCCTTTGACAGTTCTGGGGTTTGATAACAAAGCCTTTCAGTCACCAGTTGGGAACCTTTGATTTTACTGCCTTTTGAAACATGTTAACATTACATTCACTGCGTTGTTACATTGCCTGGCTTTCAAAGTATTTACAGTAAAAATTAGTAGTCAAAATTACAGCAAGTAAAAATGATTGAATGTAAAAATCTTATTAATGAACTGTGTCTCCATCTACAGTACCAAGAATGATCTCTCAGATTTGTTCAACTTACATTTGTTTCCTTCTAGTGTGTTGTTGTGTACTGACCTGTGTACTTTGATTTTAACTTTAAATTGGGTACGCCAACTTCAGTTTAAGTAGATTGATTTGAATAATATGTTACAGTTGTCACATCTAGCTCCACCATCATCGCTCCACATTCCATGTCACAACAGATTCAGTTCATTATCTCCGAATATACCTTTTTTTAAAATTTTTTTTTACTGATTTTCTTTTGCAAGATTTTGTGACTATTTCTTTTTCTTTTTCTTTTCTTTTTCTTTTCTTTTCTTTTCTTTTTTTTTTTTTTTTTTTAAATTTGTTCCAGTTTGCCCTGTAGTATTGTTTTGGGTAATGATTTCTAGCTTCTACTTTCTGACCATAAATGTGCCTGTAAAATTTGTAAAAGTTTTATTAAAAGGATTTTACTCACAACTGCATCCCCTTCCCACTCAGTTTGTGACATTTAAACTGATATAGATATAAATGAACAACAGTTACACAAAATATACTGCCATCACCACCAATTCAACTCTGACTTCAATTCCACATAACTATTTAACCATGACTTGAATTTGGCAGTTACTGTATGCAAATGAAAGCACTCAGTGCATCAAATAAAGTGATAATTGGTGTAGGCTTTTGCTGTATGCATATTCTAACACAAAACCTTTTAAATGTTTGGCTATATAAGTTACTTCAACAGTAGCCAGGCATAGGAACAAAATGAAGAACTTCACAATATACAGCAAGTTCTCCCCTCTCTTTTAACCACGACTTCAGACGTTTCATTCTCAAGCTTCAAAGAAAGCTGAGAAAATCATAGAAAGCATGCAGACATACATTTAACGTGATCTCATGAACAAAAGCGGTTTAACTGGCTTTCATTAACAATTTAGCAGCAAGCTAGTTTATCTGAAGCTTTCTCCAGAGTAAAGCCTTTTTAAAAAACAGAGCTCCTTGTTTAATATTAAGTCATCCCAACCTTTTTGAAATTCTACCACAGCATTCAGGTTCGTAGCATAATTAGTATAGATGAATCTCAGCTAGTTACATAGCCTGAAAACATCTGTAAATCTCCTCTGTAATTGGCTGTGGTAGAAATCAGCCTTGGTCTTTAAATGGTCTGATTTGTGAAAGCATATGCAAATAACGAGCTCTGCCTTGGGCACATGAGACAGTGTGGCAAGAGGGAGTATGAGAGACTAAAAAAAAAAAATTATCAGCGTAATTGAAGTCATTAATTAGACCAGGCCACTAGGTCTTAATCAGGTTTAACCTCCAAGGCGTCTTCCTTTTTACCTTCAGTTTTCAAAACATCCACATACTTTTTTGTCCCTACTCATATTTTATTCATTATTAGGAAATTGTTTTGGTCTAATGTTTGTTTATGAAGAGAATATGTGACAAACTGGATATGTGACCAACTTTATGGATGAAATTAGCCCTTCAGAGTGTACAGAGGTTTTTAAAAATTTTTTTATTTATTTTTTATTGTAATGTTGTATTGTAAGGCATTTAGAGCTATAAATTAATTCATGGTTACAAATTCTAAAGCAAGTTTGTGTTCGTTGTTTCAATGTTATTTGATTTTAAAGTTGACCAGTTTTTCAGTGCAATAAATAAACACCAGTGATTCCTAAGATCGATGAAGCAATCTGTTAACTGGTAACTGTTATCTTTCCATCATCTTTTCATCACTATACCTCCCTAATGCAGTTAGAGAAGATTGTTGCATTGATCTAAACAGCAACATTACTATTCTCTCTTCATCTCTACAATCAGCACATAACCTCATTGTGCTCTCTGTGCCTTCCATGTTGCACATTATTTCAGGGTGCTGGATCCAGACTTATTCTTATTTATTAATCCAGACTTATTTATTATTATTTCAGTTACTCCAGAACTCTATCACCAAGATCAATAAGAACTTCACTCTTAATTAGGAAAGACCTTTCTGGTTAGGGACTGACTTTCATGGGAAGGGGGAGTGGATCATGTTTATGGTTTACAAGCCCTGCTAGGCAACATATACAAAATTATTAGAGACATTATTATTAGAGAAAATGATTATTATTAGAGCTCAAAGATGAAACTGTAACTTGGAAAAAAATCGGAATCAAATGAACGTGATACTGCTGAGTATGTTATATAATACTGGAAGACGAAAGACAATTTATGCTTGGTTTTCCAATAATTGCCTTTGGTCAAATGTGGTGAAACATTGATTACAAGACTATGGACTTGTAGAAAGTGCCAAACTGATTGCTTAGCAAATTAAACAGCCTTAAACAGCCTTTGAGAAAAGAAAAGAAAAGAAAAGAAAAGAAAAGAAAAGACAAGATGAAATGGAAGAGGAATAAGGAGAGCAGCAGGAATATTACTCCCAGGGCATCCCGAGAAAAACCAATCAAAGCAAAAGAAAGTGATAATGTACCTCAGTTTCCACAGTTACGAGTCACCTCTCACACATACACACACTTTCATCAGTTTTGGGGCTATTGTATATGGGCAGAGAAAGCTTTTTAGCTCCTTGGGGTGTAAATCTTTATAGCATTATCATACAGGAAGGGGAGAATGTATTACTCCTGTGTGTGTGTGTGTGTTTTTTTTTTTTTTAATCAAATTTTCTTCTTTATATATATATATATATATATATATATATATATATATATATATATATATATATATATATATATATGTGTGTGTGTGTGTGTGTGTGTGTGTGTGTGTGTGTGTGTGTGTGTGTGTGTGTGTGTGTGTGTGTGAGCCTCACACAGGCATGCGAGTGTCTTAATGGTACCCTGGAGTACATGCTGGGTTTTTCTGTGCTGTAGAGTGGAAAATTGACTCTATGTCACAAACTAATCAAAGAGCCGAGGAGGCAAGGAGGAGATTACACCCGGCTTAGAGATACAGGAGGAAGACTGAACAGGATGCGCACAACAACACGAACAGATGCTTCTGAAACAATATGGCCAAATGTCAGGATCTTCCAGTGTCATATGACGGTGTTTGAAACTGACACTGGTCAGACAAAAGGCAAAAAAAAAAAAAAGTGCTGAATGGTGTCACAGCTCATTTCTCTCTTAAAACATACACCCCGAATAACTCAGGGTTCTTATTGCTCAAAAAATTCCCAGGTTCAAACAGGAAGGCGGTAACAGAAGAAGAGGAGTCCGTCAGGCAGGGTTCATTGAGCTCCTTCATCATGGGTAATGGCATCAATAATAGGACCGCATTGGCTGTTTTTATCATGCCCATGCCATTTCCCTTTGTATATTGGCGTATGCTCCAGTCTTATATCCTCCGGTCGCTAGGAGGCGCTAGTTTTAGGAGGCAACGGGTCATTCTTGTCATCGTTGTTGACAGGAGAGTCTGAAGTGTTGGCTGTTTTCCATGGTGGACTCTGCTCACCGATCTCATGCAGCGAAGGCTCCCTGTACATTGCCACTAGAGACACAGAGAGACAGAGTGGTTAGAACATACAGTATATTCTCTCATAAGACCAAATTGTTTTTAATGTATTTACCAATAGGAATAGCTGTGTCCCATGGGTTGCCTGTGATAATTGTTCTATTGATAAAATAAATGGCAGCAAAGCCATTTCATGTCATGGTTAACAGTAGTTACTATAATATCATAGTTAAAATATAATGAGCATAATTTTCATGAGGCACAATAGTAAAATCATAAGTTTAGGGTTTATCGTGCAACAATCACAGTTACCATGAGGTACTAGAGTAAAACCATGGTAATGGTAATGGCAGACATGGTTCAGAACATTTCACTACTTATTTCATTAAACACGGCCAAATACTTTTACAGGAAGAGGTGTTTTGAATGACAATGCAAGCTGCCATCCACATTTACCGTTTCAAACAAAACTCACAAAAAAATCTTTAAAGAAAACTTTCAGTTCATTGATAATACAGTATCTTGCTCCAAAAGCTCACTGTGTCACAATAATCAAAAGGTTCTATTTAGTGTGGAAACCAGTGTACAGAACTACATGTTCATGGAAGACCAGAGAGCCAATCAGATTGCAACCTTCAAGAGTCTGAGGCTAGCGGACAGAAAAGTGGACAAAAGATATCAGTGCATGTGAGGCCAAGACCACTGTAAGTTTTGCATCATAGATATAGATCGGTTTGCATAAAATTGAAAGCATACTGTACAAGCATACTGTATAATCCTTAATAAAATCTTAGTAAAACATAGAGAATTTTTTTATAAAGGCTATACTGTTTAATATTAGTAAACATTCTAGCACACCTTCAATGAGTTTTGGCAGGAAGTGGGCGGCTCCTTTTGTCTTTTTGACACGGTTGCCTTTCATGACCTGCCCATCACGGTTGATGCCAATGTACCAGGCTCGCCCAGACTGCGTCTGCCTGTACAGGATGGACGAGTACGTCACGTAGTAGTTTTCAAACACGCACTCTTTGAACTTACACTCTGGCGTGAAGTGTTCCTGTAAGACAAAAAATCACCACCCACCCATACACCCACACCCACACCCACACACACACACACACACACACACAGAAACCAATTGATTACCAATTGGCTCTTTGCATAATCACTTCCGCATTCTTCTTAATACTGCTTCTGCATTTCTGGTTATTTCAATGCACTCGTAATGGCAGTATTTTACATTTGGTGTCTGCAAGAGCTCCTGAACATGAATGTCAATGATGTTCATCAGATCTGTAAGAATAATTGAAAGCCCCTTCTAGCAAGCTGGAGAAAGGCTTCAAACTGTGTATGCCTTGTCATACATATTCAAATACGAAGGTAAGAAATATCTACAGTACTGTGCAAAAGTTTTAGGCACATGCAAAGAAATGCTGCAGAGCAAAGATGCCTTCAAAATAATGAAATTAAATGTTTCCACATTAAAAAAAAAATATCGTAAAGATCAGTAAACAGTAGTAAATGAAACAAAGTCACTATTTGTTGTGACAAAAAAATACAAATAAAAATAAAAATAGTCTCCGGTACAATTTGTGCAGTTTTATAAGGAAATTAGTTGGTAAGTTTTATTGAGCATCTTGCAGAACCAGCCACAGTTCTTCTGGAGACTTTGACTTTCGTACTCGCTTCTTATTTTTCATTGTGTTTTTTTGTCTGAAAAGTGTCTCTTACGTGATATGCTGCTTTCTTTAATGACATACCTAAATTTTTCTGTAAATGTTTGTGAATCTAAAATGTTTTTCTCCTGACCTGATAATCTAGAAGTCATAAAATAAAAAATCTATAACAAAGTTTGTACAAAAAAAAAATAGGGTGCCTTAAACTTTTGCACAATACTGTATTTCATATATAACTAATATAAATACATACTATACTAAATATAGGAATAACAAATCCTGAATCCTGAAGGACAAGCTGCTGTCTCACTGTGCTGAATGTAAATGCTGCTGGAAATGTGACAGCACTGAATGCAAGAGCACTGGTGTAGTCACATGTACTCACACATCATGTACTGTATATGGTGGGGGAAAAAGGCCCCCACTTTGTTGTCCTTTCTTTAAAGAAGTAAACAAAAATGATGGGATGGAACAAGATGTTGAGAAAGCAAGGGAGGCATTGTTTCTGTTTCTGAAACATGTTGACCCATCACTCACAAAATTCGGTATGAGCAGAGCGTATTGCAACAGTGGGAGGAGACTGTAACTTACACTTACACGATTGTGTTGAGGAGTAATTTGGTTTGTAATTGTAAAAGTAATGTGGTTTTGTGGTGCCATTTTTGTGTTTAAAGGGCATACTGTACTTTTGTAAGACTCGGTTTTCTGAGCAAGTTGACTCCTCCAGTCCTTTCATGGCATAGCTGAAATGTTATGGTTGCTGATTGTTGCTGATTGGTTCCTGGTTGTACAATGGTCATCATACCTATGCTATTATGCTATGTTTGAATAAAGCTTGTAATTTCTGGCCTCTGACTAGAAAAAAGAAAATGTCCCCTTAATGGAAAATCAAGAAGGCACCCTCGACCTTAACATCAAATCAGCATGGCTGCTCACACCTTCAACAGTATTTAAAAAAAATCACTTCAATGCTTTAAATTAGTTTATAGTAGTATTTACATTATATCAAGCAACATAGACACATTATTTGGTTAAATCTATAACACTGACCGTACATTGTGCTGTTTTGAGAATGTAAATACATCAAGATCACATGCTAGCTGGCTAGCTTGTGATATTTCTTCCCCCTAGCTTCATATCCCCCCCCCCCCCCCCCCCCCCCCACCATGTAGCTTGAAGAGCACTGAGCTTGAAAATGATGGAATTCCAAGTTCAGACTTCCAACTTCTGAGTTAAGTTGAATGCAGCATTGTGTCTAGGTCTATGACTGTATTCAATTCACTACTGTATTATATGATGCACTTGGAGTGAATATCCTTGTAATCTTGCTGGATTACCTCTCTATTGGTACCTCACGTTTTTACAAATTAACACTGCTCACACACACACACACACACACACACACACACACACACACACACACACACACACACACACACACACACACACACACAGCATTATTTGCCCAAGTGTGTACAATAAGATATGATATGATCATTATTGTCAGTTTTGCCTCAAATTCATCTGGCATCACAGCATTTTCTACACATAAACATAGAATATATAGACATGTCTGTCTGTCTGTCTCTCTCTCTCTCTCTCTCTCTCTCTCTCTCTCTCTCTCTCTCTCTCTCTCTCGACTACTCTTTCTACATGAGGTATTGTACTCCAGCACAGTCACTCAGCTGGTTTTGGTCCAGCAGCACTGCACAGGTCTCATCTTCTCTCTATGGCCACAAAGTACTGAACACCTTCGATCTGTAAATCCCTGCAGGAGATCGGAGCCTGTCAGTAAGCAAAGACTAACATCTCACTCTCCTCATCCTTCTTCCACCCTCTTACCATGCATCTCTTTCCTTCTTATTCTCTTCATCCATCCTTCACTTTTTTCTCCCTCTCTTGCATGCACTCCCTCCATCCTCCACCCCCCTGCTGTCATTTTGTAACCTTGTCAGGGAACAAACCAATTTCCAAGATTGATCGGGATGCTTGGTGTGACTGGTGAACTGAGAAGCTGAATAAGGAGTTCTCTTCTTCTTCTTCATCTTCATCTTCTTCTTCTTCTTCTTCTTCTTCTTCTTCTTTTCTTTTTCTCTCTTTCTGTCTCAGTTGTTTGGAACATGTGCACTGTCAGCAGGGGGATTAATATGTTATTCAATTGATATGAGCATGTTTGACGTATTAAATTACCTAATCATCTTTTCATTTATAATATTGGTGAGAACTGTTCTTCAAAGAAAAAAGTGCAAATGATGCTTCATTTACTAGAATTACACACACTCACACACACACACACACACACACACACACACACACACACACACACACACATACACACACACACACACACACACACACACACACACACTCCATAATTTGCTTACATTATAACATATTCTCTATATAAATCCACTTTGGGCAAAGTACACATTTCAGACACTTATCTGTCCATCAATTAAATCTTGCCCTTGGTGTAAAACACCTCTGGAAGCAAACAATAAGGGCTCCGGGCCAAGCCTTCTCCCAGCTTTAATTTAGTAATTAAGGAATTACACTAACTGAAGTAAACTGATGGCTCACAGAGGACAGGCAAAAAAATGAGAGAGAGAGGGAGGGAGAGAGAGAGAGAGAGAGAGAGAGAGAGAGAGAGAGAGAGAGAGAGAGAGAGAGAGAGAGAGAATAAGTGTGTGAGTGTGTCGTGTGTGTCGTATGTACAGTACTTTAACACCACCCAGGATGATCCTCTCTATTAGGCAGTAATTAGGAGGCTCTGAATAAGTGCCAGAGTTCCTGATCTCCCTCTTCCTTTCTCATTAAACACTAAAGGGTCCAGCGTGGCCTGATAAAGCCCAAGCTCCCCTCAGAGACCATCAGTAATGAAGACCCTCTGCACAATGTGTATGCAAGTATGATGAGACAGGGACAGGAAGATTATATAAACAAGAAAAGGAGAGAGAGAGAGAGAGAGAGAGAGAGAGAGAGAGAGAGAGAGAGAGAGAGAGAGAGATCTTCAGCGGTTCTGAGGGGGGTGCCAAGCAAACACACCAAGCTCAGTAGGAGAAAAAGGAGGAATGCTTCAATACAATGCAGCATGGCAGCAAAATCTGCATCCTTCTACTTACTTCATTTATTTGTTCTTTTTGGACCCCATCCCACGCTTTGATTTTGTTCATTCATCATCCTGTTTCTGCCCCTGGTGTCCTGCTGTTATCGTTTCTCTCTATCACTGTCTCGCTTTCTACATCTCCATCCACAGGGGAGGCTGTGCAACATCAGTAGTGCTTTATAATATAATACGTTATAAAATAATAAGACTCTAAGCTAATAGGTGTAATTGGGATGATATGGGGTTCTCAAAGTTGATATCAGTGAAATGGGATTATACCACATTTATACTTGTTTCTGTTCTGAGGGCTTAGGTTTCAGTATTCACTGTCAGTTTTGTCATCAAAATGATATCAAAATATCTTCTGATGCCAAGATACCAGATACAATAAAGATTGGAAAATTAATACATTTTGATTTAGTGATTAAATACTTCATTGTAGCTTGTGAGTAGCTGTCTAGTGTGGTTTATCACATTAAATAGCTGAATGGATTTGGCAAAGATTGTATTAGAATTGATTTATGTTTCTTTCAAATGATCGTACTCGAGCTAAGTCCTGCTTGCAGTTCACATAAACCAAAAGTGAAAAACTGCCACGTGCTCATGCTTATCTTCATCCCCATGCTTTCTCTTATTCATCTATTTTCCTAGATATAATACTTTTTCTTTCTAATTATGGTTAATTCCTGCAAAACTTAATTGCATTAGCCTCTTCGGGCAGTAGGTGGCACTCTCTAACACACTGTTCACTGAGTCATCAGACTGCTGATGAGCCATAAGCTGGTATTACAGAACTAAACCGGAGCCTCTATTCACACACAGTCTCTCTCTCTCTCTCACACACACACACACACACACACACACACACACACACACACACACACACACACACACACAAACCCCTTTACACTGTCAATCACTTTCTGCTTCACTTTCCACTCACAGCTGAGGTTTCCACTAATTGGATTCTGGTCGCCTGGTGTAGGCCCTGTATATTAACTGATGCAATAAAGTGCAGATGGTGGGGTGGAACCGATGTTCAGGTGCCAGTTAAAGCACGGCAGCAAGGCTCTGACATGAGGATGAGCTTCCTGTCAAACTATCTGATGGACAGGACTACAGGCCTAATGGAATAGGAAAGGAATGGGAAAATAAATGAAAGCAAAGGAAAGGAAAGGAGAATCATTTCTCAATCACCAATGTGGATTGAAACAAGGAGATCAAATCAAGGAGGTGTCTCACTGAGAAGCTAAAAAAGCTATAGTCTGGGCCGGAAAGAAATCAGCCCCAGCCTTGCTTCTTCATTCTGTGTATTTATCTTATGACCAT